>CM053771.1:119495495-119534009 GCA_028658325.1 Potorous gilbertii
ATAGAAGAGAGGGCAGATTGGTGATATGGGTAATTAGAATGTCCAGCGTATTGGGGAGGTGGGAGGGGACAAATGGGGAGAAAATTTTAGAACCCAAAATCTTGTGAAAATGAATGTAAAAAGTTAAATAAATTTATTTAAAAAAAAAATCTGATGACAAAGAGGGATTTTCCAACAAAGGGACTAAGACCTTGTCTCCCATATTCTTGCATGATGGGAGATACATAAATGAAGGAATTCAGAGGGTTTTCTAGGTAAACCAAAAGCTGGTCCAACATGCAATTGACATAAAATGGCCCCTTATGCTTTTGTGTAATGTTACTTCCCAATCCTTGTTTGGATAAACATTAAGAACCATCTAAATTAACCCTTAAAAACAGAGAGAGATAAAACTATAAAAGTTAAAAATAGACAATTTTGACAATAATTAAAAACTTGTGCAAGAATGAAATCAGTGAAGACAAAAAATTATTTGAATCAAATATTACTAATAAAATTTGATATCCAAAATATCCTCAGAATTTACATAAATATAAAACACCAAGAGCCATTACCCAATTAATAAATAAAATAGTAATTAATAAGGGGTACATGGAGTGTTGAAGCACCTCTGGTAAGAGGGTTTGTTGAGCCCTTTTCAGGATTGCTCATCCCCTTTTGGTGTCCATCTATCACCTACTTGTGGCTCTAAGAAGCTATAGCACATGCAGTGGCCACACCCCAGGGAAACCAGCTTGGCAGACATGCTAAACCAGGTGGGGGAAACCTGGTCAGTGAGTTATGAGAATGTCTCCCAAACATGCTATAAAGTGGGCCAAACTTTCTGAATTTTAATTTGTAAATGCACTAGAAAAATGACTAGCAAGTCAGTCAAGGTATTAGCAGGCATATACATATATACACATATACACATATATGAGTGTATACATATATATATATTTATACCTAAAGAGGTCAAAGACAGAAATATATGTCAAAATAGAATCAATGTTTGAAAGGAGCTAAGCACTTATCTCTGCATGGCCTAGGACCATGCAGCCTCTTCTTCATTCACCGTTTTCCTCCCTGCCCTGGCATCATACCCTCAGCACCCTTCACTTCTTTCCACCTATTGCTCTGAGAACTATAATAAAATCAGCATTTTCTCTGGAAAGGATAGATCAATTGACTTCCCCATTGTTCCACTCACCAATTTAGAGACTTCCCAAACTAGGATTCCCTTCCCTAGTAAGGGAATAGGACTCCCCTTTATGTTGTATGTTCCCCATTAGAGTATAGGTCCTTGAAGGCAAATCCTGTCCCACTTTTGCCTTTATATTCCCAGAGCTTAGCATAGTGCTTGGCTCACAGTAAATGCTTAATCAATATTTTTCATTCACATACAAAAATATTCATAGAAATACTCTTCGTGGTTAAAAGGGAGTGTAAACAGTGAATGCCCATCAATTTTAGAATGATTGAAAAAACATAAATGTAGTAAAATGTGACAATGCAGTATGAATATAAGAATTCAAAGAAGCACTGGAAGATTTATATGAACTGATGTAAAGTGAAATGAGAGAACAATATACACAATGCCTAAAGTAATGAAATGAGAATATAAATTTCCAGAGTGATAGAAAGACCAATCAGAGTCTGAGAGAGGAGATAAGTAAACATACGTTTTCCCTCACAGCAGCGCTGAGCCTTAGTGATATGGTTTCTATATTGAAAAGGCTGAGGATCACTGTGCTGTACCTTCCTTTCTTGAAGTACCTAAATTCAGTTAGTAGTATTTACTCTAAGTTTTATTTATTATCCGCCTTATAGCTACATCAGGAGAAAGCTTTGTTACTAATGAAACATAGGTGCGGTTTATTTTATGTAACAGTTACTACCTTGCTTCCTACTGCCTAAAGGCCAGGTATGTTACATTTCACCCCTCTCCCAGGGTTCTCCTGTACTGTTAAAGGGAGTGTAGGGGCCTCCAAGCTCTACCATTGGCTTAAAGCACCATCAATGGTATTCCCCCAATTTCAGAGGTTCTTTGCACCTGAGTTAACTATTCAAGAGTCAGATTAGCAAAGGAATATTTGCTACAAAGGTACAGGAAGAATAAATGTACAAACATTCCCTTAATACCCAGGGTGCATAATAACCCACTACACATCACTTCAAACTCTGGAGCAGTGAGGGTGATCTGGTTCATTGTTTAACTCAGTTTCTACATAGCACAATCCCACCAAATTCCAAGTCCAAAAGCCCCTCTTGGGCTCAAGTTCCAGAAACACTGAATTCTCAGGGTTGGTTTGATGGTCTGGCAACAACATCCAGCCCGGAATCCTGTCTCCAAGGTCTCCATGGCTCAAGTCTGGATCTAAAGACTCTTCCCCCTGTGTCTAGAATTGACAAAAAGAGATGAAACAGATGAGAACAAGATGCCAAGATTGTTTGTTTCTCATAGTCACAGTGCCTAAAGGGGTAAGGATTTGGGGGAGAGGAGATAATCTTTCCTTTCTCCCAACTTGGTTCATGGAGCTTGTGCTGTGGGTGAATAGTACCTCTTACCTTTTGGATGCTGCCAGAAAGAGAGAGTTACTATCTTAGTCTGGTAGTTTTAAAGATGCAGCCAAAGGAAAGAGGCTTTTCTCACCCACACAGTAAGGAATGCAGAATATCTTCTCTCAGAAGCAGATCCACATTGGTGCCTATACAAAACAAAGTCTTGTTATAGTTACATATCATGGCACAAAGCATTTTAGGGCTACTGGTTTGTATGGAGGGTAGGTTATTTAGAGTAACCTGTATCAACCAATCCTTGGAAAGTATGACTTTTCAGCTACAGGAGTCTGCTTAGGGAACCTTGTCCGCTTCCTGTTACTATGGCAAATGCAATTTTTCTGTGATGCTCCCCTGTAGATTTCAAAGTAAAAACCTCAACTGTTTCACACACTCAGTTAAATAATTTGGACACATCCCCAAATTGGAGGGGTGGGGCTTGTTGCCAACTTTTAAAATAATTTAGAGTGCTGCCACATCCCCAATCCCTGTCTCCACCATTTCCAATACTGGCCAGTATTCAATACTGTAGAAAGTGTTTAAGAAAGGACTTTCTTCCCTCATATGAATTCCAGATCTGCCTTGTTTACTACACTGCCCTACCTTGCTCTAGTTGAAAGCTTTACAATTTATTTGGGTTTATACTGTAATCGCAGTAACATTTGGGAAGAATGTTACTTTGAGTGGCACTATCAAAAAGACAAAAAGCTATTTATTCAAAGACATAATGTAAGCACTACTTGTCATGCCAAAAAAAAATCTAAAACTAAACAGAATTGGGGAAAGACTGAACAAACTTTGGTACATGTGATGAAACACAATATGTAATTAAGAATGACAAATGTGAGGAATATAACGAAATATAGAAATATATGCAAAATAATGTAAAGTAAAAAACAAAACAAAACCCTGAACCAATAGATTAGCACACATTTGGACTAATTCTATAGAAAGAAAATATATATTCAACTATTAAGGCAATGAAAAAAACAAAGGTACTGGGAAGGGAGTGAGAAGGAAAGAGGAATGAATGGATAGATTGTTATAGAGAACCATTTATTGAAGGCCTTAAAAATGGTTAGTTGTAAAAATGTACATTTGATCAGTTTTGTTATTTCTTACTTAGGATTATAGACCTGAAACTACAAGTAACCTGAGAGGTCACTGATCCACCTCCTCCATTTTACATATAAGGAAAGTGAGGTACAGAAAGGTAAATTGATTGATTAAAGTCATACAAATAAGTAAGTGGCAGAGCCGGTATGTAAACGCAAGTGCTCCAACTTCAAATACAGCACTCCTTGTCCCACGTTCCCTCTTTATATTCCTAGTGAGTAAGATTAAGGAATGACCCATAAGCCCCATTTTGATACCCATGGCAGTAGAAAAAAACCCTAGATTTTGAGACACAGGATTTGATTCTGTCACTTACTAGAGGGATGCCTTTCAGTGTGTCCCTCACCTCTCTGAGTCTGTTTTCGCAACTATAAATGGAAGGGTTGGCCTAGATAACATTTAAGGTTCCTTTCTGTTCTAAATCTATAATCCTATGAACTAGAGGAAAACCCACAGTACATTGGAGGGATAGATACCCTGTGAAAAGTCTGTCGGAAGATATAGAAATGAGTCAAATAAGGCGTGCAGGTATGGGTTGCAATCAGCATCTTTGGAGGGAGTACTCAGTTCATCGTGACTGACCCATGTTTTTTTACCACAAAGAAATTTTTCTTATGACATCCGTTATGTCATTTCTCCTGCTTAATTTCTATGATTAATATGCTTTGTAATACATTTATGCTTGCATGCCTCTCCACTGACTTCTGGAATGCCCTTAACTTTACATCTTTGCCCTATAGCATCACTTAAAGAATATTGTTATTGTTTAAACTTAATAATAAATTATTAATTATTAAATAAATTGTTATTGCTTAAACTTATTAATAAATGCGGTTTATTACATAATTACTTGTGATTGTTTAAATTTAATAAGAAGTTATTAAGTTAATAAGGTTTAATTGTTTAAACAACAATAAATTTTAAAATGGCATATAGGGTCCTACAAGTTACCAGATGTGAAGCTGTTTCCCCTAAGTATTGCAACAAAAGGTTAAGAAATAGTTTGCATATATTTTGTATATGTTTATTTTGTATTTTTATATATATGTACACTATTGCTCCCCTCACCTCCCATAAGATGTAGACTGATTGGAAGCAGGAACTGTTTAATTTTTGTCTTTGAATTCTCTCCTTACCACAGTGCCTGATACATAGCAGGTGCTTAATCAATGCTTACTGATTGATTGATGAATTGAGTTGAAGGCAGAAGAGTTATCTAGCATATTCTAGCTTTCTATTAGTTCCTACTATGCTAACTTGGACTTTAAACTATTTACTAGTATTTCAGATATGACCAAAGATGATTAAGATCTTTCAGGAAACAAGCAACTACCTTTATAATCAAACTCTCATTTGGTACCTGGGGTTTAAAAATTGTATGTATTTTTTTACTTTTAACTTTCATATATATGTATACACACACATATGTATATATCATGTATCTTATATCAACAGCCACACAGAGCAGGGAAAATTTTTTACTTCCCAATATCTTCCAACATAAGGAGAAACAAACTTTTCATTTGGAATGTTGCAGTTTAGTGTGGTGTGGTTGTATATTTGATTCAGTGATCATGGATTACTAGAACTTTTACTTTTCTCCTTTCTCTTCAGTATACTTGGTATGCCTCTTTAACTTCCCTTGCAGCTCAGGAAACACTATCCTACTGTCTCAGCTCCCCCTCTCCTTATGCCCTCAAAAGATACCTTCATTCTAATTCATTGTCCCTTAAGTCTTTCTTTCATCTGAGTCTCCACAGTGTCAGCCCCAGAGTCAGGATGACTCATCTTTTTGAGTTGAAATTTGGCCTCAGACACTTGCTGTATGGCCCTGGGCATCACTTAACCCTGTTTGTCTCAGTTTCCTCATCTGTAAAATGAGCTGGAGAAGAAAATGGCAAACCACTCCAGTATTTTTGCCAAGAAAATTCCAAATGGGGTCACAAAGAGTCAGAATTTGACTGAAATAATTAAACAAGAACTATACTTGCCACTCTGGTAGCAATTAATTATTACTGAACCAAAGAGTTCATCTAAGCCACCTCTTCAGTTTTAGATTCTCACCAATCAGTTTCTTCTTCCCTTCTAATGATCCCTGTGTTACTCAATCTTAGGCAAATTCCTGAATGCTAAATCTATTTTTCCCTTCTTCTCTCATTATCTTCACCCTAACTAAAACTAGATTCTTTCTCAAGCAATCAATAATTATTTATGAAATATTTGCTTACTCTGTGACAGTTCTTGTTAAGTTGTTTCAGTCATGTCCAACTTTGTGATATTCCATTTGAGATTTTCTTAGAAAACATCCTAGATTTGCTATTTCCTTCTTCAGCTTATTTTACAGATGAGGAAACTGAGGCAAACAGAATTAAATGACCTACCCAGGGTTACACAGTTAGTAAATGTCTGAAGCCAGATTTGAACTTGAGCCTTCCTGATTCCAGGTCCAGCACTTTCTCCACTGAGCCACCTACCTGCCTATTCTCTGTGCCAGGAATGGTGCTGAAGTTTGAGCGTTGCAAAGAAAAGCAAAGATGCTGTCCCTGCCCTCAAGGATCCTGCATTCTACTGGGAGAGAAGCTCTATTCATTCAAGATACATTAAGTGTAAGTAACAACAGTATTGTACTATTGTCAACTGTGGATGACTTAGCTATTCTCAGCAGTGTGATGATCCAAGACAATTCCAAAAGGACTCATGATGAAAAATGCTATCCAGTTCCAGAAAAAGAACTGAGTGAGTCTGAATGAAAATCAAAACATACTATTTTTCACCTTATTTTTTTCATGGTTTTTATATTTTGGTCTGTGTTTTCTTTTACAATATGACTAATAAGGAAATATGTTGCATAATTACACATGTATAATCTATCAAATTGCTTACCATTTCAGGAAGGGGGAAGGGAAAAGAAGAAAGGAGAGACTTTAGAACTCAAAATTTTAAAAAACATACGTTAAAATTGTTTTACATATAATTGGGGAAAATATTGTTAAATATGGAAAAATATATGCAGTCTAGGTGGAAGGCAATAATATATTTAAAAAATTTTTTTATTTTCAGTGTTCTACAATCACTACCATATAACTTAGATTTTTTCCCTCCCTCCCCCTCCTTTCCCCTTACCTCCCTCCTCCCTCCCCAAGATGGCATACAATTTTATATAGATTCTACACATACATTCAGAAGGCAATAATATCGTGAATAATGTTTTACTTAGATAACTGACTCCAATCTCTGTGCTCCTTTCCCATCTATACTAGATTCTGCAGATTTTGCAATAATTTTAAAAAACAAACATTGAATTCAGAATTTAATTACTATTCAAAAGCCATCAGTAACTCTTTGTTGCATTATCAAATCGAAACTTTTCTGCCGGCCTTCTAAGGATCTCTACGGTCTGATCCTATCCTTCCTAACCAGGTGGCTTTTCTTTTAACTATTTAATTTATTTCTAATTATTCCCAAATCGATCCCCTTGCACAACTGCTCATTCCTACTTATATGCTTTTGTTCATGTATAATCCTGAGCAAATCACTCTGTTCCCCTGGGCCTCAGCTTCCTTACCTGTAGAATGAGGGGCCTGACGTTCATCACTTGTATATCCCCTGCCTGTGCTGAAATCATGTGCTTGTCACCAGTGCACAAGGGGCTGTGCAACAGGATTATCAGTAGTGATTAAAAGTGAAAAGCTAGAAAATACACTACATAAAAGGATCAAGGACAGTCAGGGACACGGAGTGAGTGACCCAACAGCTCTTTTCTATTCCAAGCTTCTAGGCTTTTATAAAATTGAAAACCATTCCAGTTTAAGAAAGGCAAAAGGAATCATACTTTTACTGAACCCTGCTCACCTCTTCTCTTTAGATTAAAACCTTCAGCGACCAGGGTCCATTATAAATATATCAAGGTGGAAACGTATCCCAAAATAGGGATAGGGTGGGGCAAAGCAACTGAAGGACAAGTCAGAATTACAATGGCAAGGTTAAGAGAACATCACACACTCAGCATTCCAATTCATAGAGCCAGATGCTTTGAAGGAAGTGCCTTCAAGATGCCTATGAAATTTTCTTGTTTTTGTTTAAAAATTGGTATCAGGAGGAGCAACTGAAATTACTGCTGCTAATTTAGACCTAATGTCACATGTCACATAATGTTTTGTATATATCATCATCATCTTCATCATACAATTTTTTTCAATCAATGTTCATTTGATGGAAAATTAAATATGAAACTCTCGTGGCATATTCTCACATAGATTGGAGAATAAACAGAAATGGAAGAGAATTTTGAGATCATTTAATTCAGCCCCTCATTTTATAGATGAGGGAACTGATGTCCAGAAAATTGTAGTGACTAACCTAAAGTCGCACAGGTTGTAGTGAGTGGCACAGGTGAAATAAAATTTTAAAATAATGGATGAAGACAACTTTCACTGAATGGAAGAAGACATCAGGAAAATTAAAATATTGAAACATTGTTCAGTCATGTCTGACTCCTCATAATCCCATTTGAGGTTTTCTTGGCAAAGATACAAAAGGGTTTACAGATCAGGAAATTGAAGTAAACAGCATTAAGTGACTTGCCCAGGGTCACACAGCTAGAAAGTGTCTGAAGACAGATCTGAACCAGGATGACGAATCTCCAGGTCTCATACTCTATCCATTGCACGGCTTAGCTGCTCCCAACTTTAAATGCGTTAATCCTTATTTCAGACAGAGAAACACTTCAGCCATCAGGAAAATAAAGAAACATAAGACAACTCACACTGAAAGGCCTGGGGAAAGACAAAATGAGTATTCAAGGATGGTAAAGGTAGCCTGGATATATGACTCTAATGTTCAGTCTTTCCCTCTCTACTATCTCCTTTCCTGATCCTTATAAACACTTCCAGTTCCTCCCTCCCTACCACCATCCTTATAAAACCTCTCACTTTACCCTACCATCTTCTCACGCTATCGTCCTATGTCCTTCCTTTTACAGCAAAAGTCCTAGAAACTGCTATTGATACTCAGTTCCTCCAATTCTCTCGCTCACTTTTTACCCCTCTTGCAATCTGACTTTTAACATTACTCACTTTTCTCTTTGAAATAGCAGGGCAGCCTAGTGGTAGATCAGTATAAGCTACTTGAGAGAAAATCATTTTGGGGATGGGAGTTTGTTGAATCTGTCTCTTTCCTGCCCACCTCCCTTTGACCTCCAGAAGTCCTTGTGATCTTTGAAAAGCAGGAAGATATGGACTGTTCAGTGAAAAAGTTAAGGGTCCCTGGAACACTGTTGGCTGATGACATCATCTAAGAATAACCCAGATACATTGAGTCATGGCAGCTTCACAGCTCTACAAGGTCTAGGACCTAGTGAGTCCAGTTAAAAGTAATCTAGACCTCAGAATATCCAAGAAGGAAGAAAATACAATCAGGAGCTCTTTCTCACCTTGGAACATCTCTCTGCCCTTGGGGCCCGTTCATCTGATTAGTCAGAGAACCCTGAGCTCCCATTTTAAGGAAACTTCTGAGTTAAACCATGTCATTTCTTCATTGCCTTCTAGGATTTCTTCCTGACTTCTGACTTTCTAGATTTTTTTTCTCTGTCATGTCCTTCAAAGATAACTTCACTCCAATCCCCTAATCCAGTTTTCAGCTTCTTTTTAGAATTTGAATATAAGGGTGTGGATTTTTTTTTACTTGTATTTATATTCTCAGTGCACACAGTAAGCACTTAATAAATGCTTGTTGACTTGAGTCTCCAGAGATACTGATGATCTTTTAATTACCAAATTCAATGGCCTTTTCTCAGCCCTCATTCTTCTTTACCTCTCTACAACATTTGACACTGTTGGCCACCCTCTCTTCTTGGATTTTCTTGACATGCTCTTTCTTGGTTCTCTTTCTACCTGCTGGACATTCCTAAGGTCATAATCCACATCCTGTCCTTTAAGTGTGGGTGTGCCCAATGACTCTGACCTATAGCCTTTTCTCTCCCCATGCTTTCTCTCTTGGTGACCTAACCATTTCCCCTGCTTGGTTTCAGTTATCATCCCAACGTTGATGACTCTTAGATCTATCTGCCCTTGTCTAGTCTCTGTCCTAAACTTCAGTTCCCATCACCAACTTCTTCCATGTCCCATAGGCACCTCAAACTCAATGTCCAAAAACAGAAGTCATTATCTTTGCCTTCAACAACCCCCTGCTTACTAACTTCCCTATTGCTCTTGAAGGCACAACTGTCTTTCCAGTCTTCTAGGTCTGAAATCCTAGTCATCCTCAACTCTTCCATTTCCCTCATCCCCTACATTTAATCAGCTCACAAATTTTGTTAATCCTATCTCCACAATATGTTTCATATCTGTTACTTTTGTTCAATTAACATAGTCACCATCAAACCTAACGTAGGACTTCATCACTTTTACCTGGATTATTGCAATAAATAGACATGTAATTGAGCTCCCTGAATCAAATTTCTCCCTTCTAATCTATTCTCCACACAGCTGTTAAAATATTCTGCCTAAAACACAATCTAACTATGTCAGTTTTCTGCTCCAGAAACTCTAATGGTTCTCTATTGCCTCTAGGATCAATTATAAACTTTTCTATTCGGTTTTCAAAGTCCTTCACAATCCAGCTTTCTTTTCTAGACCTAATGTTATACATTACTCTCTTTCATAAACTCTATGCTCCAGCCCCATATATGGTAATACATTTTCTGTACCTTTTCCAGGATGTTCAGTTTTCTGGAATGCATTCTGTCCTTACATCTGTCTCTTAAAATCTCTAGCTTCTTTCAAAGTTCAAATCAAGTGTCACCCTCCTTATTCCTCTGACGCTATCTTGCTAATGCCTTTTCCCTAGAAATTACTTTTAATATATTTTGTTTTTCATTTTACATGTATGTGGTATACATTCCCAATAGCAGGAATTATTTCATTTTTATCTCTGTGTTCTAGGACATGGCAAAGTGACTGGTACATAGTAAGTGTATAATAAACGTACCTGGGATAATTGAATGAATGCATTCCACCAGTCTATAAAAATCTTACTTATTTGCAAAATGCAGGTGGATGCTGCCCATATTTGCCACAACTATTATTTTCCTCTTGTAAAAAGGAATAATAACACTTCCATTCTTTACCTCACCAAGTTGTGAAGAAAGTGCTCTAAAATCTCAATGTATTATACATACAGAAATATATGTATATGCATGTATGTATATATATATATATATGTAAAAGTTAATACTATTTTTTGATGTGCACCCATGTTGAGAAGTTGCCATGCTCATTGTGGAAACCAGTATGTTCTCATCTAAATTTCTAGGCAAAACACGAATATTTTCCTGTAGACATAAATACCCCGAAATGCAAACTTTCTAATAATCTAAAATAGAGATCACAGAAAAGAATTTAATAATTCCTTTGATCTTTCCCTCCCCCTATGATTTCGGTCCAATTTGCTTTGAGTCCTGGAAGGACAGGTTTAAGTTCATTCCATTTTCTATGGATTAGAGAGGAACCAATTAGTTTAAAACTTTGAGCAAATCTCATTCTTCCAGCTCTCTCTTTTTTATGTGAAAAATTAAGCAGTTACTCTAGATGATTTCTAAAATTCCTTCCATCGCTGTCATTCTATTTTAAAAACAACACCAGCAACTCAGTTTATGATAATTAACATCAACCTTTATCTAACTTTATGGTTTACAGAGCATTTTACATTAAATTATTCCTTTGAAGTTCAAAGCAACTCTGCAAGTTAGTGTGGTTAATACCCCCATTTTCAAGTCAAGGAACCCAAGGGTCAGCAAGATTAAGTAATCTATGCCTTTGGTCCCATAGCTAGTAGACCTAAGTCTCAGAATTCCAAGTTCATTGCCCTTTCTCCTTCAGCATCAACGTTTACAGAAGAGCTAATAATAAATACGACAGCCGACAGTATGCAAACCAACATTACTAGGTACACTTCCACAGTCTCTCAAAAAAAAAAAATTTGATGACAGCTCAAGCAAATGGTTCTTTTATATTATAGTCTGCCTATTTCACCATAGCAACAATTCATCTTCAGTCTCTTGACTTAAAGGGATTAAAAAATTCAACACTGCAATTTTTTACATGAAGGGTTTTTTCTTTGTTTCAACTTGGCATATTGTTTCCCTCAAGAAGAGCCCTTTGATCAATGCTAATTAATTATTAATTCCTCAGTCTCAGGATATTTATTCACTTGTCAACAGGCTTCTGAGAGATGATGAAAAGTAGCTCCAAGTGCTAGGTGTTAGTTAACATCATATTGATTGCATATTCCCTGAAGTCACATTTGCATATATATGAAGAAATTATTCTGATTGGTTCTGTTTCTGACCATGAGTGAAGGGGGAAGATGCAGAGATGTGCATTCTGTTCCCATCCTGGAGGATAAAATATTGACTTTTTCAATAATTTAAAATTGTGCACATACAGAATCTTGTACCTGTTGGTCAAAATTATATTATACTTCTGTCTTCTTCTACTTGGCATCTTGCTTATGGCATATCTTCATTTCTCTTCCCCAAACTTGTCAGACCTTCATTTTAGCTACCACACCTTGAATAAGAATCAGACAGCCTTTGCAAACTTAAAATTATTGGGGAGAAGGGAAGAGGTAGTGTTAGACCAGTGGTCCCTCTACAACCCCTCTCTGTAGTCAGTGACTAGAAAGCTTCATAATCTCTCTAAATAGGTAATTTTACATCTGAATTCCTCCCACCCATCTGTATAATTAATTGTGTATTTTCATTAGTTCACCTGGGAGCACAAATGTAAATTTAAAGCAATCCTAAAGTGATCTAAATATAAAATATGGGCATTTAAAAGGGCATATTAAAAGTTTGCACTTTTCATTGCTGTCTTTATAGATGTTCAATAAATACTTTAAAAATGAAATTCAGTCATTGAAAATTACTTTTGAAAGTTGTGTTTTGTCATGCGTCCTGAAAGACAGAACATACTTTACAGCCCCGAGTTTTCTCTAAATGGAATCTGGGGCCCAAAGGGCTACTATGCTGCTATTATTTTTATTAGCTTGGTGTCAGTGAAAGTGCTTTGCTACTGAAGCTATCTGGCCCGCTCCTTCATCCTTTTCAAACCTGGGCTCAGCTCCATGTCCAATTCTATTGGTATGTCTCATATATTTATACTGTTGGACAAACTCTATAGGGTGTCCATTCAGATGCATGTCTTTTCTGTGTGGGTGGACAAGCCAAACTCCTTTGAGTAATTGCAGCTCTTTTCCAGAAGGCTCTACCATATCTTGGGGCTTTATGCAAGCAAAGACAAGTTCATACAATAATAAAAGCTAACATTTATAGAGTATTTTAAAGTTTGTAAAGTTCTTTACATACTTTATGTCATTTGAATCTCATGACACCTGTGAAGTAGGTGCTACTACTTCCATTTTACAACTGAGGTAACTTCTTCCAAGAAAGGTTAGATGACTTGCCCAGAGTCATCTGAAGCTGGATTCAAATTCAGGTTTTCTTGACACCAAGTCCACCAGTCTATCCACTGTGTCACTGTTGTAAACAGGATCATCTGGAAGACCTTATCATATGCAGGGAATCCCTCCTCAACTTGGATGTTGCCCTGGATTTCCTCTTTCACAGTGACAAATGCTTTGGGAGAACATAGATTTCTCTCTTTTATACCCCAACAAAGTTGATTATCAGAGGGTCATAGAACATGACTATTTCTATCTGCTACATATTCCAAGGAATATTGAATGATTCCTGATAAATTGATGGAAAATACCTTGATGTAAAAGAGTGTATAAGGTAAAGTTTTTGTACTACCAAGGTGAATACCATTTTTTGGGGTAATAAATAATAAGTACAATGGAATTTTATATTTTCTGCATCTTTTAGTCAATCATGAGATGGTCCAAAGTTGGTCATTGTTGAATATTATTTACAAAATCCTGTCTGTTCCCTTGAAAATGCCCTCAATTTGCATGTAGGTAAGCCTTCAAATAATAATAGCAATAGCATTTATGTAGTGCTTTTGGGTTTTAAGGTACTTTACACATCAGCTCAAGTTGATTCTCACAATAACTTTGGGACATAGGTGTGTACTATTTTACAGGTGAGGAAACTGAGGCACAGAGAAATTAAATATATATGAGAGAGTAGGCATATAATTTGGTAGTTTTTGATGTGTTCTTGATCACTTTTTCTTTTGGAATAAAGTCCTATATGTTTTTCAGTGTCTTCTTACCTCACCTTCTCTTCTGAATAATTTTCATTCCTTGCACCCCATAACTCCATCCTCTCTAACAAAGAAGAAAAAGTTAAACAAAACTAACCAATACATCAACCAAATCTGACTATATATGTGATAGTCACACCCCTATAATCTCCCACCTCTGCAAAGGATGGGGGTGGGTGTACATTTTCTCAGCTCTTCTTTGGGAAAAAATCTGTGCATTATAATTTATAGTGCTCGGTTGAATTTTTTTCCTCAATAAGCATTTAAGTTCCTATTATATTAAAGGCACATAACTGAGCAAAAGAAAGATTAAAAAATGAAATATACTCTGCTCTCAAGAAACTTCTGTTCTTATTGCTTCTTTCATAGCTAACAGCATTTATTCTATTTCATCCAACTTCTTGTTTTCTAAATCCTTATTTCACAACCTCAAAAACCTGATCCTGAAGAATAAATTTAGAAGAAAAAAGACCACTGGATTTGAATCAGAGAACTCCAGTTAGAGTTCTGGTTGTGCCTGCTTGTTACTGGGTATGTGAGGTTGGACAGGTCACTTTACCTTTCTGGGCCTCAATTTGCATATGTGTAAATAATAACATTTAATAACATTCAACTAGAATTTGGTAAGCACTTATTATAATTGTTGTATGTATGTAAGTATTTATGCGTTAGTTGAGGGAACTGAAGGGATTAGGACTCTGGTTAATTGTGGGAACGGAGTGAACCACACTGACTCCATCTTGTGATAGTTCTGGAGTTGGTTCAGTTCCCTTTGTATTCAATTATGGTTCTAGTCCAAATTCTATCCTGTAAGAAAACTTTATTCAGTTGTGGGAATTGAATACAATTTATTGTATTATTTAAACCTAGTCCTGAATGGCTGGGAAACTTGGACTGCCTCTGCCTGCTGTTTAAAGACCCTTAGCTAAGGACCTAGGTTATGTTGATCAGAAACCTGGTCAGATTCAAAGACTGATACAAAAGGTTTTCTCAGAATTGTACATCTCATGAAACCCACATGTTTTATCTGAAAACTGGTCCTGTACAGATCAATCAGTTATTGTTTACAGACACTTTAGGGCGTGGGACATCTCCTTTCTGAATTCAGGGAATTGTACCTGTTCACTGTCCACCTCTTGGGAAATTCCTAGTCTTTCTTCCAATTAAAAATCAGTTCCTTAATGTATTGTTTCCTTTTAATTAATTGGCCTTATTTGATTGTTTACAATGTATAAAAGTCTGTCTCTCCCTGTATTTGGGGTCCAGTCTCAAGCTGAGGAAAGGGCCTGGTCCTGATTAGTTGGGCTTAATAAATCAATACGCTTGGAAGATCAAGCTTTTGTTTCCTCAGTAATTTCATCTTTTACAAGCACACAGAATAGTGCTATTATGCTGTGAGAATGAAAGGAGGGTTGATCTTATATCCAATGATTTTGTTAGGAAATTGACTATATAAATTGACAGACATATTTAAAATGTTCTTCACTGATCATTAAAGATGATAGTGGATAGCAGAGTACTAATTCTAGATATTTTATTGCTTTTCCTCAAAACTACTGTAGGATTACTAAAGATCATACAGATTTTTGCATCCTGAGATAGTTGCCAACCACTCCTATTCTATTCTAGTCCAGATCTCCATGAAAATCTGATTCTAGTCAAAATTTCTCAACAACATAAGCAGATTTCCAGTCTCTTCAAGACTATGAAACAATTTTTGCAGGAGCATTTTACATATAGAATCCTGTTTTGTAAGTGACCCCCCCAAATTTTGCTGGCAGTTTCTATGTTTTACATTTCAGCGTCAAAGCTGGCCTTTTTGCCTTTTCTTCTGCTGGATTATTTTTGAAAAAAAATTTTTTTTATTGCTTCTGTCTTGTAATTACTGCAGTGGGAATACTTACATCATATGATTTATAAAACTACAAAATTTCCATTGTACTTTATTACCTGAACATGAATAATGCATCGAGTCCTGAAATGTCACCACTGAACATCAAACAGTTTTTACATAATATATTATTACTGGAGTTTCAAGAAGCCAGCAATCCTAAGAGGCAGCTGCTAAGACCTAAGTTTGGAAAGCAAGCTTAGCCTAACATTGTGATTTGATCAGGAGGTGTAAACTCACTTCTAAATGAGGAAAAAAGAGAAAACTCAAGAAATACTTCACTAGGAATAAGTAAAGAAAAACAGTAGATTTTTTTCCAGGGCAAGTTTAAAGAAGAAAGGTTTAGAAACAAAAGAATTGAAGATTCTGAAAATTCTGTAGGGGGCAAAAAAACCCAACAAAAACCCAAAACAACAGCGCCCCCTTCAAACAAACAAACAGAAAAGAAGCAAACAGAAAGCAACCCCACCACATGAGGGACCAAATTTTGAATGAAAGAGAAGCATTGCCCCGTAGTGACACTTCAGAGAGGTGATGGTGAAAACGGGGTTCAATCATTTTCACCTTTCATAACTGAGAAATTCTATGTTTTCATTTACAAAGCTGAGACGAGGAAGTTTTTTATCTTCAGATGCCTGGTTATTTGGCAAGAATGCTCCTCTCTCCAGCTCCCTCTCCTTTTTCAAGGAAAGTTTTCTTTTCCATTCTTTTTGTAGGCTTGTTCAGAAGGTGATTGGAACTGCTTCCAGTCTCCACCACAGGATAGAGCTGCATTAAAAATGCTTTCCATGGAGGAGTTGAAAAAGCCATGACAAATCTATGATTTTCCCCCCTCATCTTCAGCATAGGGTAATTTCCCATCCTCATACTTAGCTTGTAGTTATGGCAACGCAGCTTACATTCCTAGATTCGGCGTAGGCAGTTATGAATTCACATGTCTATTGGAAGATTCTGATATTGCTTTGTTCAACATTGTCCTTCTGACAAATTGTTATCGATCAACTTTCCAAAGCCTAGGGCTTAGATAAAGAAAGACACCTTGGCTTTCTTGATACTTTCGAAAAACGAAACCACCACTTGACCTGAACCAACACCTCACTGTGTCTTCCGTCTTTTTTTTCCCCAGGTCATTAAGACTTTACATCTTTTTATTTATCTCTTTAGCTTCAGGGAAGGCAGAGTGAGGACGCATCATGTTGAAGCTAAAATATCATAAACCCATGTCATCCGTTGATCCTTTTCTTGATAAAGATAAATCAAAACATAGAATTTGTTCTTTGGTTGAATTATGAAAAAACCAATAGAATCTGGGGCTTCCAATGTCATGACACCTCATCTGTAGACTATGTATGAGACCTTATTGAGAAAAGGGCAGCTAGGTGGCACAATGGATAGAGTGCTGGGCCTGGAGTCAGAAAGACTCCAGTGCCTTTACTAGTTGTGTGATCCTGGGCAAGTCCCTTATCCCTATTTGCCTCAGTTTCCTCATCTGTAAAATAAACTGCAGAAGGCAATGCAAAATCACTGCAATACCTTTGCCAAAAACCCAAAAAACTCGGGACACAGAGACTTGATTGAGCACCAGCAATGGAATGTGTTGAGCACCTGAAGTGATTTTGAAGAAATGGAAAGAGCAGAGACTTGAGGTAGGTAGAACAATTAGGAAGCTATTGAAATAGTCCAACAAAGATTGACAAGGGCCAGAATTATCCACTCTTTAGCATAAAGCCTGGCACATAGTAGGCACTTAATAAATGTTTATTGGCTGTCAGCATGAATAGACTTCTATTTGTCCAAAGGACGTGGAGTCAGAGGATCAGGGTGCCATTCCTAGCTAGCTCTGTTAGTTAATACCTGTGCCACCCGGGTCAAGTTCTTCCATCTTGATGAAGGTTCAATTTCCTCATTTTTAGATCATTTCTAAGGACTCTTGCAGCCCTAAATCCTATGAAATGAATCAGATGAACCAAATTCATATCTCAGTTCTCCACATCCTTACTTGAGTGGCTTTGGGGAGTCGCTTAACTTTTAAGGACCCTCAGTTCGCTCATCCATAAAATGAGAGGATTAGACAAAATGACCTTTAAAGTCCCTTGCAGCCCTAAACCTATTATGTCAAGTGTAAATCCATGCGGTCTATGTTAACTTGTCCATGTGCACCATCTGCTGGGCAGGCACTGTTAGCACTCCTGGATAGAGGTTAAGTATTTTTTCAGTGGTTTACCTTTTGAAAAAAGTCATGTCGTAGGATAAAAATGGCAGGTCTAGGGACCCTAGGCCATTTAATTTATTTCCTTTATTGTTTAAGATTCTTTTTCATTACTATGAACTTGATATACATTAACAAACACAAACATTTCTATATACAAAGAACAGAAAAAAATTGTCTAAAAACTGTGAATTTTCATTACCTACAACATAGGTGTGTATGAAATTCAAAATGTTAATTCTAACACTGATCTCCTTGTCTGTGTTCTTTATTAAACTTCCTCTACTCTTTTATGGAAATTTTTACATTTCACTGATGCTCATTTCTTTTTCTTCTATTCTTTTTCTCTCTTCTTTCCTTCCTTCCTTCCTTCCTTCCTTCCTTCCTTCCTTCCTTCCTTCCTTCCTTCCATCTTTTCTTCTTTCCTTCCTGTCTTCCTACTTTCCTTCTTTCTTTCTTTTCTGCCTTTCTTTCACATCACTATCACTACTCCTTCTTTACCCCTACACCTTCCCTTCCCGAAAAAGCCCTTCCTTGTAACAAATAAGTACATTCAATCCAAAAAAATCTCTGTATATTTGGCCTTCTAAAAATGTATGCCTTATTTTGTACCTGGGCAACTCATTAGCTGGAGAAGGAAATGACAAAGCATTCTAGTAACTTTGCCAAGAAAACCCCAAATGGAGCCACAAAGAGTTAGGGGTGACTGAAATGAATGAACATCAACTTAGAATGTAAACTTCTTAAAGGCAGAGAAGTCTTGAATAAGGGTAAGGTTGAAACCTCTCCATTTGGCTCAGTGACTTAAGTAGGTGAGAATTTTCTAAACAGTCAATCAAACCTGAGGGTGAACAGGGCCCAAAGCCCTGTTTTGTTTGAATCAAACAAAGACTTTGCATGAAAGACTGGGTCAGTCATTAATACAAAGGAAAGACGGTATCTCAGAATGGGATTGAGAGGAAGAGATTCTGATCATTGGGATTCAGGAGGTTGGAGAAAACATGGAGCAAAGGGAGAACTGGGCTGTGACAGAGAAAGAGGATATAAGGAACAGTGGTATTTCAAAGAAGACAATCTGCGGGTAGTCAACTCTTTCCTCACCTTCCCCTCTTGCTTCTTGTCTCTCCACAGACACTATGACACAGCTTGCTATTTCATTACCCAAATGTCTCTAGTAAATTGAATTTTACCTCAACCACAAAAAGGTCAGGAGTTAATAGATGGGCATACAAAGTTAGGCAGAGAGTCTACCCTAGTGTTAGGAATTTTCCTGAGGCCAAGAGTGATTGTGACAGAACTTAGAATTTTTCATCTAAAATCAACTTCCTAAAGTCAAAGAGAAGTCAGGTCAAGTTATTTAGCATGTATTAAGTACCTGCTATGTGCCAGATACTGTGCTAAGTATTGGGGAAGCCAAAAAAGACAAAAAACCAGTATCTAATCTCAAGGATTTCACAGGGAAGAATAAGATTGTTATGAAGGGGAGAGGTAGAGGATAGAGAAGGAAAAGGGAAGCCTTGCTAGAAATTATGGATTTTGAGTTGTGCTTTGGAATTCATTAGACGCAAAGGAGAAAAGAGGACATTCCAGGCAGTGAGCACAGCCAGTTAGAAAGTGGATTGCATTTTCCCATAAGATACATAGTACTTAAGGATGTTGTTCTGTGGTGTCACATAATCATAGAAATGATGATTGCAATGTCAGAACAAACATAAAATAACTATAAACCTAATTATTAAAAATAGTAAGCACCAAATTTTAAAACGAACCATATATATATGTACTCTACATATTAAACTAGAGGCCCCCAAGCACCATAAAGTATACATTTAGTGCATAAAAATGTAATTGTATTATTACTTAAATTTATTCTAAAGCCAACATGCTAGCTATTATAAACATTAATTAAGCATTTGATTAGCATCAATTTTATTTGCCTTCTTAGAATTTAGGTTTTTGGAGGGTAAGGATGTAATGTACAGGGTAAGTCTGAAATTTCTTTTTGATTTGAAAAATTTCCTTGGCAAGAAGTATATCCAAATGATTCCACTCTCAAAATTCAGAAGAACTAACTGTATACATGACTATTGTCACAGTGATGAAATATTCAGAAGCATTTATTAGGTGAATACTATGTGGAAACTATAGAGAAAGCTCTGGAGAGAGGTAAAAACAGACTATTCTCTGCCCTCAAGGATCTAGTACTTCCACTTGGTGGGTACAAGAGGCACACAGATAAGTAATCATATCAAAACAGTTCTACCTAGTCTCTTTCTCTCTGTCTCTGTCTGTCTGTCTGTCTGTCTGTCTGTCTCTCTCTCTCTCTGTCAGCATAAGGAACAGAGACACCTTAAGGTGTCTCAAAGATGTCCCTAGTTCCCACCCTAGGAGTTTGCCACTCAATAAAATCACCAATCCTAGTATTCAGTAAAAACTGTAATTCCTTGGAGAGGGGGCAGCTAGGTGGTGCTGTAGAGAGAGCACCAGTGCAGGAGTCAGGAGGACCTGAGCTCAAATCTCACCTCAGACACTTGACACTCACCAGCTGTGTGACCTTGGGCAAGTCACTTAACCCCAACTGCCTCATCCTGGATCATCTCCAGTCATGCTGATGAATATCTGGTCACTGGATTCAGATGGCTCTAGAGGAGACATGAGGCTGGTGACCAGCACATCCCTTCCTCACTCAAAACAAAGTCAAGTACAAGTTATTTCTCTGATGGCATGATCTTCTTTGGCAACAAAGGATGAACACACACAATTCCTTGGGGACCCAGAGCTCTTTGCTTTTTATTCCCCCTAGTACTCACACCTAATAAAGCTAGGCACATAGTAAACATTTCAGAAATATCTGTTGCTATTCAGTAAGTTTCAGTCATGTCTGACTCTGCTACCTCTTTTTTGGGGTTTTCTTGGCAAAGCTGCTGGAGTGGTTTTCCATTTCCTTCTCCAGCTCATTTTATAGATGAAGTAATAGAGGCAAACAGGGTTAAGTGACTTGCCTAGTGGGTGTCTGAGGCTGTGCTTGAACTAAGTTCTTCCTGACTGCAGTCCTGGCCCTCTCTCTACTTTACCATGAACTACAGCGCCTTAACTGAAATGACAGTTTTAATGGAGGATACCTTTAATGAGATGGAAAAACATTTCTGAAGCACTAAATAGGTGGCTCTTGCTTCTCAAACCTGGGGGCCCCTGCAGAACTGTAAAAAGTGTAGGAGGAATGATGGGGCGCGCGCGCACACACACACACAGACATACACACACACAGACATACACACATAGACACACACACACACAAGAATTTTTTAAAATTGCTAGCATTTGCGTAACCCTTCAAGGTTTGCAGAACGCATTTTGTGTGTCATCTTATTCAGTCTGGAAGTAGGTGGGCCTGAGGCTCACAGGTTAAATGGCTTGTCCAGGGTCACACAGGTAGTGCAGATCGGAGGCTGGATTCCAACCCGAGTCTTCCTGACATCTCCCCCTGTGAATCTGAGGTCCCTGCACAGGGTGTCAAAGAAACGAATCTCAGCCCAGAACAAGAGACCGGGACGGGAAAACCTGGGGAGACTTACCCCGACTGAGGCCAAGTTCTAAATGGGTGAGGGAGGGGGTGGAGCAATGGAGAGGCTTTGGAATGTTAAAAAATAGTATACAAATTTAAAAAAAAATGTAAATGCGGCCTCCCACCCCCTTTCCTCCCCTCGCCCACAACGAAGGATTATCTACCATAGCCGGCGACTGCACCCTACGGTGGAAGGGGCAAATGCCGCCACCTTGCCGCGCTTTGGAAACCAAGGACTCAAAGTCATGAAGGGCTTAATGGGGTCGCGTGGGGGAGGCGGCCCTCTGTTTAGGCCGGAGAGGGGAGGATTGTGGGAATTGTAGTTGTAGCCCCGCGGGCTGATGGGAAATGAAGTTCCGCTTTTTCCAACATGGCTGCCCCCAGGTAAAGCGCTGTGGGGAGCAAGGGGGCGGGGCGTGGGGCTTGCGGAAGGAGAGTCAGGTCGCGGCCTCCACGTGGCTACCGCTGCACACCGGGCAGAGCTTGGAGAGAGATCCTGGGACCGGCTCCTGTCCCCGGCCCCCTGTCCCCGGTCCCCGGCCCCGGCGGTGTGCGGCGCGGGGGTGCCCGCCCTGGCGTGGGCCCGCCCTGGCGTGTGCCCCTGTGGCTGGGTGGGTTCGCCTTGGTAGGGGCCATTTTCGTCTCCGCCTGAGACGTGCCCGCCCGCCTCTCTCGCTTCCCTGGATTATTCCGCTGCCCCCCGTTAGCCCGTGGGCGCCCTTTTCCTTCCCTAGCATTTCCGGCCCTCCGCGCAGAGCCCGGCACCCGGGAGGCCCTTCGCGGACGCTTACTTACTGATTGGCAGGTGACGTTCGGCCCGGCTGCCTCGCCTGGCGCTGGCCTGTGGCGGCCTCGGTCCGTGCCCCGAGGGCGGACTGCGCCCCCCCTCAGCCCTCTTCTCTCGGTGTCAGTTCCGGGGGGCCCTGTTTCCCCTGCTCTCTACGCTTCTTCCTTGGTTCTGTATTCCGCACCGCTCCAGGGCCCATTAGTTTCTCGTTCTTAAGGACGGTTGCGTTTTATTTCTTACCCCGCTTTTGGCCCCCTGCTGTGCCATCAGAGAACCAGGTGAATCCTAACATGGAAGCCGAGGGAGGGGAGGATGACTGACGGTCAAAAAAACCAGAGAGACCCAGAAACCAACTGCAGTGGAGGAGAGACACTTAGCCAGATTCTAATAACATTTCCCACCCCTCCTTCCTGTCTTTGAAGGGTGATGCATCTGCTGTGCTTTTCTCTTTTCTCCCTGAAGATCCTGTACTTGGTTGAAGGAGGTTTAAGATTATAGTTGGATTGAGTAGCAGAGTCAGGAGAAGGCTTTTTCAGTGTAGGAGAGGCCTGGGCGTATTTGTGAGCTGAGAGGAAGGAGCCAGGAGAGAGACGGAGATTGAAGATGTAGAGAAAGACAGCATGACTGATGAAGCAAGGCTATGGTGTAGATGAGAGGGATAGGATTGAACCCAGATGGAGAGGGGAACTTTGACCAGGAGGGAGGAGATCTACCTCTTTTTCCCATACCAGAGAGAGTAGTAAGTTCAATTGCTTTTGAGAGTTAGACTCTGGGGATCATTTAGGAATGAAGAAAAAGTATCTCTGAAATTATAATGCGAATTGGAGAGAAATAGGATTTTATTTATTAGAGATAACTTGCAGAAGACTCGTAAACTTATTGCATTAAGTGAGATATTATTCTCTTAGTGTAGATTAAGAAAAAGTTTATATGTATATGATCATAAGGCTCCATCTGCTGGAAACTAGATTGCTAACTACAAACCGAAACTTAGCCAGATTCTAATAACATTTCCCTTGTCACTCCTTGTCAGTCTTCAAACATTGATTCATTTGCTGTTTGTTGTATTTCTTCTGTCTCCCTAAAGATCCTGCACTTGAAGTAGGTTTAAGTTAAATCCAGGAGGCCTTAAATACCTAGCTAAGGATTTGGACTTGAATGATGAAAGCAACTAAAAAATACTGAGCAGTGGGATGAAGTGATTGGTGATGCTTACAAAGATTAAATTTGGCCGTGGTACATATAATGGAGAGACTGGAAAAGGAGAGAACAGTGGAAAGACTTGCAGTAGGTTAGGCAAAAGCTAATGAGGGCCTGGTCTACAGTGGTAGCAACGGGAATGGAAATTGGATCTGATATATTGCGAGTGGAATTGACCAGACGTGTCAGTGACTTCTGCGTGGACAGTAAGGGAAAAGAGTCAGGTATCGCTGAGATTTTGAACTGAATTGACTGGGAAAATAATAGAAAACTCAAATGAACATTAAACAGAAACCCTGGTAATTCTCATTTTGTGCTATCTTCTTTGCACAGAAACCACAGACATGCATAACTACTATAGGAGAAGTATGTAACCTGAGTTATAAGGGAGAGATTCTTAGAACTTTCAGATTCCATCAGAAAAGCATCACTTTGTGAAATTCTTCCTCTACCCCTAATGCAAGGCAGCCAGATGCTGCAATGAGTGCCACTTCTGAAGTCAGGAAGACTCATCTTCATGAGTTCAAATCTGACCTTAGAAACTTGCATTGTGACCATGAGCATGTCACTGTTAACTCAGTTTTCTCATCTGTAAAATGAGCTAGAGAAGGAAATAGCAAACCAAAAAACCTTTGCCAAGAAAACCCCAAATGGGGTCATGGAGAGTAGGACACAACTGAAAACAAGTGAACAACATTTCGGATGTACAAAATGTGCTTTAATTCATTGTTTACTTTTTGTGTATGTTTAATGATGAAAGTACCTTGTACAAATAGTAGTTAATTATAGCTAGCATCTATATAGCTTTTTAGGGTTTGCAAAGTACTTTACATATATTAACTCATTTAATCAAGTAGGCAGGCACTCAGTAAATACTTGTTAAAGAAAGAAAGAAAATTAAGTGTGTTTAAAAAACAATCATTATAGAAGCAGTTGGAATGTTGATACAGGACTTTCCTTAATACTGTAGTGGATCTCTGACCTCATTTCTAATGTGCATAGCCTTCCATTGGTGCACATCATAAGCTATGCATATCTTTGTGGGATGGATCTGTTCATGTCCTTCCCTAGATTCTTCAAAGAGGATCCACTCAGTTGTTAGATGCCTTCTTCTAGATCTTCTGTTTTGTACTATTTATCCCTTGTTGTTTCCACATAACTAGTCTGACCTTTTTAATCCTGTATTTTCTTAATACCATTTCTTGTACCAGAGGTATCAAATTTAGGCCAAAGCGGGAGGGCTGTGTGGCCTAGGTCGTATTGAAATGTACTTGGGAAGCATTTAACAAACTAAAATACAAAACAATATAATGTTCATTTCTGGTTTTTAAAGTCAGTATGCATTGGCAACTTGTAGTCTTTTTGTGCATGTATTAAGGACATGCAAGCTTCCTTGATAAATGAGTGTAACTGTAGATTAAACACACTTCCCCCTTCTTGGGAGAGAGATAAAGGACTATTGGTGCAGAATGTTGTATGTGCTATCAGACCTACTTGTTTTGTTGATTGATTTTAATTGACCTTCTTACTTTGTTATAAAGGAAAGTTGAGAGACATCCTGCCTAGGTGGATAGAGCTGGCTTTTAAGTCAGGAACACCTGGGTTCAAGTCCTTCCTCTAACATGGATGAGGAACCTGTGGCCTTGAGGCCACATCTGGCCCTCTGGGTTCTCAAATGTGGCCTTTAGACTGAATCAAAACTTCACAGAACAAATTCCCCTAATAAAAGAATTTGTTCTATAAAACTTGGACTGAGTGAAAAGGCTGTACCCAAGTACCTAGAAGGTCACATGTGGCCTCAAGGCCACAGGTACCCCCACCCCTACTCTAACACATATTGAATGTGCCACCCTGGGTAAGTCAATTAACTTCTTAGTGCCTCAGGCTACTGTCTAAGATGTCCAAGTATAAAATGGGTACTGATTTTAATTGGTAGAGGGAGTTCCTTATTAGGATACCCTATATTGTTGAAAGTGCTTGACCAGTCAAAATAAGAAAGTTAAAAGCTAGAGAAGATGGGTAATGGAAAGTAGCTTGATACAACGGTGGTATAGATAACAAAAGACAATGAAATTTTTTAAAAGGCCATCACAAAAAACAACCATGTTCAATGATCCTCAGATTGTTAAAGTCAAGTAAGGTAGGAAACAGAAATATATGCTCACCAAAGATGTTTACTTTTCTGTAGAGGTTGTCCTCTGCAAAATCCACAAGGAAGAGGGGATCCTCTACATTTTCTTATTTGTCATTTTATTGTCTGGATTGTAACAGTTCAAGAAGTTTCCTTCAAGTGAGAGCAGTGATTTCTCAAAAGATATCAGCCTTACAATTCATACAGGAAAAACTAATAATAAAATATAATTTTTAAATTATATATAACCATATTTACATAAATTTATTATTAAATAATTTAATAAATATTAATAGCACATTATTTATTAATAATATTAATAAATATACATTATATAATTATTTGTAAGCCTGTAATTATATATAATACATTACATTAATATTGTATATTAAATATAAATAATTCAAAATAAAATAAATTTATGTTATATAAAAATATAATTTAAGATAATAAAATAATATTGAAGATTATACATTATTCAGACTATGACCTAGTAGCATGGGCAGTCCATTGGGTTTATGTTTGTGTTTACATACCTGCCTGGATATCTTTTTACATTGTTGTTAAATCTGGCAATTATATAGCACTCTAAGGTTTGCAAAGCACCTTACAAATATCTCATTTTATCCTCAACATTCCTGGAATGTAGGTGCTATTATTACTCTTTTATAGATGAGAAAGCTGAGGCAGATCATAACTCGGGGCCATATGGCTAGTAAGACTATAAAGGCAGATATGAGCTCAGACTTTCCCAATCCTGCATCCTCAGCTCTATTGATTGCACCACCTTGCGGCTTCAAATCATTTTACACACTGTCTAGGCATCTGCTAGTCATTGTCTATGTTGTTTTCTTGGCTCTGCTTACTTCACTGTGCATCATTAGTTTATGAAGATCTTTCCATGCTTCTCTGTATTTATCATAGTCATAGTTTCTACAGCACAGTAATGTTTTATTACAGTCATGTACTATTCATATTCCCAAATTGATGAGTATTTACTTTATCTCCATTTCTTTGCTACCACACAAAAAAAATACTGTTATAAATATTTCAGGCAGGATCCATTTTTTTTTACACACAGATGTTTTCTTGCCAATATTGTGTGGTTGGGAATCTGGGCTTGAATTCTAAGGAATCAAAGAAACCCAGGGAGCAGTGGAGGTATGGATGGAAAGTGCAAGGTAAAAGGCAGGAATAGCATTTTTAAAAGTTATGCTTTGATAAGACTTAATGAAAAAATGCTCTCCACATCCAGAGAAAGAACTGGTGGAGTCTCAGTGGAGATTGAAGCATGCTATTTTTGGTTTTTAAATTTTTTTCGTGGTTTTTTCTTTTTGCAACTAATTTTTTTACATAGTATTTCTTCTTTTTACAACATGACTAATGTGGAAATGTTTTACATAATTGCACATATATAACCTATATCAAATAGCTTACTGTTTTAGGGAGGAGGGAGGGAAGGGAGAAAATTTAGAGTTCAAAATTTTAGAAAAAATGAATGTTAAACATTGTTTTTACATGTAATTGGAAAACAATAAAATACTAGTAAAGAAGAAAAAAATTGTGCTATGAAGATAAATATTCCATTCATCTTTTTCTGCAGTGCCAACATGGACAATGACCAAAGTCATCCAAAACGTAGTAAAACTGAGAAGAAATTTTTGAGGAAACAAACCAAAGCCAGACACACTTTGCTGAGACACGAAGGCATCGAAAGTGTACCTTACGCTACTGAGGTGACTCAAAACTTTTGTTATCACTTGATTGTAAATATAACTGCCAGCGCATATTGATAACCTCTTGTAGTGAAATAGGTTGGAGAAGATGTCTTCAGGTATACCTTAGGGGTATTTAACATTCTGCTTGGACCCATATCATGATCATATATAATTATATAATCATATTTAATTCAGCCATATGAATTCCCACTGTTTTTGCTGGGTAGCTGGAGGAAGCTTATGTTTTAGGAGATGGTATCACTTAGAGGACTAGAGAAGACCTGAATTCTAGTTCCCACTCTTTCACTTTAAGCTGGGAGGGGGCAAATCAACTAATATTTCTGAACCTTAATTTCCTCACTTTTGAAATGGGAATATCACTCTATCTCATGTAATTATTGTGAAGATCAAGTGAAACACTATATATTAATAACTGCTAATACCTCATGTACACAGTGCTTCAATATTTGCAGGACATCTTCCAGCAGTTTGTGATGCAAATATTAGCCTCATTTTCCACATTATGAAATGGAACCTCTGTAAGGGTTCCAGAGAGTAAGTAACTGAGGTAGGCTTTGAACCCTGGTCTCTTGACTCCAGTTCTAGAACTCTTTCCATTATGCTGTATTGCCTCAAGAGGATTACAGGTATAACATGGTATTATTACTGTTTATTATTTCAGTTTTGGTCCATTCTGAATCATAACATGGAGACTCCTAATGAATTTAAAACAAACATGAGTAGACAACATGGTTGACGTTATTTGTTGAGAGGCAATATAACTTCTGGCGCACAAGACATCTAGTACAGGAAATGAATATTAATGATGGGGGAATTTAAAGGAAATTTCTGATTAAGAGGATGAAAATAAGATGACAGATTCAGTGACTTTTAAATAAAGAACTAGTACCTAAGTATTTTTGAGGAACTATATTAAGTGAAGAAATATTCATTGAAGTTTGAAGTTATTTAGCCATTTGCCTTCCCTCCACGTATACCTCAGCTTCCACCAATGGCACTGTTCTATTCTAACCAAAGGATTAAATGGATGCCCCACCTGGTGCAGGATGCTTTGATTGCTGTGGGGCCGTGCTTTTTATTTTCCCCATACAAGAACCATTTGACGTAGTAGTAAGAAAAGAGATGGGAAGAGAAGAATTTAAGAGATTCCTAAACTATATTTGAGATTCCTCTGGCTTTGTTTACCAGCCTTGATCAAACCACAGGTGACACCTGAAGAGTGAAGTTACAGTGGAACCTCTTCTTTTATGCTGGAAGCTTTTCTGTGATCAGTAAACTATACTCCAACTCCTCCAGACTTTTTTTTTTATAAGTTTTTAGCATTTAATAGCTTTCCCTTCAACTTTTTGGCTTAAGGACTATTACAAACAAGACTTTACAGACCTGATCTCCCACATCCCTTTGACTCCTGAAGAAAATAAATTGTTGATCTTTTATCTGGTTTAAGAAAAACAATTGAATTGTTTTGGATATCTAGAAAAAAATCTTTATTTTTGTACATTTTGACAATGATTCACATGCTACGGAAAATTTATTTTTCAAACATTAACTCATTCTATATTTTGGCTAATAGGATCATTAACTAGAAGAGAGTTGAGAGGTCATATAGTCCAACTCCCCTTATTTTACAGGTAATGAAAATTAGCCCTAGAATGGTTAATTGAATTGCCCATGGTCATTCAGACTGTAAATGGCAGAGCCAGGTTTTGAACCCAGATCTTCTAACTTTTGAACCATTGCTCTTTTAGATTGATCTACAGATGACTTAGAGAAGGCCTTTAAAGGAAACCAGTGGCCTTCAGAACATTCTCTGAGAACTACTGCCTTAGAAATAAGACAAGTACTATGAATATATTAGGTGTTCCATAAATATTTTGTGTTTAGAATAAAATCATTCAAGCTCTCAAGTTGTAAATGAAATTTTCTATATTTTAAAAAAGATTGTATTTTCAGAAAAATGATAAGTATTTTCAGGTTATATCTGAAAAATACACTTATATGAAAATTTCACAATTAAAGATGAAACAGTGGCTAATGCTGAGATGTTTCTTTTTTCTAAAATTGAAGGTTATAAAGTTAGGTTTGTGAAAGCAAGGTGTAGAAGAGGAACAATGACTTGAAGCGTTAATATGAAATCTCGAGCTAACACCTGAAGGGTTAAAATGAAAAAGAGAAGATATGAAAAGAAAGAAACTCTCCTTATTCCTGCCTTGTTCATTTTCTTTTTTACACATTTTGTTTCTGTCTTTTTTTTTCCCCAAAGGGAACAATTTTGGAACCTTGGTAGTCATCATCTGATCCATCCTGAGAGCCTATCTATCTACCTGTCAGTCTCTTTGTGTCTCTATCTCTCTGTCTCTCTTTCTGTGACACTTTCTGTCTCTGTCACACACACACACACACACGCACGCACGCACACTTACACGCTAGCATGCATTCATGCACATGCAAATTTGCTCTTAAGTCTGTCCTGAAATATATACCATCATTTGCCTTGTGGTGCAGTCTAACAATAACTGTCTTATAATGAGGTTCTTTTGGCAGGTCATAGACTAAACTTTCTTTACTAAAGAAGTCCAGAAAGGACCAATATTAGATATATGAAATTGAATTCTAGTCTAAAATATTCATTGTTATAGCAAGATTCCTCTGTATGTGAGGGAGAGGGGGCACGTCGACCTTGAGAGATTATTATATTTTGTTGTCATCAAGTTTCATTCTTTAAAGTTTTATAGCAGACACCTATATTTCCCTACTTGTCTTTGTTTATGAAGGTCTGGTGAATCACAAACCAATCTTATTCTTGATGAGATGCTTATTTCTGCTGTGTGTTAATATTCTCAGGAGTAGTAGATGATAAAGTAAAGGTTATGTGTCAGACTAGACAACAAATTTTTCTCTGTTCAAGGACTTTTGCTGTGAGACCAAAAGGATTTGTCATCAGAAGAAAAATACAAAAAAGAGAAAAAACATTTCCCTGAATAAAGTTTAGTACAAAGCAGCACACACACAAAAAAATTACATTTGCTGAAAGTTCTGTGCCTCCTGGATGATGTATATCACTTGTAGAAAACTTCATCTAAAAAAGTATTTTGTGAGTCTGTACATTGGCTAACTTAAGCTAGTTTGATGTCGGACTCATTTTTACATGTATAATTAATGCTTTATTGGAGTGTAATTTTAAAAAACTCATTTGTCCTCAGAAATAATGTAAAATAGTTGTGCGATATTTATAGTTATATATATGATAGTATATATTATATATATGCTATATATATTATATATGCTATATATAATATATATAGCATATATATATATAGTTATAATAAGCAAAGATGTCTTTGTGTGATATTTATAGTTAATAAGCAGTTTTGAATTTGGGCTGATGTGTATGTTTTATTTTTGCAAAAACCAACATCTACAATAAGTTGATATGTACTATAGACACAGGGTATTAAATTAATTGTATTTTGGTCTTTTATATAAAATTATTAAACCTATTACTCATTAAATAATTATAAAATAGTATTCATTTTTTTTCCGTCTGGCAGTGTTGTATTAGTAAAATACTCTTTTAGGATAAACAAATCAATTTTGATTGCTAATGCCTCTTTTTTGTTTTGTTTTAATTAGAGCCTTGTTGTTGCCAATGGAGGTTTGGGTAATGGTGTGAGTAGGACCCAGCTGCTTAGGGTATTAGAGAGATGTGGATCGGTGGAAGCTCTCTTAATGCCGCCTAACAAACCCTACTCCTTTGTAAGATATAGGACCAAAGAGGAGTCCAAAAAAGCCTATGTAACCCTCAATGGAAAGAAAATGGTAGATGACTTGGGACAAAATATCACTCTGTACTTAAATTTTGTGGAAAAAGGTATTTTATTTGTTTATTCTCTGAGAATAATTTTTTATCTTGCCTTGGTTCATATTTTTTTTTTTAACATTGGGACTTACCAAACGAACTTATAAAATGAAGATTAGTTAAATAACAGGTCTATTTATCCACTGGAGCACAGTGCTGAGTTCAAATGTGGCCTCATACATTTATTAGTTGTGTGACCCTGGGCAAGTCACGTAATCCTGTCTGTCTCAGTTTCCTCACTTATAAAATGAGTTGGAGAAGAAAATGGTAAACCACTGCCAAGAAAGCCCCAGAATGGGTCATGAAGAGTTGGACATGATTGAAACAACTGAACGATAATGCACAGCATTTAGCCATTGGTTCTACTGACAGTACACATAAGTCCAATTAATATAAAATCATCATGGAATTCACAGTGCCTATCATGATACTTGATAAATCAACTGAAGTAATTTTGAGTTCAGGTTGATTGTTGAGGATCACCTTCCATGACTATTCCCTAAACTTAGGCAACGGAAAGAACTCTATATTTACTTGTCCTCCCAGGGAAGAATTTAATAGATCAAATTTTCATTGCTTGAAAATGTGTTTCAAAAAGAAATTTTATTTTTAAAGAATGTTTTTATATTTTAAGAAATATACTGTGTTTCTTCCTAACTGGGATTTTTCCAGTTTTAAATCTATGGCCTAAATTTAGACCTCTCCTCTCTATCTTTGATTAGATTATGTCTGAGTTTTTAATGTCTGTAATCAATTTTTAAAAATTAAAGTTAGTAAACAGGTTTCCATTAGAAACTGAATATTGTCCCAATCACTTCCTGTTGTTTTTTTTTCTTCTTTGAAATGCAGTAATAGGGTCTGCCAAACTTCCAAAGCTGCTACACTCACACTTACAAACTTATGGCTTTGTGAATGAGAGTAGAACTAAATAAAAATGATTTTGGTACTTGTCCATAGTGAATACCCACTGAACTGCACATTCAGAAAGTGTTTTCACTTTTTCTAATATTTCAGAGAAAAATGGAAATTTTATTTAAGCTTATAGTTGATTTATGTTTTGTTCAAAGAATACTAAGCACAATTTTATCTTTAAACTGAAGCCATTCATAAGGCTTTATTTATATGTCATCTGTACAGCATACCTCAGTATTTAAATCAGTGGACTTGTGTTGATACAATACAATGAAATCCTATTAAGGTGTATAACTTATAGCTTACATTTATATAGCACCTTTTCCTCCGAGTTCATTTCAGTTCAGCAGCAAGCATTTATTAAACACCTGCCCTATGTAAGACACTGTGCTGTACCGTAGGAATATAAAGACAAAGTAAGGAATAGACTGCCCCTAAAATGTTTGTAATCTACTGGGAAGATAGAGAGCATTTACACAAAAACATACACTCAAGGCAACTTGAGGAAGGTAAGTACTGGCAATTGTGGACACTAGGAAAACTCGTTTCTGTTATCACTGATCCGGTGAGGTACACAGTGCTAGCATTCTCCTTGTTCTTAAGAAGAGGAAACAGACTTAGAAGAGTTAAGTGACTTGCCCAAAGTCATATAATGATGGAGATGATGATGATGATGAAATTAGCTAATATTTATATGGGGCTTTAAGATTTGTAAAGTGCTTTACATATTTTACCTTATTTGGTCCTCACAACAACCCTCTAGGTAGGTATCCTTATTTTATAGCTGAGGAAACTGAGGCACAGAGAGGTCAAGGGGCTTTCCCAGAGCCACACAGCTAATAAGTATCTAAGGCAAGAACTGAACTCAGGTCGTCCTAACTCCGAGTCCCACCCTCTTTCCACTGTGCCACCTCACTGCCTAATTAGTAAGCAGCCAAAGAACTGGAATCTAGGTCTTCTGATCCAGTCGACTGCTCTTGTCACTGTATCAGCTTGTGATTGCATGTATTTGGATATACCACATTTCTTTGAAGGTATTTTAGCCTGCATTTTATTTTGTTCCCTAATACTTTTAAGGGGCAGGTAGGTTGCACAGTGGAGAGAGTGACAGGCCTGGCATCAGGAAGACCCAGGCAGTGGCAAAGAAAACCCCAAATTGAGTTACTAAGAGTTGGACAGGACTAAAAAATTACTGAACAACAAAAAATACATTTAAGCATGGATTTTCCTATACTTATTTTCTGTACCTGCACCCTTATCAGTTATCCCTTCAGAATTGCAATTATATTTTGAGCCATTTGAAGGGTAGTATGGAAAATTTCTCTTTTGATGCTATTAGTTTCTTAGAGAGTAGTGTAATAGTTTTCATTTCCTGTAGTTAACTGTGACCTAGTGTCCAGTGTTGTAGAAAAAGTAATTGTACATTAAGACTCCTGTGTGAAATGACTGGAGAGCACTTGAGGTTTCATTTAAAGAGGCCTGTTGTTGGGCATTTCAAAAATTTGATAAAGATTTTTCTTGTCTGAGATTTGAAAAAAGTGATTTAGTCGTTATTGAATGTAATACCTAAGTAAGGGCTGTTTTCTTTGTTATTGATTATGACAGTGGGCAAAACTCATTATATTCGTAGTTTTTTGCTTTTTCATTTTTCATATGTAATGTATAATTTTGGGTCAAATTTTATATTCTGTACATGAGATTTTGGAAATTTATGACTTGGAGTATGGATATATGGATGGAATTACTATTTTATATGCAATTTTCATCTTATTTCTCTAGTGCATTGGGAAGATCTCAGACCTCCTGTATTACCTCCAGGTCTCATGATTGTGGAAGAAATTGTCTCTCCTGAGGATGAGAAAATATTATTGCAAAGCATTGATTGGACTGACAAATTGGTTTGTCAAAATGGCAAGTGAAAGTTATGGAAATCAAGACTTTGCAGATGTCTTCAAGTGACTGTCTTGGATGCTTTTTATACTCTGATTGATACACATTTTCAGTGGCATGGATTCTTTAGTACATCTTACCACCTTCCCATGGCTTCCCATCTTATACCATGGTTGCCTAGGCCTTTCCATAAATCCTCCGTGGAAAATTCACACTATGTTCTAGAGACCTCATTTTTATTTCTTTGGTATCTTGGGGTTACCAGTGTAGTGTTAGGTCTGTCTTTTGGTCTTCCCCATATTTTTAAATGGCTAATTTTTCCCTCTTTTTCTAGTTAAACTGGTCCTTGATGATGTATTTTACACCTACCAGTTGTCTGGTAATCTGCTGCAACCTAATTATGTCTGCCTTATTTCCAGGATCCTTTGGGTTACTTATACTTGGGATTTGTCTGAGATCTTAGTATACCATGATTTATGGCTATTTGGCAGCACTGGTGGAATATTAGTTTTAAAAGAGATTGTCATTTGCAGCAAGGAGCCCTTTAGAGTTTTTGAAATTACCTTGCAATGTTCCTCAATTCAGTTTAGTTCAGTCATTCTCCTCCTTCTTAATTCTAGATCATGTCCATCTATAATACTTGTCTAAGATATATAGAAAAAGATGGTATGGTACGTGCATACATTTATCTGTATGTACACACACATATTAGCCATATATATATACCATAATATATGTATGTGAACATATATTGTGTAAATATATGAAGTGATATGTGATATAATATGACATGATATGTAGTATTGTTTTTCTTGGAAATCTGACTGATGCTTCATTGCATCTTAGAGATTTTTAAGTTCTTGGGGACTGTGTGTAAGCTCTAGTAGGTTCTCATAAGATGAAAAGGTATCAAATACTGACTCAGTGATGGATTCTGTGACTGTTATCTAACAATTAGCCTAGCTAAGTTCATCACCACATTGGCTGTAGGGTGGTGAAATTTTTGGCCACAGTACATACACATGTGAATGCATATGTGCCCACAGACACATGTGCATGCGCACACAGACGTACAGTCATTCACCCAAATGGATGAGTTATTCTGCCTAATGTGCATCTTTCATCCATTTTGTTTTTATAATGTTGATATTTAAAGCAAATCTTTTTGCTGAATTGTTACAGATTTCACTGAGGAGGCATTAGAGTATTCTGGTGCTCTCTTCAATTAATGCAATATCATATACAAATAAAAACATTTGGAGAACCTAATATCTTTACCCATGCCAGGGGTGAGGAACCTGTGGCCTCAAGGCCACATGTGGCTCTTTAGGTCCTCAAGTGTAGCCCTTTGACTGAATCAAGACTTCACAGAACAAATTCCCTTAATAAAAGGATTTGTTCTATAAAACTTGGACTCAGTCAGAAGGCTGCACTTGAGGACCTAGAAGGCCACATTTGGTGTTGAGGTTGCAAGTTTCCCATCCCTGGTCCATGCCATAAAAGAAGTCCCAGGCAGGATCTACACTAAAGAAGGACTTCCAGCTAATAGCAGACTTCTCTAAGGGCTCCTGTTCTTTTGTAACTCAATTTTGAGTTATTCTTGGTATGTGTATTTTTTTTCCCCAGAGTTAAGCAAATTATACTAATAATATTTTGCTACCATGGTGCAGATTTCCTATAAGAACTAGGAAGACTATTTTCTCATCATTTCTCATAGTTAGATATTTCAAACTCTTTTTTCAGTTTTAAGAACCTAATGCAGTCTCTTTAAATCTATAATGCTCTGAGCACTCTCTCAGATTTAAAACTCTCCAGTTCGTCAGTAGCAATGTGAGGGTCAGAATAGTATTTAAACCAGCCATTCGGTGAAATCTTAATTGTTATAGTTTTAGACTTGAAGGAGCACTGTGTGCAAAAGCAGAGTATTTGGTTAGTTTTGTTGAATTCGTCAGCAGAGGGAGTTGTTTGTAAATTCTACAGCTTCCTCTACAAATTCTTGCACAAATTTAGGTTCAGAGACACAGGAAATCCCCAATTTTGAAACATATGAAGAAGGCTAAGTATTTTTTCCCCAAAGAAATCACTTCTTTTCTTTTTCTTTTTCTCTTTTAAGCAGCTCAGAAATCTTTAAAACATAGAAAAGTAAAGCATTATGGGTATGAATTTCACTACGATAACAACAATGTCGATAAGGATAAGCCATTACCTGGAGGTAAGATATTGTTAATAGTTATTGGTGTCACATTTCAGTTATAATATACTCTATAGGACATGAGGTCTCCTGTATAATAACTGCATCCTAGTTGAGGGGATGCTAGTTACTTTTTTTATTAGAGGCTTTGAAAATAACTGGAAATTGACTACTGGCCACAGTGAAATAAAGTTGGTGCCATTTGGTTATATTTAATGTGACCAGAGATTTTGAATGAAAACTCAAGAATCACCTCATTAAAGCCCAAAATTGAAGATGTTCAGTATGGTTTATAATTGAAATAATGGTAAGACATAGTAGATAGAGTGTTGGATGTGGAGTCAGGATGACCTACATTCAAATCCTTCCCCTTGTGCTTTATAACCATGGGCAAGTCAGTAAACCAATTGGTCAACAAATGTTTATTAAGTGCTTACTGTGTGCCAGATGCTGTACTAGCACTGAGAATACAAATATAAACAAAAAGAAAGACAATCTTTCCCCTTCAGGAGCTTAAATTCTTCGGGGGAAGATGATGCATTTTAATTGTTGAAGCTGAAAAGGGTTGTGTGGGAAGGGTAGGTGAAGGGAGAAGGAGGTGAGGCAGCTAGGTGGTGCTGACAATAGGACACTGGGCCTGGAGTCAGGAGGACCTGAGTTCAAATCCAGCCTCAAACAGTAGCTCTGTGACCCTGGGCAAGTCACTTAACCCTTGTTTGTCACTCATTGTATTTCCCGCACCTAGCACTACGCCTGGTACACAGTAGGCACTTAATCAATGTAGATTGCGTTGGTTTGGAGTAGAAGAAGGTACATGGCTCGGGCTCCCTAAGAGATGTCAGCACGATGGAGAAGTTCAAAGGAGCAGGATCTTCTGGAAAATGAAATCACTTACTCTCTCTGAGCGTCAGTTTTCTCACCTAGAAAATCAGAGGATTGAACTAGATGACCTTTAAGTCTCTGACCCTACGGTGCTATAAGCTGTGCATAGTATTTAAGTGGGATTCAGGAAAGGAGGAAGCAGCATAATAGACCACAAAGGATACTGACCCTTCAGGGCTCAGGGCAGCTGGGTTCTGGTTCCACAAGATTTTCTGTTGAGTAGCCATGTGACATTGGTGAGTCACTTTCCTCTAGACTTTTCGTCTTCATTTTTCAAATGACAGGTTTGGACTCTCTTCCACTTCTCAAATTTTGTGATTCCATGTGTTTCAGATACTTTCTTCAACTGTATATAAAATTTTTCAAAATTGAGAGGAATAAAGAAAAACTAAGAGACAAGTTTTACGAATTGAAATCATTTGCCTTTGGTTTTTTCCCACCCCCTATATTGATTTGGTAACAAAAGAAATACCTTGCACCAGAACTTTATTTTTATTGCAAAATTTTTTAATTTTTAGTGTTTTATTTAATAAAATAACATTATAAATAATAAATAAAATGTAATTATATTAGAGACTCACCTTGAAGATGCAAAAAGAGAAATGGCCTTGGGGTCAAGAAAACCCAAACTCTAGTTCTGCCCTTGATACATACTGACCAAGTGACTCTGGGCAACCTCTCAATGTGCCAGACAGTCCTCTAAGATTATAAATTATAATCTGCATTGGTGGAGAGAAATTCCACAGCAATGAAACTACAGTTCTAGACCCCCAAAATGTATTACTAGGTTTTTTAAAGTTATGTTGTGGTTAAGTCTATTATTTCATGACAATGGAGAACTTGTTCTTTTATAAAATGCAAAAATTATTAGTAATTCCTGAATTTTGCTTAAAAATCTTAGGCAGCAACCTAAAAAATTATAAAATTTAAAAATATTTGATAGTTGTTTCAGGTATGACTAGTTTGTGTTTTGGAGTTCTTTGTTGTCTTGTGGTTATGGAGCTTGATTTACGTTTAGTAAAACATACCTGTATTTTTTAGACTGGCTTTGATTTCTGTACTTGCATCAGAAATATTTAGTAAATGTTTTTCTAATCTAATGTTTTATGCTTATAATTTTAATTGCAGGTCTTCCTGATGTTTGTAACAGTATTTTAGAGAAATGTTTGAAAGAAGGACACATTAAATACATCCCTGATCAGTTGACAGTAAATCAGTATGAACCTGGACAGGGTGAGTACTTCTTCTGAAAATTCCAAAGTCCATATTTCATTTTTTATTTTTATTTTTATTTATTTTTATTTATTTTTAAATAAATTTATTTAACTTTTTACATTCATTTTCACAAAATTTTGGGTTCCAAAATTTTCTCCCCATTTGT
>CM053771.1:119534509-119558658 GCA_028658325.1 Potorous gilbertii
GGCTTGACTGCTCTTCAATGGGGGCTTATCTGCTGGTTCTCAGGTTGGGGCAGGGCCGCCTCTCAGGCTCAGTTCCCTCAGGGGGTTTATACAGAGATCCTTTGTAGTGGAGCTGGGGTGGAGCTCCAGCCTGCTCTGGGAGTCTCTGGCTGAGCTGCCTCAGCCTCTGCCACAGCGGCCGCTTCCCAGGGGGTCCGAGTCCCGGAGATACCCCGCTCCCCTCTCAGCCCATCTCTCTCACTGACCTGTGCGTCTGTGGGTGGAGGGACCTTCGCAGCTGCCGGAGATTCAGGTCCCTGATGCCTGCTTGGCTCTGCTGGCTCCTCTCAGTGCCGCATGGCCGGGGCTGGGGAGGGGAGCGCTCAGCTGGGCAGGACTTCACTCCCGTCCGGGGTACCTTTGCGGTCGGTTTTTCAGGGCTCTCTGCAGCAGAAATCTCCTTCACTGTGTTGCTGCGCGGCTTCCACTGTTTCAGAATTTGTCAGGAGTTCTTTTTACAGGAAATCTATGGGCTGTGGTGAGTCTTTCTACTCCGCCATCTTGGCTCCGCCCCCCATATTTCATTTTTTAGAAGTAAAGGAAATAACCATAAAGAATATAATGTCCTGTTAATACTACTTGTTTTTTTTTTATCATATTCGCCTCATAAATTATTACTGTTTCACCTTTATTAATTGCTTCTGCTTGACCTTGGCCCAACAGAAATAGTCTAGAAGCTGTGTGGAACTTTTATTTAAAATATTGGCAATCGTATTAAAAATAGATGTCTGGAATTCTTTTAATGGAACTGTTTCCATTAGAGAAATAAAAAAAAATACCTAAAATGTGATAAAAGGAAGAAGTGAATGATTAACTGAAAAAGATGAACCCAAAAGAGAAATGAACAACAGTGGGACACGGGGATATGATGATAAACAATTATGAGAAGATTTGGCGTATTATCAGATGCCTTTGCTCTTCTTCTCGCACCAGAACCTCTGTAAATGGCAAATTTAGGTTCAGAGACTCACAGAAAATCCCCAAGTTATAGTCGTCAAACTTTTAGGCCAGGCAGAAACTCTGGGAGTGTAACTTGAACTGGATTAAAACGTAATCAGAAAATATTTAGCAAAATAAATAAAACTACAATACGATATAGGTATTAATTTGTAGTTTTCTAAATCAGTATACTTCCTGCATTTGAGTTTGATACTGTTGCCTTGATTGATCTCAGCTAATCTGGCAGCACTCTCCCCTGGTATTTGGGGTGTATCAGCCTCTTGTAAGGAATATATAAACTCCTTGAAGTGAGGGACTATCTCAAATGCTTTTAAAAAATTTCCCTGGAACTTAAAGTTTTAGGACCAACTGTTGAGTATTGTTCTTGCTACTAGGAAATAAGAAATACAGGTAATGGGGAATAGAAAGTTATCTGGCCCTACATGATAAAAGAGAAGATGGGGTAAGGGAAGGGAGGGATGAAAGAAGAGAGGGCAGATTGGTGATATGGGTAATTAGAATGTCCAGTGTATCGGGGAGGGGGGAGGGGACAAATGGGGAGAAAATTTTGGAACCCAAAATTTTGTGAAAATGAATGTAAAAAGTTAAATAAATTTATTTAAAAAAAAATAAATAAAAATTTCCCCTCCTGTGGGCAGGGCTCTCCCTTAGAGAAAGCAAATGCTCAGGCAGTTAACTGATATATAGAGAGAGTGAGTAAACAGAGGAGAAAGCCATGCCTTTAGTCTTCTTAGATTTGTTTTCATCTAGGATTTAGGTTGTATTCACACCTAGTTAAAATCCATTGCTTTCAGGAAATGGCTTTTGTGATAAAATGGCTTGATGCTTCAGCAGTTGAAATCTTTCTGAATCCAGGCCACTCTTTCTCCCCTCCAGCTTTATCTTGGACTGCAGCAGGGCCACTCAGTATCTGATGAGCTGAACTTGGGCCCAGAAGAACTTTTCCTGAATCTTAAGCTATAGGACAACCCACTGAGTTTAGTTCCAAGAAGGGAAATTGTATTTACCTTGCCTTTCCCTTTTGGTTCAAATTATAATACTTTTCTTGTTATTGCTTGAGCTTTTTATTTTATTAAATATAATTGATTAATCAGTCAAGAAGTATTTATTCAACACATGTATAAGTCTATGTCTAGAGTGTGTGTGTGTGTAAATTTTTAAAAAGGAAGAAAAGAAAAATGATCTACTAACTAATTCTGTTTCAGGAATTCCTCCTCACATTGACACCCATTCTGCTTTTGAGAATGAGATCATCTCTCTCAGTTTGGGAGCAGAGGTAATTAGCTAATGCATTTTATATAACACTGTTTTATATATTTTGGTTTATATAGGATTGTTTCCCATGTCTCTTAATTTTTAGTGCAGATATGCTTGTCTACACTTAATATACAAAACAATGCTGCTCTAATGGACATTGGACATGAATCTGTGTAAGAGAACCTGGCCTCACAAAAAGGAGCAGAAAGGGAGAGCTAACCTGCAAAAGAAGAATGAACAGTTATCATGCATTTATCACTTATTTTTGTATAGATAATTTGTGTGCTGATATTCTGCCTTGGTACTTAGTTGAAGATTTCTGAGCCTGGATATTTCAGTCTTGCTCCCTCTCTGAAATGGTACCCTGTTTGTCAGTCATTTTCAGTGTAAGTACCTTGCGTACTGATTCTGTCCTAGGTACTTGGAGAAGATTACATAACATACCAACAATGTTTTACTTCAGTTTCTTCATCCCCGAACAGTGGATAGGTTATGTGACCCTGCAGTTCTCCTCCAATGCTAAATCTAGAATGTTCTGATCATTTGAGATCTGAGTTCACTTATCAGTTTTCACTTAGACTACCTCAGGCTTTCTTCCTCAATCCTCATCTCATCCTGAAAGAGTGTGAACATTTGATCTGAGACCCATCTCTCTGAATAGCCTTGTTCTGTTCTCTGGCCAGATGGAACAAGTCTAATGCTTTTGTGTGACAGCCTCTCAGATACTTGAAGGCAGAGATCTTCTTAGACTTTCCCTAACTGAGATAAATACTTCACAGGGGTGAGGAACCTGCCTCCTCAAAGCCACATGTGCTCCTCTGTGCCCTCAAATTCAGCCCTTTGATGAAACTGGATTTGGTCAAAGGGCCACACTTGAAGACCTAGAGGGCCACATGTGGCCTTGAGGCCACAGATTCCTCACCCCTGTAGTGCTTTCTATTTTATTTATAGAGCCTATTACAATTGGCAGTGATTTTCTCACAATAATGCTAAGAAAGACAGTACAAATACTATTAACTCTCTTTTAAATGAGGCAGTAATAAATGAGAGAGCTGAAGCTCATACCAGGGCTTCTGATTCTAGATCTGGGCTTCTTTCTCTTGTACTTGTTTAGCTTTTTGACATTGCGTTAAGGAATAGGGAGAATTGCCCCTGGATGAAGTATGTCAGGAGCTTACAATCCTGTTTAGCCTTTGGTGGATTGCTTGAGTCAGATTCCCTACAGTTTTCTTTGTGCATCTCTAAATTCACTTGAGCAATTCCATTGAACAAAAATCTACTAAGTATTTATTATGTGATAGTCACTGTGCTAGACTTTGGGAATTTAAAGCTCAAACCCAAGCTTCCCTGTCCTCATGGAGAAGAACCAAGAGTGCCATAACCAAAAACAGTGTGTGTGATGGAAAACTGTGTCTGTGATTGAAAACAGTATATGTGAAACTGAAAACAATGTGACTGAAAACTGCGTGTGATTGAAAACAGTATGACTACAAACAGTGTTTGTAACCAAGGCAAACTATGGGCATACAGAAATCAAAGAAGCCTAAAGATGTAAGGAACCTTAGAAAATATCTCATACTGTTCATGATAAGTGAATGCTTTGCCTAATTAGCAAATTAGCAGAAGAACCAGGGCTGAACTCAATTTTCCTAATTCTTAATCTGGTCTTCGTTGTCCCTTACAGATGTTTTAATATATCCTGTTGATATAATTCATATAGTGACAGATAAAATCCTGTGGACTTAAGTTTTGATTTTCTTCTTTACCTGGAAAAAATAGTAAAAAAAACAGTGTTTACTAAGTCAGGCATATTGAATGTAAGACTCTGTGTGCTTGGGCAGTAAGGGAAAAAGAATAATCTTTACCTTCTAAGAGCATACAGTCTATAGTTGCAATTTAGGATAATACAGACACCATATCACTAGTACTGTGATAAGTGCTGTTTAAGTTCCAGGATGGCAAAGGTTGCTTTCATTTGATGCAATCGAGAAGCCTTTTTCCAGGAAGTGCTGTTTGAGCTGAGCCTTCAGTACAATCTCTTACCTTCTTGATCGTCAGAACCTCTTGGCCCAACCCCTGTGCCTTTCTTTGGGCATGGAGTCAATGCAGCAGTATCACTTTTCTATTCTCAACTTAACAAGTTCTCTTTAATTTTCTAAGAACCTTTGTAAATCTTACCTCTTCTATGAAGTTTTCTTTTTATTAACTGAAGTCAGATGTTTACAACCATTGCATTTCATCTGTTTGTATCTGCATTTTCTACTGCACAGAACTCTTGCTCATATTAATAATGCTTGTAGGGATAGGGATGAGACCTGTGATTTCACTGTTACATGAAACTCCTGGGTCAGGAAACTCCCTCTGCTACCTCTGGCATCTTTTCTTCCATATCTAATCTTAAAGAGGTATCTGAGGCAATGAAAGGTTAAGTGATTTATTTACCCAGAGTCATACAATCCAGCATATATCAGAGAGAGGATTTAAAACTAGTTCACACTGGTTCCTGATTCCCAAGCAAGCTCCTATCCACTAAGCAACACTACTTCTCTAAAATAGTGATTTATAATATGTAAATTTATAAATATGCAACTTCTGTTTTTTCAGGAACTGATTGTTGTTGTGAAGATTATCCTTTTGTCCTTCCTAGTTGTTTATTTATGTTTATCTTTAAGTGGTATTTAATATAATACTATTATAGGTATGGATACTTTATGGGTAAATTTGGTGATGCTGACAGAATTTTATACTTTTTTAGTTTTTGTCTTTTTTTCCTTGACATCTGGTCATTTTAGTCAGAATTTAAAAGAAATGAAGCCACAGATTTTAGTTGAAGAAATAAAAATCTGTTGTCATATTCACCATATCCATTTGGTGGCTCTGGAAGCACACATTGGATTCAGTTTTCAGGCTAAAACCTTGTTTTAGCATTTAGAAAATAATAACATTGAGAAGCCTGTGATGGAGATAATAGATTTTATTTTTTAAAAGATAGGGTCAGAGGTAAAATGAAACTTACTAATACTATTGTAATTTTATACTTCCTTTCATTAACTCATCATTTGCTTTTTTGACAATGATTTCTTGTATCTTTCAACCTCTTCAACTTCCTTCGGGTTTACTGAACAAATTTTTCATGCTCTTAGGACCTTGACCCCTTGAATCCCCTCAGTCATTCATCAGTCATGGCTGTTTGGGGCCACAGCTGCTTCTCTTCCTCCCTCTATCTAGTTATCTCAGCAGTACTATCACCCAGGAATTCCCTGCTTTCTTGACCTGCTGTTCCCAACTTGACTTCCATCTATATGTTATTTCAGCTTCTCCTTGAGAACTGCTGAGCATCAAGAGAAAGTGACCAAGCCATACTGATCTCATCCATTTTAAAATCATGCTGTGACCCCAGCTGGGCCCTTAGCACTATTCAGCAGTCTTTTTATCAGGCTTTTGTTGACTTACTATTGCATTTCTCACAGTGGTTTTTTCCAGTCCTTTTCCCCTCTTTCATTCTCAGATAACCTTACCACCTACTTGACTGAGATCATCTGAATCTTAAGTGGTCTTCTTTAACTTCCATTCCTACTTACTCAGAATTTCTCTTTTTTTAACTACCCATGTCATCCTTTACTATTTTTTTCTCAAGAAAATGTTTCTATTCTCTTTGCCAGGGCTAATCCCTTTAATTGTGCCTTCAGTCTCATTCCTTTCCTCTTCCTCGGCTGTTCTCAATATGTGGTCCATAAACCCCTGGGACTTCGGGAGGTCATCAAGATCAAAACTGTTTTCATAATAATACTAAAATGGTTTGATTTCTAATATGGTAAATCTCAATAGATGTAATCCATATAAACAAAAGTTCTTTGGAGGGTCTTCAATAATTTTTAAGAGTGTAAAGGGGTCCTGGGACCAAAAAGTTTAAAGAACTTTATCTTTAAGTCATTATTCTCTCACTGAGGCTTTAACTTATCCTTCTCTACCCTTCTTCCTAGCCCTTAGCTTGCAAATATGCTTAGGTCTCCTCATTCCCAAAACAGAATAAAAATCTTTCTTTCAACTCTGTTGTCCCCTTTGAGCTTTCTTTCCCTCACCATCAGACTTTTCTAGAGAGTAATCAACATACATTTCTTCTGCCTATTTCCCATAAAACTTTAAACCATTATGAATCTGGTTTTTCTCCTCATCCATCCCTACCCAGGTATCTTAGATGCCTCTCTCTTTTTTTTTAGTTATCAAGATCATTCATGATTATGCTGTAAGAATTTCATTCTTGGGAACCTTTCTTGATGATACTATTTTACCCTATAGTTTTTTTCTGTTGTAGACCTAGTTGGGATCTACCCAGACCACCCTAAAGCCAGTTCTCATTTAAGTAGGTGGTATTCATTGCAATGGAAAGTGTGCTGTACTTGAAGGATGAAAGACCTGAGTTCAAAAATGACTTCAGACATTAGCTATGTGACCTTGAGCATCACTTACCCTCTGTTTGCCTCAATTTTTTTCAGCTGTAAAATGGGGATAAAATAATAGCACCCAGCTCCCAGGGTTGTTGTGAGAATCAGATGAGATAATATTTGTGAAAGCACTTGGCACATTGCCTGGCACATAGTAGATTATATATAGAGTTAGCTAGTAGTAGGGAGCAGTAGCAGTAACGACAGTAGTCTTATGGAGAATTTTTTCAAACTAACCTCATCTCCTTTATCTGCAGAGTCATAGATTAAATTAAATTCATAGATTCACAGATTATTAGGCCTGCAGTGTTAGAGACCCATGAAATCTGAAATAGAGGGACAAAAGAGAGACAATCCAAGAAAGTTAAATGCTACAGATGTCTATAAATACTATAGAAAAAAAGCAAGGTAAATCGGTGGCAAATTTGGCCTTATAGGTAGTACTGAGACTTGGTAGGATCAGCCCCACAACTGGAATGTGACTGGACGGGTATAGAAGGGGCATGGGAGAGAGTAGAGCAGAACGTACTCATATGAAGAAATTCAGAAACCAGAGGAAGAAAACATGGTAGACAGCATTTGGATAAGAAAAAGATCAAAGGAGGCAATCTATCAATAAGTAATTATTAAGCACCTGTTCTTTTGGAGGTATGAGTTTAAATAGTGACATCCCTACTTTCAATGATGGGTTGAGGTAACATAAATGAAAGACTGTACAAATTCTAGCTATTATTATTAAGGGGACAGTTACTGATGGGGGAGCCAACATAACATTTAAGCTATAAACAGCAATGTAGTTAGTACAGGGTAATTTGGGAGGGAAGAACAGAGAGTATCAGAAGCTGTGAAGTGAGGAAAGGCCTCTTGCAGAAGATGGTAAAGAGCTTCATTCTAAAGCAAGAGAGGGAATCTGGGATAGAGGTAAGGCACATAGGACAGCCAGTGAAAAGGAACAGAGACTAAAGATGGATTGTATGTGCATGTGTGTCCGTGTCCGTGTGTGTGTGTGTGTGTGTGTGTGTGTGTGTGTGTGTAACAGAAAGAAAACCATTTTGATTGGATCACCAAGTGTGGGAAGGGGAGTATGGCAAAATGTAAAATGAGACTGGAAAGCTAGACTGGGGTCAGGTGGTGCAGGGGCTTTAAAAGCTAAAAAAAAGGATGGTATATTTTATCTTAGACATGACAGGAAACCACTGGAGTTGACTGAGTGGGAGAGACACATAGATCTTTTACTTCATAAAAATCACTTTGGCAGCAGTGGGTAGTATGGCCTGGAGGGGAGACACTTGACTCGGGTTGATAAATGAGCAGGTTATTGCTATAATCTAGGTAAGAGATGGTCTGAACTGAGGTAGTGGATGGAGAGGGGTTGGATGCAAGAGATGTGAAAATAGAAATTATAAGATTAGACAACTGACTGAATATTTGGAGTGAAGGAGAATGAGTTGTAAAATATAATTCTGAGATTTTGAACCCCAGAGGCTGAAAGAATGACTTGAATAGAAATAAATAAGTTTGGAAGAGGGGAGGGTTTAGGGGAAAATATCACAATTTCTATTTTGGACATTGAGTTTCAGATGTGTATAAGACACCAGTTTGACATTGTCAAGACACGTAGTCAGTGATGCAGAATTGAAGCATAGGGGAGAGACTGAGGATGGACAAATAGATCTGGGAGTCATCTGCATAGAGGTGATTTTTAAAGCTATGGAAGGTGAGAGAAGGAGAAGAGAAGAGGCTGTAGATTAGGACCTTGGTGAGCACTCACAGTCAAGCGACATGATATAGATGATGAATTAGAAAAGAGACTGAGAAGTAAGAGTTAGAGAGGTAGGAGATAAACGAGGAGAGAGGAGTGTCATGTAAATGCAGAGAAGAGAGACCCTCCAGAAGTAGAAGGCAGTCAACCCTTTCAAAAGTGGACCAAGAAGGATTTGGACTGAGCAAAAGTCGTTAGATTTATCAATTAAGTGATTGTTGGTTACTTTGGACAGAGTACTTTCAGTTGAATGATGAAGTTGGAGCATTCCTCTATACCATCCATGTTCCTTTTTGTTCCTAAATTATTTTTTCTTAATTTCCCCATATTCAAGCTTCCATCTTAACTAGACATTGCATTTACAAAACAAACTGTGAAAGACTGCCTTTTGGGTGAACTAAATCTACTTTTAAATGAGTTTGTTCACCTATAATTCAGCAGTGTAGCATAGCTGCCCAAACATTACATGTTTTGGCTATATTAGCCCTAATTAGAGTCACTGGCTCACAGACCCAAAATAAGGAAGAATACCTCTTGATTGTGATTTTAGAAAAGGTTTTCCCACTGTTAGACTTTTTTCTTTCAAATTTCATTTCTTAAAGATTCTCTGCTTTGATGTCATTTTCTCATATTTGTAGACTTCCTAGAAACTCAAATTGCTCTTTTTATAAGTGGAACTCAGTACTGAAAAAAACATTTTTCTACCTCCAGCTATGTTGGTGGGCTTTTGTTGTTCTTATTTGTATGGGTTGTAAGCTAGCTCCCTCCACTGAGCAAAAAAAAAAAAAAAAATGAATAGAACTTCCTTTATCCAGTCAGCGATCTGCCAAGAGATTTTTTTTCACAGTGAGGTCACTAAATAGAGCAGTTGGTTGTATTTGTATTTGATTTCTTTTTGAGTGCCGATTCTTGTGTCTTTTGTTAGAATTGTGGATAATGATTCACTCTGTAGCAGAACTGTAGAGTTCAGAATTATGTCTCCATAGATATATTTAAGGAGCAGAAGGAAAATTAGAAAACCGGTTGAGTTTGACTGATGTCACCTCTACCCTCAATGGTTCTATTCTCGTGTATAATACTTGGTAGCTGTCTTCAAGAAGCATATAGCTTCGTTTACTTGGAAATGTGCAACTTATAGTAGTTACTGTCCTTGTTCTCTGCAATTTTTAAAAATTTATTTATTTTAAATTTTCAACCTTCATTTCCACAAAATTTTGAGTTCCAAGTTTTCTCCCCATCTCTCCCCTGCCCCCACCCTAAAGTGCCAAGCATTCTGATTATCCCTACCACCAGTCTCCCTCTCTTCTAACATCCCTCCCTTCCCTTATCCACATCTTCTCTTTTGTCCTGTAGGACAAGATAAATTTCTATACCCCATTACCTGTATTTCTTGTTTCCCAGTTATATGCAAGAATGGTACTCAACAGTTGTTCCTAAAACTTTGAGTTCCAGCTTCTCTTCCTTCCTCCCTCCCCAGCCATCCCCATTGGGAAGGCAAGCAATTCAATATAGGCTATATATGTGTAGTTTTGCAAATGACTTGCATAATAGTCATGTTGTATAAGACTAACTATATTTCCCTCCATTCTGTCCTGCCCCCCATTACTTCTATTCTCCTTTTGATCTTGTCCCTCCCCAGGAGTGTTGACTTCTAATTGCTCCCTCTTCCCACTGCCTTCCCTTCCATCATCCCCCTTACCCTGCTTTTCCCCTTCTCCCCCACTTTCCTGTATCTAAGATAGGTTTTCATACCAAAATGAGTGTGCATTTAATTCCTTCCTTGAGTCAAATGTGATGAGAGTAAGCTTCATGTTTTCCCTCTCACCTTCCCTCTTTTTCCCCTCCTTTGAAAAGTCCTTTTCTTGCCTCTTTTGTGAGAGATAATTTGCCCCATTCCATTTCTCCCTTTCTCCTCCCAATGTGTTCCTCTCTCACCCCTTAATTTCATTTTTTTAGATATGATCCCTTCCTCTTCAACTCATCCTGTGCGGTGTGTGTGTGTGTGTGTGTGTGTGTGTAATCCCAACTACCCAGATGATGAAAACAGTTTCAATAATTGCAAATATTGTCTTTCCATGTAGGAATGTAAACAGTTCAACTTTAGTAAGTCCCATATGATTTCTCTTTCCTGTTTACCTTTTCATGATTCTCTTGATTCTTGTGTTTGAAAGTCACATTTTCTTTTCAACTCTGGTCTTTTCATCAAGTATGCTTGAAAGTCCTCTATTTCATTTAAAGACCATTTTTTCCCCTGAAGTATTATACTCAGTTTTGCTGGGTAGGTGATTCTTGGTTTTAGTCCTAGTTCCTTTGACTTCTGGAATATCATATTCCACGCCCTTTGATCCTTTAATGTAGAGGCTGCTAGATCTTGTGCTATCCTGATTGTTTTTCCACAATACTCAAATTGTTTCTTTCTAGTTGCTTGCAATATTTTCTCCTTGACCTGGGAACTCTGGAATTTGGCTGCAGTGTTCCTAGGAGTTTCTCTTTTTGAATCTCTTTCAGGAGGTGATTGGTGGATTCTTTCAATATTTATTTTGCCTTCTGGTTCTAGAATATTAGGGCAATTTTCCTTGATAATTTCATGAAAAATAATGTCTAGGCTCTTTTTTTTGGTCAAGGCTTTCAGGTGGTCCTATAATTTTTAAATTGTCTCTCCTGGATCTATTTTCCAGGTCAATTGTTTTTCTAATGAGATATTTCACATTATCTCCCATTTTTTTCATTCTTTTGGTTTTATTTTGTGATTTCTTGGTTTCTCATGAAGTCATTAGCCTCTATCCGCTCCATTCTAATTTTTAAAAAACTATTTTCTTCAGCGAGCTTTTGAACCTCCTTTTCCCTTTGGCTAATTCTGCTTTTTAAAGCATTCTTTTCTTCATTGGCTTTTTGAACCTCTTTTGCCAATTGAGTTAGCCTATTTTTAAAGGTGTTACTTTCTTCAGCATTTTTTTGGGTCTCCATTAGCAAGTTGTTGACTCGCTTTTCATGATTTTCTTGCATCTTTCTCATTTCTCTTCCCAATTTTTCCTCCACCTCTCTTACTTGATTTTCAAAATCTTTTTTGATCTCTTCCATTGTTTGAGACCATTATATATATTTTTTGGATGTTTGGGTTTCAGAAGCCTTGACTTTTATGTCTTTCCCTGATGGTAAGCCTTGTTCTTCCTCATCCAAAAGGAACAGATGTTCGCCAAGAAAGTAACCTTCTGTAGTCTTATTTTTTTTCCCTTTTTTTGTGCATTTTCCCAACCAGTTACTTGACTTTTGGGTTCTTTTTCAAAAGGAGGGTATACTCTGGGGATCTGTAAGATCTCAGTTCCTCCAAGGTAGCACAATCAAGCATGTACACTGGTCTGAGAGCAACAAGAAACTCTTGTGCCCAGAATCTGTGAGTAGTAGAGTTTCCTCTCCACAACCACCTTGGCTTCAGTTCTACCAAGCCAACACTGAGGCCTGAGATTCAGATAAGCTGCTCAATTCCCGCAGGGGCTTTTGGCAGGGGCAGGGCTACCTTTCAGTGTGAGATAAAGGTCAGCTACTCAATTCCTCCAGGAGCATTAGGTGGAGGCAGGGCCACCACACAGGGCTGAGGTAAGGATTAGCTGCTCAGTTCCCCTAGGGGTTTTATGATCCAACAATGGATGCAGGCTGCTGTGGGAGCTGCTGCCACCTATGTGGCCTCTATGTGTGCTGTCACAGCCACCTGAGGCCAGAGCTATGGGAAAACCCTGCTCCCTTTCTTGGCCAGCTGAAGAAACCCTCTCAGTGACCTTTGGCACCTGTGGGTTGAAGGATCTGCAAACCACCACTACTGCCACTGAGGATTCTGCCTGCCGCAGTCCTCCTCCTGGAGCTTGCTGCACGGCCAAGGTCCAGTCTGTGTCCAGTGCAACAGACCTTTCCCTTCGGCCTTTCAGGTCACCCTGGGCTGGAAATCTCCGCTCCATTGTTCTGTGACTTTTGCTGCTCTAGAATTTGTTGAGAGTCTTTCTTTACAGGTATTTTATGGGCTGTGGGGGAAAAGCTAGTGTATGTGCATGTTTCTACTCTACCATCTTGGTTCCACCCCTGTTTTCTGCAATTTTTGATACTGCTGACCATCTCCCCTCTTCCTGGACATTCTCTCCTTTAGTTTGCATGACATTGTGTCTCCTGCTTATCCTCCTCCATGTCTGATTATATATACCTTCTCAGACTTTTTCTAATTCTTCATCCATCTTCCATTTCCTAAGCAAAATTTTTTACTCACACATGCACACACACATGTATTTCACATAACTGGAACATGTCTTTCATATTAAAACTATAGTAACTGATGCATTCTCCCAACAACAAGGATATTCTGTGTATGAGGTATATGTGTGTGTGTGTGTGAATGTATATCCATATATATGTATGTATATATGTGTACATGTATACATTTGTGTATGTATATATACATACATATACAGCACAAGCACACACACATACATAGCACATACATGAAAACTTTGGGGGTAGTCAGTGTTGAGATGATAACTGAATGCATGGGAACACGATGAAATCACTAAAGGAGAGCGCAGAGAGAAAGGAGAAGAAAGTATAGGACAGAACAAAACTTTAAGGAACATCTATGCTTAGGACCTGGGAGATGAATGAAGAGCAAAAGAGCCTGAGAGTTCGCAGTCAGACATGGAGAAGGGTAAGCAGAAGACAGTGTCATGGAAACCAAGGGAGGAGAATGTCCAGAAGGAGGTGTTGGTCAGCAGTGTCAAAAGTTGAGGGGAGCAAGAAGAATGTTAGGAGAAAAATCCTTTGAATCCAACAGCTAAGAGATCCTATATAGATATGGATATAGATACATAGACACACACATATGCTTTAACTCTAAGCCCTTTCCAGAATTCTGGTCTTACATTCTTAGCAACCTGCTAGAGCTCTCTATCTGGAAGTCCAGTTGTCATCTTAAATTGATCACTATCCCACCCCATTCCCACCCTGCTTTGTCTCCACACTTCTCTGGTTCTATTGTGGGCTGCAACATCCTACAAATAACCTAGGTTTCTAGGATCTTAAAGTCACCTCCCATATCCAGTCATTTGCAAAGTATTGTCACTTCCATCTCTACCACTTCTCTTCCATCTCTTTCCTGGTCTCCATTTGCAGAGCTGTCACTCTCGTTAAAATTCTCAGCACCTCCTACCTTTACTACTAGCCTCCTAAACTGACCTTCATGCATCTAATATTTCCTTCTCCAATCTATCCTTTACCCAGCTCCCAAAGTACCCTAACCAAGGCACCAGTCTGATTATATTATTCCTCACTTTAAAAATAAACAAACAAACAAAACCCTTTAGCAACTTTCTTTTGCCTCTTGGACAAAATACAATTTCCTCAGTTGCATTTACAGCCCTTTACAATTCAAACTTCCTTTCTGACTTTATTTCACATTACTTCCCTTCACACACACTCCAGACTGGCTTACTAGCAGTACTCTGAACCAGACATTCCATCTCCCATACCCATGAATGTGCTCCAATCACACTTTTTACCTTGTATGTATTCCTTAACACTTTCTCTCTGAATCTGTCCTTTCTTCAAGACTCAGCTCTGGTGCACATGCTCTGAGAAACTTTCTTTGAATCTCCTAGTCTTCTCCATCTCAAATTACTGCTTACTCACTTATGTGTGCACTTGTTATATTCTGCTACCTCCTTTCCTGGCCTCCCCCAGCAGAATGTAAGCTTCTTGAGGTCAGGGCTTGGTATCTCCATCATAATAGAGATTTAAAAATTGTTTGTTAAATCGAATTCCACATTTTCCTTTTTAATTTTTTTATAACAGAATTTTTCTTCCTTTCCTCATTGTGTCATATGAAAATTAATTTTGACCATAAAGCTGGAACCCCTCATTTTCAGATCCTGCTTCAGTTCACCCAGACAAACATAATACAGAATGTCTGTGTATGAGAATAAAGAGGACGTGAAGGAAGCTGCTCACTCAGCTCTTGATATTTAGTCTAATTGTAGGATTTAGAGCTGGAATGGGCCGTAGAGATCATCTAATACAACTCCCTCATTTTAAAGATAAAGTAACTGAAACCCAGGGAGGTACAGGTCACAGAGGTAATGTGACCAAGCTGAGATTTGAATCTAGGTCAGTTCATTCCAAATAATAGCAGTAGCTAACAGTAACGTAATACATTAATTTTTAAAGTGCTTAACATATATTGTTCCACTTGATCTTCACATCTTTTTAGGTAAACTAAGCCTCCAGGAAGTTGTGACAGGTGGTAGATGACTGAGGTGGTAGAATCCAGGTCCCTCCTCTTTCTCCATCTAATTCAGTTTCTCTACAGCTTCTCAGTGCATTTATCAGTTTGAGTTTCTGTTCTTGCCTCCTATTTGCTATTACTGTATATGGTCTAATAGGGAAGATTATTTATCTGCTGTGGTAAATTTGTATTTTAGTTTGTTTTTCTCAGTATGTTAAGTAGGTTTTGAGTAATACCAAAGGTGATTAGAGGCCCGTACCACCAGAAGTCATTTAGTCTCTAAAAGAGGAGTTTTTAACCTTTGGCCCTCTTTGGTAGTCTGGTGAAACCTACAAACCCTTTCTCAGAATAATATTTTTTAAATGAAGAAAAAAAGAATAAATTGGGTTATAAATGAAATCTATCATACTGAAATACAGTGATCAAGATACGTTTTTTTAAAAACTGAAGTTAATGAACCCCCAAGTTAAAATACTCCTGCACTAAAACATCTTGAGCTAATTTGCACATAGTGTCTTTGCTCTTTTCAAATTGGTTGCCTTACCTCTCACTTTTGCTACTGTTCATTTAGCAAGTTGTCTCTGGAGGCTCCCTCTTTTGTGGTCAAGCAGATAACCACCTTCATTATTCAAAAAAACTCTCAAGGAATTGCTTTAAGAACCTAACAGGAAAAACCTCTTGCAAAGGAAAAATTGACCAATATGGTTGGGGACCTCAGAACTGTAATGTATTACTAAGGAGAAATGTATTAATAGAAACTTTTTAAGAATAGTTTTATTTCGTTGTATATATTTATTTTTCTTAAAAGACTTTGACCAGCGCACAAAATGAAGGGATAGTACTAGGTTAGGATCCTTTCTAACCCTGGAATTTATTATTCTGAGTCTTTAGAAAAAAGACTTAATAAATGTAAATGTGCATATTTCTATATAGATACTTCAGAAGTCTCTAAATACTTATTCTTTCTCTGATATGCATTTTTCCCGTGTGTGTGTGTGTGTGTGTATGTGTGTGTGTGTGTGTGTGTGTGTGTGTGTGTGTGTGTGTATTTCAGTAAGCTTTTATTGCGCACCTAGCATGGGAGACAGTGTAGTACAACAGAAAGGATTTGGAGTCAAATGACCTGACTTTAGATTCCAGTTCAGCCATTATTAAATAGTAGAAGGCCATCTATAAAATCTTGGGAAAATTACTCAATCTTATCTGTAAAATCACTGTGGGGGACTAGATGACTTCTGGGTTCCCTACCAGCTCTATATCAGTGATACCATTATTTCTTTGAGATGAATGGCACTATTTAAAAAAAAAAGCTTTTATTATATTTGGTTCAAATGAAGTTAGGGGAGTTCAATTTAGTATAACCTTGGAAGATTCACACTTGGCATATCTTGCATTTTCACCATTCTGTTAATTGAGGGATACTTACTTTCTCCAGGTCACCTTGGTAAAGAAACTTCCATCCTCTCTCATGTTTTACCCCTTTAACTGAATCACAGTATTTCTTTCATTGTCAGCTTGTGGTTTGGATTTTTTTCTGTTGCTCTCAAAAGGTTATTCACGTCAGCCTAAATCTAAGTAGAAAAAAAAAGAATGTTTGCCCTTTGTATTCTTTTTTTGTGATTGGATTGTGTATTGTATCACTCCCAGTGGCAGTATGAGCTTCATTTGGATGCTTAGTCAGCCTGGAGATCTGTATATTGCTTCATGTGTTCTGCTATCTTAGGGACATTATAAGCAAGATGAAACCAGAGATTGGGATTTCCAGCCTTCACCATCTTGGGGTATTTATCTTCTATAAGTACAAATGGTGTAAAGGTTACATGGGATCAAAATGTCTAGCATTTTTATTACTGAGCATAATCCCTATGGTGTGCCAAGGGTAACTGGCAATTTGATCTTTATTGACTCTGCCACCTGAGAAAATAAAGAAAATTGGTGAAAAGCTAAAAGAGTAATTGGGAATAGCTACTGTGGAACAAAGCTGTCATGAAGTAGATTGATTCAGTTGTGGCAGAGTAGCACTATTGATTGTGAATCTATAGTAAATTAAAAAAGCTATATGCTTTGTTCCTTTTTATAAAAAAACTGTAACAGCTAGGATTGTTCAGTTGGGAGTCTACTTAGACTCCATTTGAACCTTTTTAGTGCTTTTCTCAAGAAAAAATGAGACATACTTATTTCAGAAAAGTGTTAGAAGGTAGAAACAGGAGGATTTCTATATTATTTTGGGCATTTTTGAAAAGTATAGCCCCAAACTTGGAAATGTGGAGTGCTGGTTCCGCTCCACTCCCCTTCTATTATTAAACTGATATTTTGGTCCGGAATAATTAGGTCAACAGATCATGTTTGGCATCTAGTAGAGTCTACTGGACACATTGGGTGCTTGAGAAATATTGTTTTAATGAGGAACCAACAGTATTTCCCAAGATCTTGCAGTACATAGGCAGTACTTAGTTGGTGTTTTGTTGTACCATTTGGCCACATTGGATGAAAATTGGCTGGTTTATCATACTCATAAATGCAAGAATTTTTAAAAGGGGAAGAATTATGAACAGTTTAATTAGGGTCAAGTTTCAACTTCTCAGTTCTAATCATTTATTAAACCGAGTTTTCCTCATTAGTCATTACTGTCTGCCAGAAAGAGAGAATGTGCATAAATGTCACAGATACATGTGAATTATACCCCTTTGCATTTCCTAGCTCAGATTTGCTGGATATTTTTTCATACTGACACAGTAAAGGCATGGGGGCTCACAAGTTAACAAATGATTAACCTATATGATACAACTAATTCAGTTCCATCAGGCAACAACTATTTAAGTGCTTACTCTATGCTAGGCAAAGTGCTAAATGCTAGGAATATGAAGAAAGGCAGAAACACTGTTCCTGCCCTTAGGGAGCTCCTATTTGTTTTTTCCCTTCAGTTACATGTAAAAAAATTTTTGCCATTCATTTTTCAAATTTTTGAGTTCCAAAGTTTCTCTTTGCCTCCCATCCTCCCTCCCCAGAAGATATGCAATTTTATATAGATTATACATGTGAAGTCATATAAAACGTATTTCCATATTAGCCATGTTACAAAAGAAAACACAAAGAAACAACCCCCCCCCCAAATAAAGTTAAAAATAAGTGTGTTTCTATTTGCATTCAGATTCCATCAGTTTTTTCTCTGGAGGTGGGCAGGAGGTTACATTCTAATGGGAGAGGCAGCATATGAATTGCTTTGTACATCAAAGATTTATGCCGAGTAGATGGAAAGTAACTTCAGAAAGTAGGCTCTGAAAGTGAAGGAGTTTACTAGGAAAAAACTCTTGCAGAAGATAGGATTTGAGCTGAGTCTTGAAGAAAACCCAGGAAACTAAGAGGCTTAAATGAGGATGGAGAGTACCATGTGTGAGGACCAGCAGGCAGGTCGGTGTAGCTAGGTCATAGAGTATGTAAAAAAACTGGAAAGATGGGAAAGGGCAAGGTTGTGAGAGGTTTTAAATACAAAAATATATTTGATCCTGGAGATAATAGAGAGACTCTAGATTTATTGACTAAGAAACTAACATGGTCAAACCTGAATTTTAGGAAAATTACTTTGGCTACTGAGTTGAGAATTGATTAGAGGTAGGAGCAGAAGTGGGATCTGAGGCAGGAAGACCAGTTAAAAGCTTATTGAATTACTCCAAATGAGATGTGATAGGAGACTATACTAGGGTGGTGACTGTGCGAATGGAAAGAGACAAGATTGGACATATGGGAAAAAGAAACAGGAATAAGATAGACATTTATATAGTGCCTACTGTGTGCCAGGCATTGTGCAAAAGCACTTTTTTAAAAAACATATCTCATTTGATCTTCACAACAAACTTTTATATTTGTGGAAAAGGAAGCAAGCAAAGACTAAGTGAGAGACAAGGTTAAGTGACTAATGAGTCACATAGCTAGTAAGTGTCTCTATCTACTGTGCCACTAGCTGCCACTCATCCCATATGATGAGTGCAAGTAAGAAGTCAAGGATAACAGTGAAGTTTTGAACCTGGATGGGAATATGGTGGTGCTTTTGACAGTAAGAGGATAAATGGGAAGAAGGGAGAGTTTTGGGGGAGAGATTTTGGGCATGTTGAGTTTGAGATGCTTATGGATATCTGGCTTATGATGTTCAAAATATAGTTGTTGATATAGGACTGGAACTCAGGAGAAAGATTAGGGCTGCATTTATAGATCAGAGAATCATCTACATTGAGGTGATAATTGAACCCATGGAAGCTAATGAGATCACAAAGCAAAATATCATGAAGTGTGAGTTCTTAACCTTTTTTTAGTCATAGATGCTTTTGGCAGTCTAACGAATATTATGGATCCTTTCTCAGAATTGTTTTTAGATGCACAGACAAAATACATTGAATTACAAATGAAATTATGTTGAAATACAGTTATCAAAATATTTTTTAAAAATAAGTTCATAGACCCCAAGTTTAGAATTCCTGAAATAGGGAGAAAAGAGAAGGCTCAGGTCAATACAGAAGCAACAGAAATATAAAAGAATCCTTAGCTTATTCTTACCTCCTGAAAGAAAGAGGAGAGACTGACTATAGAAAGAGATGAGCGTTTTTGGGTATGGATAATGTAGGGATTTATTTTATTTGACTAGGTATAAGTTATAAGGGTTTTATTTTTCTTTTTTCATGAGAGGTAGTGAGACGAAAGATAAAACATTTGTTAATTGAAAAAAGATACATGTTTGAAAAAAAGAACCCTTAGGTAACAGTGACCCTTCCTTGGTGAGCATATTTATATCTATATCCATTTTATTTAATATTAGCTCAGAAATTGAGAGTAATTTTTTCATTCTTGTTCCAATAGTTATATTTTTGTCTTTTCGTTAAGATTGTCATGGATTTTAAGCACCCAAATGGTTGCATGGTGTCAGTTATGCTGCCTCAACGGAGTTTGCTGGTGATGACAGGAGAATCTAGATACCTTTGGACCCATGGGTATGTGTTGAACCATCTATGTTGATAGTAAACCTGTCCCATAAATTCTGAGCTTGAAATGCTCACTTTACAGAGGAAAAACCTGGGGTCTTGGATGAATAAGTGACTTGTCTGCTACAACACAGGAAGTAATTCTGTGGAGTTAAGCAAGAACTTTAATTCCTTCTTATCTTGGCTTATGAACAGTTTTGTCTGAATAATTTTGTTGTGAGGCACCCAGATGAGACCTGCTGCAGTCCATTTTTAAAGGTTGGATTGCTGTATGAAAGTTCTTTGCTTCTTTGTAAGGACTTTATATGGCTGAACCATGCTATCATCTACACTCTGCTTCCTGCTCAGAGACATTAAATGCCACATTTTGCCATTTTTGCAAAAATTAAAAGAAACTATGAATTGGTTCTAAAGATTGACTGATCATGACCTGTTTAAAAGCAGTCTGATTTTCTGAATAATTGCTCAGTTTTCAATGAGCAATTCCAGCCCGGACAGTTTATAGTAGATGAGCTGTTGAAAGGGAACATGAACATGTGACCTAGTGATTTAGTAAAAAAACTTGGAATTGAGAACCTTGGGAGTCTAGCTCTGTTTAGCTTGATTACATCTGTTTTCCTTACCTTCTTGACTTATTAATTCTGTCAGTTAAAACCTCTATAAAATGAAAAGAACATTTTCTTTGTAACTATATTATTAAAATATTGCCAGGTAGGTGGCACAGCAGATAGAACACTTGACCTGGAGTTAGGAAAATCTGAGTTCTAATCTGCCCTTAGATGCTTACTAGTTGTTATGATCCTGGGCAAATCACTTCACCCCTATTTGCCTCTGTTCCTATTCTGTAAAATGGGACACATTGGAGAGGGACATGGCAAACCACTCCAATGTCTTTGCCAAGAAAATCTCATGAACAAAGTCCATGAGGTCATGTAGAGCGAGAATGGCTGAACAAGAATAACAAATTCATCTTACATACCATTGTCAGTTTAATTTTTCTCAAACAGCACTTTTATCAGAATCTGAGTTGAACATGACCTTAAGGGCCCTCTAGCCTATTTTGAACAATGCTACATTCCACAGCCTACCTAAGTGCTCTTGCAAGCTTTGCCTGAAAGTCTTCCATGAAGCAGACCCCACTTTCTCCCAAGACAGCTCATTCTCCTTTGGTATAACTGTTACAAAATTTTTCTTTTCTCCTGGCTCTGCTCATTTCTTTTTGTGTCAATTCATATAAGTCTTCCCTGTTTCCTTTGAAACCATTCCTTTCATACTTTCCTGTCCTCTCCCACAACCTTAAACCTACTGCACTCTGAAGTTCAGATGCCAGTGAGCCCCTGCCTAAGGGCTCTTCTGGACCCTCCTAGCTTTAGAATGATTATCAATAGTAGCTATTGCTGTTTCCCTCCCAGTCTGATGTCTTTCTTTTTCTTGGCCTCACTAAAGAGGCCATGCCCTGGCTACTACTTAAATAGGCCTATTCAAGGAATGGGCATTACCTCACCTTAGGTGAGTACCTGCAAAGACCCGAGCCTAAAGGGCCCAAGGTCTCCCAGTGCATCCTGGGTCATCTCCAGTCATCCTGATAACTATCTGGTCACTGGATTCAGATGGCTCTGGAGGAGAAGTGAGGCTGGTGACCTGCACAGGCTTCCTTTACTCAAAACAAAGTCAAAGGCAAGTAATGATGGCATTGTCTTCCTCTGCAATGAAGGATGAACACAATGGTGCATTAGTATTTTGTTACTTTCATATGCTAAAATTTGTTTAATCATCCCCCAACTGATAGGCACTTTCTTAGTTTCATATTTTTGCTGCTATAAAAAAAAAAAGCTGCTATCAGTATCATTGTACCTATGTGTTCTTTTCCTCTTTCTTTGATTTCTTTGAAGTATATAGACTTATTTAATAGTGGTATCACTGGGTTGAAGGGTATGTATGCATAATTTAGTAACTTTGGGGGCAAAATCCCAAATTGCTTCCTAGAATGACTGGATCATTCACAACTATACCAACAGTTCACCAGTGTGCTTATTTTCTTATATCCCCTCCAACATTTATCATTTTCCTTTTTTTTGTTGACTGTGCTAATCTGATGAGTGTGAGGTAGAAAGAACCTCATTGTTGCTTTAATTTTCACTTTTCTAATTACTTAGTGTTTTGGAGCCTTTTCCTTATGATTATTGATAACTTGGATTTCTTTCTTTGAAAAATTCCTGTTCATACTGGGGATTGGTGCCTGAATCAGTTCCGCATGTATTTTGGAAATAAAGCATTTATTTGAAAACCTTGGCAATGTCTGAAACTTCATGAGTAGGAGAGTGGTAGGTTAGACCTGTGTTTTAGGAACATATAATTTTGGGGCTTTATAGAGAAGGATTTGGAGAAGGAGAAGAGTGGATTTGAAGAGAACAATTAGGAAGCGATTGTAATAGTCCAAGCAAGATGTAGTGAGGAGCTATGTGGTGTGGGGTGATTAGAGGAAAGGGGTAGAATTTGGGACATACTGAGGTGGAATTAGTTAGAGATAGTAAGCAAGTCAAAGATGACTTGTAGGTTTTAAATCTGAGTAACTAGAAGATTAATAGTGCCCTTGGCAGAAATAGAGATTAGGAAGCTAGATTGGACATTTTGTGTTAGAGATACTTAGGAGACATCCAGGTGAAGCTCTTAAGAAATTAGTTGGAGATTCTGAAATGGAACTTAGTAGAGATGAGGGCTGGATATGTAGGTTCAGGGCATTATTTACCTAGAGAAGATGGTTGAAAACAGAACTAAGCAAATGACTGAGGAGAAGGAGAGACCAGTATAGGGGCTTGATGGGCTAAATTTATGTCATTTGCCAGTTTGATAAGCCTATCACTTGTGCCTCTGTCCAAGTCATGGATGAAGTATCAGCACAGGGCCAAGTACAGATTCTGGGAACATTGTGCTTTCTCCAAGTGCTGTTTCCAAGCTGGCAGGGAACTATTAATAATCATTATTTTGAGGGAGTGGTCATCCAACCACACGGAATCCATCAGATTTTTCTATTGCCTAATCTCTCCGTCCTGCTTACCAGAATAGTATACATATGACTTACCAGAATAGTATACATATGACTTTGTGAAATGCTTTGCTAGATAAACCACATCTACAGCATCCCCCTGATCCACCCATCTGGTTCACCTGACATGACCTGTGCTTGATGCAAGATTTCATTCTTTGTATTTGTATCCCTAGCATGGTACCTGGCACGTAGTAGGTGCTTATTAAATGCTTGTTGATTGATTGAGGAAACCATGTTGACGCTTTTAGATTACCAGTTCCTTTTTGTAGATGTTCATTAATGATCACTATAGCAGTATATTCTAGAAGTATTAAATCAAGCTCCCTAATCTATAATTTGCTGATTCCTTCTATTCCCCTTTTTTGAAAATCAAGATATTTACCTTTTTCAGGCTTGCAACACCTCTTCTGTTCTCCACAATCCTTCAAAGACCAGTGTCATAATAGACGGTAGCTGAGTAGTCATATCTTTCACTCTTTTTGTGCTCTATCATGGGGCACCTAAGTGACACAGTGGATAGAGTACTGAACCTGGAGTCAGGAAGACTTGTCTTCCTGAGTTGAAATCTGGCCTCACTTAACACTGTTCGCCTCATTTTCCTCATCTGTAAAATGAACTGGAGAAGGAAACAGCAAACCACGTTTGCCAAGAAGACTCTAGATGGGGTCATGAAAATAATTGAACAACAACAAATGATGTAATTTATTGAGGCCTAGTGACTTCAGTTCATCCAAGGCAGTTAAGTACTCCCTTATTATCTCCCTACTTATTTTGAATTTGAACTCTGTTTTAGCCATTTTTTTCATATACAAAGATTGTTTCCCTTGGAAGGAAAACAGACAATGTAAGAGTTGAACAATTCTGCTTTGTTTCTTCTGTCTATTATCGTCATTCTGTCTCCCCAGAACAATTCCTAGCCCATCTCTGAACCTCCTAATTTCTGCAGCATGGTTTTAAAATATACCCTGACATTCTTCTTAGAGGGCCATGCTGTGCTTGTATATCCTCTGGTTGCCTGCTATTGTTTTCATCTTTTGTACCTATCATACAGAGACCTTAGTTGGTAATAAATTTTTGTTGTGCTGTTTTCCTAGTGACTAACCGTCAATGATTCCCTATTGTTTCTGACATAGGGTGTGAAATCTTACATTTTAGGCTCTCCCTGCATCTTTCCTCTGACTAAGTGGTTTTTGCTCATTCTGTGAAAATACCTTTCACCTCCCATCTTCTACTGTTTTATTTTGTTTTAAACATTCTTTCTGTAGCCCTTTGGGCATAGTTCCAAACCATTCTCCAGAATGGTTGGATGATCTCACAGCTCCACCAACAATGAATTAGTGTTCCAACTCTCCCACATCCTCTCCAGCATTTATCATTTTCTTGTTCTGACACATTTGCCAATCTT
>CM053771.1:119559158-119586346 GCA_028658325.1 Potorous gilbertii
GTATTATGTTTTGATTTGTTATATGATTTCTTCCACTTATGTCAATGTGACTACATAACGTCACTATAGTGAAAATATGCTCAATAGGAAAGTATATGTCGAACCTATACAGAATTGTATGCTGTCATGGGGAGGGAGGGGGGTAGGGGGGGAAGGTGTGGGGGTATAAAATCTTAATTTTAAGGAAGTGATTGTAGAATATTTATAAATAAATAAAATAAAATAAAATAAAATAAATAAATAAATAAATAAAAATAAACATTCTTTTTTCCCTCACTTGGATTGGTTTCTCTACTACCTTTCCAACTCTTAATCTATTGTCCATGACCTGACTCAGCTCTCATACATGCATCCCAGGTTTCTCTGAGCACCCTATATATTTTATACTTAATTGGTTTTGTGAATTCTGAATAATAATTTAAAACTTTTAATTTTAACAAAATGGGACACCTTGGTGTTATGTATTGCATTGTGATAGTTTCTAGGGGGCACTTTCTTAGATCAGTGGATTGCTAGAAGTCCTCCTATTTGACCACCTCAGTCACCTGATCTTTCTTCATTAGTCTTTTCTTGTGAGGACCCATTAAAATTTTCATGTTTGCATCAAAACCTAGTTCATTTGGTGATTTTTAGAATTATGTATACAATCCTTTCTGTCACTGGGCAGCAATCCTAAAATCTACTCAAGCAGTGTATATCACAAGATGGTGTTTATGTTGAATTTTAATAATAAGAGTATCAATATTTTAATAATTCAAATAAGTAACTTTTCAAGTATTTGTTTATATTTTACTTTATAGATTAAATATTTAAATATTTAATATTTAATATTTTAAATAATAGTTATTTAATTTAAATATTGAAAACAATTTTATTTTATATATTTGTTATATTTTATTATGTTATATATAACATATAATATTACATATGTTTATATATAGTATTTATACTTCTGAAGTTTTTAAAGCGTAAAACTGTACTAAGACTTTTGAGACACCCTGTATATTGTTTCTGTATGTGCAAATTTTCTACCTTCAACTACTGTTAATTGTGAATTTATAGCAGGCAGAGATTATTTCTTCTTTTTTTTTTCTCACAGTGTTTCTCTCGGTATCTTGTACATGGTAGATGCTTAATTAGTGTGTCTTTATTTCAATTTATATTATCCCATTTGTACTTTTAGTTTAATGTGAAATATTTCATTAAGATAAAATGTTAACAATTAATTGTACCTCCACCCCTTTTTTTTTTTTACCAAAAGAATCACACCTAGAAAATTTGATGTTATCCAGGCATCTGAGGGACAGAAAAGTGGAATTATCACTAGTGATGCTGGAAACTTAACGTTAAATAAAAGAGGAGTGCGGACCTCATTTACATTTAGAAAAGTGAGGAGAACACCTTGTGACTGCAGTAAGTATGTAATCTTTCTACTGTAAAATCAACTTTACTGGTTCTTTTATAAGTACAAGTGAACAGTGAATGGGCTACATTGGAAAATGAATAAAAACAGAGTATTCTTTGTACAGTTTTTGGTCTGAGCATAAATTTGTTGGTTATCAAAATTCAAAATTACTTCCCATTAACCCAACAGGGGAGCTGAATGTGACATATTGCTACATAGTAGATTGCCCTTAGGGGAATAAACACTGACTTATTGTTAGTTGAGTTGGAGCCCTGGAAAAGTGGAAAAGAAGTACACTGTAATAATTGGCGTTTATGTTGTATAACATATATAGTATTTTGCAAATATTATCTCATTTTACCATCAAGTAGAATGCAGTAGGTAATATTGTCCCCATTTTGTAGGTAGAAGATGTGTCCATAGAAATGCCTATTAAACTGAATGATCTTAAATTTAAGTTTAGCAAGACCAGACCATTTGTATTTAGTCATGAGAGTAAAAGTGAGATGCACTCAATGTGCTGGGAACTTCCACTGTAGATGGCACATAACAAATTTTTCTAATTTCTATGCATGATAAAACAGAATCAAATTATAGTTCACCTAGCAGAATGAGCCAACTTTAGTCATAGAACACAAGGATTGTCTTTAAAATAATTTTGAGTTAAAGATTCTTATTATTACATTGCCCAGATTTAATGTAAATAAATACCTTTGGAAAAATCTAAAATCTTTATAGGTAACAGATTACCTTGACAACAGTAAAGCCCAAGATAGTTCTTTGTTTATTTTTCTAAAGGGAATCTAAAACATAAAATTCCTTATTGATCAACAAATCTTTAGTAAGCAGCTATTTTGTGCCTCATAACTTGTTGTTTGTTTTGGAAGATCCTGAAAAGTAGAAGGCATTATTATTCCTCACTGTCCAGGAGTCTAATTTTAGAGATAAGTTTTGTTGGGCAAATATTTCATTGACACCTTCCTGATGTGACATTGATGTATTTAACAAGCCTCTCTTTAGGTTTATAAGTTTATTTCTTCCCAAAGTCATCCTCGAGAAAGTTATTGTACAGATTTAGAGGATTTTCTTTGGTATCATTTTTGTTTTTAGTAATGCAGGTAGCTTTTAACCTTTGGTAACTCAGATGTTCATAGTTTCCAAGAGAATTAAAGTGAAATGATAATTGCACACGGTAAAAATTCAGCCAGAATACATATAGAATACAGCTCTATTACTGAGAGTTTTGTTCCATATGAATACTTTCTTTTCTAGAAAAATTAGAGACTACCATTTTTCCCTTTAAAAAATGAATAAGAAATTTCATGGATATCAGTTTAAACATTTATTTGTATTATTATTTTATTCAGGTTATCCTTCAGTCTGTGACAGCCAGAGTTGTCATCAGAATGAAACTTTCCCCTCCTTCCCAGAGAATGACAAGGAAGCCTCAGAACTGGAACGAGAATATGTCCATAGAGTTTATGAGGAGATAGCAGAGCACTTCAGCAGCACAAGGCATACCCCATGGCCCCAGATTGGGGCATTCTTGAAAGCTTTACCAAAGGGCTCAATAGTGGCAGATATTGGGTGTGGAAATGGAAAATATCTAGGCCTGAATAAGGAGATATATATGGTAAGTCAATTTCATCTTTGGTTTTCTTGAGTTTTTTTTAAAATAGTTGTCCCTTAGCCACATGATGCAATTTTTTTTTATACTTGAAAGGGACTATGTTTTCATCGGTGTAGTTTATTCACTGATGCAACTCACAGACTGACTATAGCTTTATAGATAGATGGGCAGATTCATTACCTAGTAGTTTGCTATCTGTTGATGAGCTTTTTTCTGACCTAACCAACTAGTGTCAGAAAACATGTCTGCAACTGGGCCCATAATTAAAGGCCCAGTAGAGATGGTCACAGCTCCCTCTTTTTTTGACATAGATACAGGAACATAGCAATAACGATGTACGGGGGTTGTTTTAATTTACATATAGCATTTTTTAAATCATCTAAAACATCATTTACCCACAATAATATAAACAGTGAAGAGTATTGTGATTTCTTAATGTCTATTCTAAACTTAGTAGGGGGAAATTACCTTTGTCACTTTTAGATTTATTGGTAATAACAGAATTTGCCTATTTCTTGAAGTTTCTAAACTATCCCTGTATATTCATGCCATGAAGCTGTTGGGTTTATTTTGTTCTGTGACTACTCCTGTTAATGAAATGACATTGTAAAAGACTGAAAACTAGAGAGAATTCCCATTCTTTCTTCATTCTTTAAGTGATTCTGTGTGTGTGTGTGTGTGTGTGTGTGTGTGTTTGTGTGCGTGTGTGTGTGTGTGTATGACTCAGGTCAAGTAGCATTTAATAACCATAGATTAGAATATTTTTGGGGAAAGACTAAATCTTATTCCTGTATTCTTGGTACTGCAATACAAGGAGACTCTAAAAGTATCTCTTAAGAACCTTGGAAGTGATTGTGTGACTTGGGAGACACTGGCACAGGACTGCTCAGTGTGGCATGCCCTCATCAGAGAAGGTGCTGTGATCTATAAGCAAAGCAGAATTAAAGCAGCTCAAAAGAAACATGAGATGTGTAAATTTAGAGAATCCACCCAAAATATTCACAGGGACTTGCTGCGCCTGTCCTCTTACAGAACATTCAGAGCCTGTATTGGTTTGATTAGCCACAGTCAGACACACTGTAACTTGACTCTAGCCTAGTGATGTCATTTTGGTCCTCTTCGAGAATGAAGGACTGCAACCAACCAAGCAGCCAACCAGATCTTACCCCAGATCTAATACCATCCCAGGTATACTGCAGTAATAGTGATTATGATGGTGTATTAGTAATGTAGCTTTAAAAAAAAAACCCAAAAACTGTAAGATTTTGGTGTAAGAGAGGAGGGATTAAAGTAAATGAGAACAAGTGGAACTACAATAGGATAATTTTCCATCTCTCCCTCCCCTCTCCTCCCTGTCCACCAACATCTTACTCTTTCCCGTAATCAGTATTCTGGAGTTATACTGGAAAAGAAAAGAAGCCCTGGTTAGGGTTCAATATTAATTTAGCAGGGACCTGCTTGAGCTCTCCCACCCAAACCCCTCAAAATACCTGTAAAAATGACTCTAAACAAATTCTAGAGTAGCAGAAGCATGAAATAACAGAGTGAAACAGATGTCCAGCCTAAGACAATCTGGAAGGCCAACAGGAAGGGTCCATTGCACTGGGCAGTGGAATGCAGCACAGACAGGACTGGAGCAGGCCTCAGGGAGCTGAATCATAGGCATCTGCTGTGATTTTCTGATTTATCAACCCACAAATGCCGAAGTGTAAGAAAACTCTCTCACCTGTGTGAGAGGGGAGCATAGTTCCACCCCAACCCCAGTGGTGGCTGCTTCTGCAACTCACGGCCTACGGATAGTTGGAGAATTGAGCAATTGATCTTTGTCACAGTCCTGAGTGACAGTCCTGGGGTGAGGAGGAGCACTGGTGTGGCGGGGCTGGTGGTGGCGGAGAGGGAATCCTACTAACAGTTCCAGGGCAGAAAAAGAGTACTTGTGATTGCTCACAGAACAGAGTATAGGCCAGGAGTGGAGTACTTCATTATACCACTATGGAGGAACTGAGAACTTACAGGTCCCTAAAGATATCTCTGAAAACAGCTACACAAAGCCTCTGAAACTTGGGGTAATATGCCCTACACTTAACAAAGAGCTCAAAAGTCAAGTAATTGGCTGGGAAAATGTCCAAAAAGGGAGGAAAAAATAAGACTACAGAAGGTTACTTTCTTGGTGAAAAGATATTTTCTTCCATCCTTTCGGATGAGGAAGATCAAATCATGCAACTGGAGGAAGACAGCAAGGTTGTCTTCTCTGTCCCAAACCTCCTCAAAAAATATGAAATGGTCTCAGGCCATGGAAGAGCTCAAAAAGGATTTTGAAAATCAGGTAAAAGAAGTAGAGGGAAAATTGGGAAGAGAAATGAAAGCAATGCAAGAAAATCATGAAAAACAAGTCAACAGCTTGCCAAAAAAAACCCCAAAAATGCTGAAGAAAATAACACCTTAAAGAATAGACTAACTCAAATGGCAAAAGAGGTCCAAAAAGCCAATGAGAAGAATGCCTTAAAAAGCAAGATTGGCCAAATGGAAAAGGAGATCCAAAAGATCACTGAAGAAAATAGTTCTTTAAAAATTAGAATGGAGCAAATGGAAGCTAATGACTTTATGATAAATCAAGAAATAATAAAAAAAATCCCCAAAGGCTGAAAAAATAGAAGGCAATGAAATATCTCATTGGAAAAATAACTGACCTAGAAAATAGATCCAGGAGAGACAATTTAAAAATTATTGATCCACCTAAAAACCATGATCAAAAAAAGAGCCTAGACATCATCTTTCAAGAAATTATCAAGGAAAAGTGCCCTGATATTCTAGAACCAAAGAGAAAAATAGAAATGGAAAGAAACCACAGATCACCTCCTGACTCCAACAGGAAAATTTCTAGGAATATTGTAACCAAATTCCAGAGTTTTCAAGTTAAGGAGAAAATATTACAAGCAGTCAGAAAGAAATAATTCAAGTATTGTGGAAATACAATCAGGACAACACAGGATTTAGCAGCTTCTACACTAAGGGATTGAAGGACTTGGAGTATGATATTCCAGAGGTCAAAGGAGGTAGGATTAAAACCAAGAATCACCTACCCAGCAAAACTGAGTATACTGCTTCAGGGGAAAAAATGGAATTTCAGTGAAATAGAAAACTTCCAAGCATTCTTGTTGAAAAGACCAGCTGAATAGAAAATTTGAGTTTCAGATAGAAGAATCAAGAGAAACATGAAAATGTAAACAGGAAAGAGAAGCCATAAGGGACTCATTAAAATTGAACTACATGGAAAGATGATATTTTTAACTTATGGGATCTTTCTTAGTATTAGGGTAGTTAGAGGGAATATATATATGTGTATACATGTATGTGTGTATGTGTATGTATGTATGTGTATGTTTTATATATGTATATGTGTAGGTATACACACACACACACACACACACACACACGGGGGGGGGGCACAGGGCAAGCTGACTATGAAGGGAGAATCCCTAAAAAATAAAATTAACTGTTGAGAGGCATGTATTAGGAGAAAGAAAAAGGGAGAGGTAGAATGTAGCAAATCATCTCACATAAAAGAGGCAAGAAAGAACTTTTACAATGGAGGGGAAGAGAGGGGGAGGTGAGAGGGAATAAGTGAGCCTTACTCTTATCAAGTTTGACTTAAGGAAGGAATAGCACAAACTCATTTGGGTATAGAAATCTTACCTTACCCAGCAGGAAAAGCAGGGGGGAAGGGGATAGGAGAAGGAGGATAATAGAAGGGAGGGCAGATTGGGGGAAGGGGTAATCAGAAGCAATCACTGTTGTGTGGGGGTAGGTCAAGACAGAAAATGGGCAGGACAGGGATAGAGGGAAATGTGGTTAGTCTTTTTCAGCGTGACAGTTATGGAAGTGTTTTGCATGGCTACACATGTATGACCCACATCAAACTGTTTGCTTTCTCAGTGAAGTTGGATGGGGAGAGAGAAAGGGAGAGAATGTGGAACTCAGAGCTTTAAAAATGAATGTTAAAAATTGTTTTTGCATGCACTCAGGAAATAAGATGTACAGACAATGGGGTACAGAAATCTATCTTGCCCTGTAGGAAAATAAAGGGGAGGAGGATGGGATAAGCGGGGTGGTGATAGAAGGGAGGACAGATTGAGGGAAGGGTTGGATAGGGTGCACACTGTCCTGGGCGGGGGGAGAGATGAGAATAAAATTTAGAATTCCAAGTCTTGTAGAAGTGAATGTTGTAAACCAAAAATAAATAAATTACATATTTTTTTAAAAATCCCTGAAATGTTTGTCAAAATGAAGTAAATACTTTGGGCAAAATATATTTAGCTTTTTCATTGGGTTAAGACATTGATATTTGTGGCAATGTAATTTTTTCTATATTCTTATAGATTTTAGAAGTCATGTATTTTTAAGATGTGGAATCATAGTAGAATTTAAAATGAAGAATGTGATATTTATTCTGTCTTTGGCATCGATGCTGCCTCAAAACACCCATCATTTTATTCTTCCCAGAAATGCAGGTAGATGTAAACTGGTGGTCTCTGTTCATTGTTATTGATCATTACATCGCAGTGTCAGGAGGGCTTTTCTGGGTACTCTGCTCCATTCTCAATATAAAGTCTTTTAGAGTAAAGTTTCTTAATCTAGGCTCTGTTATCTTGTTTGGTTTCTTTTTAAATATTTTGATAACTGTACTTCCATACTGTTGTAATCCTTTGTAATCCAGACAATTTTATGCATTTAAAACATTCTAAGGAGTCAGCCTTCACTAGATTGACCAAAGGTCCATGATGTAAAAAAATTAAGAACACCTGCTTCAGAGAGATGTGAAGACAGATTTGGGAAAAGAAATGCAGGATGATAAGTGTTTGATAATAGGATAAAGAACTTGCAGATAGTTAGATGGATGACTGAATGAGAGGAACCAACTCACTGGGCACATTAGATGAGTCTGGTCTCTTTGAGGAGTGTACGTTAGACCTGGCACATTATTTCTGAACATTGCCAGCCTCTCTTCTCTTGGATAAAAGAAGGGGTATGTTAGGAATGTTAAACACTCATTTGGGAAGAAGTTTTCTTTTAGTACTGCTATTATGCTCCTTGTTTCATTTTGTCGTATATTTCTCAAAATGATTTGCTTGCTCAGACTCTCGTGTTATCAGTATAGGTAGCTGAACTGTGTCTCTAGAAAATGAGATTGTTTTATTGTTGGGAGTTTAGCTTTCTCAAGGCAGTTCTTTGTAAAGGAAAGAATAATGTCATTGAATTCAGAAAATCTGGGCTTAAATCCACACTTCTTTGATTACTAGGTGTATGACCACTTGCCCTTTTTGTGCCCCCTTTTCCCGAAGGTAAATGGAAGAGATTTGACTGGATAGTCCCTAAAATCCTTTGCATCCCTAAATCTTCTGTTCTTAAAAGGAGTTCTTTTTTACTTAGTTCAACTTAAATAAGCCAGTGTTCATTATTTTGAAAAAATTAATTCTACCGAGTATTACTGATTATGACGAGTGACAAGAACCAAAATAGAGTGCATGCTCTTTGGGATGGTATAACTCCTTAGGAGCTATTATGCCATAATTGCTCATTCATCCATAGTGCTTTTCACTGTGCCGAAAGATCTCTTATGTGCGTTCAGTTCTGGTGTAGAATAGAACCCCTATTTAATAATGGACCAAAAATGAATTATCTCTTATCAAATAAGAAAGAAATGCTCTTGACAGAATGATTAATATCCCTCAATTCTCAAAAGGGCTGAGGAAACTGCCGATCATTGCTCATTATGACAATAAATTGTCAGAGTAAATAAAAGCTTGAGGTGACCAATTCTATCTAACTAAAGTTGTTTACAATTTTCTTCCTCCCTTTCAAAAATTAAATGAAGAGGCACTGCCTGGGATAATTAATTGCTAATTTATTAGTTAAGATTCTCTAAGCACCTACCACTAAGTGTTTAACACTCCGAGGTCCATAGTACATATGCAGTGATCTTTGGTACTCAGAAAGCTAAGAGTAGGCACACAAAGAAATTCAGCAAAAGGAGATGCACACTTGAGGCCACATCAGGCCCTACATGTACCTGATAAAAAGGTAGACTGCACTTCCATTTTCTTCCATTGGCCTCCTATGCACAGACGCAAGCACACATATACATCAGCGCGGTAATTATCATCATGGCCTTTATATAGTACCTGCCATGTTCCAGGCGCTGGGCTAAGCAGCACTCTGCAGTTATTACCTCATTTGATCCTTACAAACCCTAGGAGGTAAGTGCTCTTATTATTCCCACTTTACAGCTGAGGAAACTGAGGCAAAGAGAGGTTAAGTGACTTGTCCAGGATCACACAGCTAGTAAGTGTAGGAGGCCAGATTTCAAGTCAGGTGTTCTTGACTCCAGGCTCAACGTTTTATTCTCTGCACCATCTAGCTGGTGCATTTTGTTAGTTTGTTACCCAAGAGACACTGATTGAGCAATTCTAAAAGTTTTGATTTCAAAAACTTTTGATCAAGTACCTCATTCTTGTCAGAGTTTAGAAATGCTTCTGTGATAACAAGAGGAAAAAAGAGTTCAGGTACCATAAATAAAACAGTGGACTCGGGAAGCACTACAGTATAGCAGCTAAAAGACTGACATTGAAGTCAGAAAGATCTGGGTCTTACAATCTGATTGTGTGATCCTGTGCGGGCCACTTAAACTCTCAGTGTACCAGGTAACTTTCTGTGTCTGAGTTGTAGAACAGTTGCTGATCTACACTGGCAGAGGGAGTTTCTTCACTGAAACCACAGTTCTAAACCAAACAGACAAAAAGTGAGATTACTTTATTCACTTTCAACTTACTGCCACTGAATAGCTGTCACCAGATAGCCTATAATTTAAAGGCAGATTTGTCTTCTGAGTAATCATAGATAAGTACGTTCTGTTGTAAGACTATCAGAGTGGTAGATGTGATGATAACTCTGTATTTAGTAGAGAAAAACAGCCATCTGGTGTTTTACAAAGAAGGCTGGCATTTCAAACTGTGGTTATATAGATAGAGACTGAGATGTCACATTCCAACTGTTTGCACATTTACTCCTCTCATCCATTTGTTTTGTTTTATTAATTTGGGTACTGGATATCTACAGTGTCTTTCAAAGTAATGAAAGCTGTGCCGGGCAATTGAATGTGGTTCTTTTAACATATACATCGAATCCGTACATGGTAACAGTGCCATGACCCCAGTCTAGCTGTCATGATATCCATGAAAAATCATTCCTTTACAGCCCCTGCCTGTTCTTCTGAGTGGCTGGCAGTAGTGACAAAGTGACTTGTTAGTTTCGAAGTTCATACAACACACTGATAATCTAACACTCTCTGTTACAGGTTGGTTGTGATCGCAGCCAAAACCTCGTCGAGATCTGTGGGGAAAGGCGGTTTGAAGCTTTTGTCTGTGATGCCCTGGCTGTGCCTCTGCGAAGTGGGACGTGTGATGCCTGCATTTCCATCGCCGTTATTCACCATTTTGCAACAGCGGTAAGTATTTTTCATTTTCCACCTAATGTTGTAAGTAGGGTGATTGAGAATATCAGGGTGGGTTTTTTTTGTTTTGTTTCAGAGTTGGGTGTTTTGTGTTGGTTTTTGTGTAGTTTTTTGGGTTTTTTTTCTTTTTTTGCCTATTTACTACCTTACAGCTTTTTATTATTTCCCATTTCTTTGATCATTGTCAGTTAGTTTCTCCAGTATCCAAAAGGAATGTATGCCCATAATCTATAATTGTTCCTTGGTTTCTGTCAGTCATTTTGGTCACATCAACTGGGTCTGTAGTACAGTTTACTGTACTTTAACAATTAAGAGAAAGGAAAGTCAAAGTAGGGCAGCTGGGTGGTGCAGTGCATAGAGCATTGGGCCTGGAATCAGTAAGACTCATCTTCTTGAGCTCAAATCTGTCCTCAGACATTTATTAGGTATGTTGCCCTGGGCAAGCCACTTAACCCTATTTGCCTCAGTTCCTCATCTGTAAAAAATGAGTGGGAGGAAAAAAATTGCAAACCACTCCAGTATCTTTGCCAAGAAGACCCCAAAATGGGGTCACAAAGAGTTGAAAATGACTGAAACAACTGAACAACAACAAAGCCAAGGTTCAAGATGCATAATAATAAAAATTTATTTCCTCTTAATTAAATATACAGCTCATCAGAACTTGATTCTCCCTGATTTCCAGTTGCCGTCAATCATTAAACATTTTTTTAACACCCACTGCATGCCAGACACAGTGCTAAGCCCTGGGGATGCAAAGAAAGACAAAAGGTAGTCCCTGTGCTCAAAGAACTCACTTATAAAGGAGAAGACAACATGAAAAAGAAGCTGAAAACTGGAGGGGTCTGGTGGAAGGGGAGGGGGATACCTGGTTTGGGGACATGACGAAGTTGATGACGAACGATGAAAACAACTGCCCTGGGAACCTTTCTTAAATGGAGAATCTGAGATGTCCCTGATGTCCTCTCTCTGATGTCCCCCCTTAACCACTCCCCAGTCAGAAGGAGGGAGGGGCCCAGGGGCAGAGGATGCTAAGGGGGGGTGTGAGTTTCATAGTTGATGTTCTTTTGTAGGATGATGAGTTCTGGAGATTGTGAGGTGTAGGAGCACAACTGGGAGGGAAATGAAGTGGGATTTCATTCCCATAATGTCTTCTGTGACACACTAGTCTTTGTCTAAATGGATGATTTGATTATTTAAATGTGAAAAGCTATACATATCAAAATTCAGGGACTGCGAGAGTAGCTAGCCTCCCAAATACTCAACCAAATGTAGGGGTGGGGAACCTGCAACCTCAAGGCCACATGTGGCCCTCTAGATCCTCAAGTGCAGCCCTTTGATTGAAGGATCCCTAACCCCTGGGTTAGGAAAAAACAAATGATAGAGGAGTTAACAAGATAAAATTTCTTTTTTTATGCATAGTCTCAGTTATAACTTTTCTTAATCTGAGAATTCATTATGGAATGAGAGGTTTTCTATTTTTCTCCTTCACTTTACTTAGCATGTCTTAGTGGAATTACTCTAATTTTAAAAGTGTTACTGTCTGTTTTATGCATACATACATACATATATATATATATATATATATATATATATATATATATATATATATATATATATATATATGTATATATATATATATATATACACGCACACACATCCATATACACACCTCACATATATAATTACATATACTTACATACATAGATACATACGTATACATACGTATTTGTGTATTTAATGCCATTTTCTTCCTGTACTGTGTTTGGGTTAATAAATGCCAATGTGCTTTTATTAGGAAAGAAGACTGGCAACCCTCCAAGAACTAGCTCGACTCCTGAGGCCTGGAGGAAAGGCTCTCATTTATGTCTGGGCAATGGAACAAGAGTACAATAAGCAGAAATCTAAGTACCTTAGGGGGAGCAAGGATGGTGAGGAGAAGGGGGAGCATCTCAGCAGCAGTGCGTTGGCCTCAGGACTGCATGGGGAGCAGAGTCCTGGCCCCAGCAGTCATAATGCTGTATGTTCTGTCTCAGCCACTGATGACTTGAAGGATGGAGGTTGTGATGCAAATGGAGTAATTCATTCCAAGCTGCCAGTTCACACTAACAGGACCGCTTTTCATTCTCAAGATGTACTGGTCCCTTGGCACCTCAAGAGGGACCCTCCCAGAGACAAAGGTGCTGAGCCACTGAAACTTACACCCGATTTGGGGGTGGCACGTGATCCAAGCCCAGTATTTCACCGCTATTACCATGTATTTTGTGAAGGAGAATTGGAAGCAGCATGTAGAATGTTAAATAACATAAGCATTCAGCAGAGTTACTATGATCAGGGAAACTGGTGTGTGATTTTCGAAAAGCTGTGACTCCCTAAGCACTTCATCTAGGCAAGGTATGGTTAATCACTTTAAAAAATAGTTGACTATTTATTTGACTAAGAAGAAAGTCTTCTGGGCAGGGTGGCACCACCAAACACACTTCTAGAAGACTGAAGAATCAGAGAGATGGAGGTTTGAGACGGAGGTTTATCAACAAGCAGCTGATCTCTATATGGACCCTGCTCTACCATCTGGATGACTTCAGACAAGGCATTTAATCTCTCCATCTGTCAAGTGGGGTTTATTATATAGTTCCTCTTCTCTTTTTTTTTTCTTACAAGGACACAGACTTTGTGAAAATGAATGAATTAGTTTATGAAAAGCTTTGATATCCTTTAAATTTTATCCTATTAATTGAAGGTGTTTCTCCTTAAAACATTAAGGAATGCCTTTATCTTAAAGTATTAATTTCAAATTCTTTGAAATTTATACAGAAATCACAATCTGGTAGTGTCTTAGTGAATTTGTATTTTTCAGTAAAAGAACTTGAATCTTATTGACGTTGAAATAATTACCCCTTCAATAGAAAATGTTTATATTCTTAACCCTGGGTTTGTATATTTTGTTTATTTGGGGGGGTCAGCTGGGATTTGGTAATTCATATTAATCAGGAACCCCTCTAACCTTGAGTTTTCCCCCAAATTTCAACCCTGGTCCCCCTTCTATTTTTCATTCTATATTATCTCACTAAATGATATTGTCAGCTCCTGTAGGCTTAGTTATCATTTCTGCAAATCACTCCCAGATCTATATCAAGCTCTTAATTTATACTGTTACGTAATTTCAAATGCCTCTCGAACTTCTCAAACTAGATTTTATTTTGGCATTTCAAAACTCAGTATGTCCAAACAGAACTTGTCTTTATCCCCAAACCCTCCCTCTTCCAGTCTTTCTTGTTACTCTTGAGGACTCTACTACCCTCTCAGTCACACAGGCTCATGATCTTGATGTCATCCTTCACTCATCACTCTCAGCCACTTCACACAGTCAGCCCATTGCCAGATCTATATGCATACCTGTCTCTCCACTTATTCAGCCACAATTCTAGATCATATGTTCTAGATCAAGCTCTTAATCACCCCTCGCTTGGACTGCTACAGTTGTCATCTAACAGTCTTCTTGCCTCAAGTCTCTCCCACTCCTAACCATGATCCACTCAGGCTGCCCAGGCTTACTTTCATAAATTGTAGGCCTGGCTATGTCACTTCCCTACTCAGTGATCTTCACTGGCTCCCTGTCACCTCTGAAATTAAAGATACAGTCATCAGTTTGGCATTTAAAGCACTTGATAATGTGTATGTGGCCCCTTCTCACTTTTCTAGCCTTATTTAATATACCTTACTTCCCTCCTCAAAATCTATGGTTCAGTTACTTAAATGTGAAGTGCTGTCTCCCATCTTTGCACTGGCTGTCCCCCATGTCTTGCATTCTCTGCTCCTACACTTCTTAGTTTTCCTAGCTTTATTCAAGTCAAGTCAAATACCATCTTCTATGTACCTACTTATTTACATGATTTTCCCCATTAGAAAGTATGATACTTAAGGGAAGGGACTTTTATAATTTCATTGTGTCTTTAGTGCTTAGCACAGTGTTCAATACTTAGTAAACAGTAAATGCTGACTAATTGAAAAGGAAGGATCATTTGAATATGACTGATCACAAATTCAAAGTAGGATAATTAACCAAAGATAAACTCTGAGACCCATTAGAGATCTCCATAGATAGGCTAACCCAGAACTGGCTCTTCTAATCCTCTTAATTAAACAGCAAAGTGTCTAATGGGCACAGATTAGACCTAATTATATCCTTCAAGCTAAAGAAAAATATCCATTTTTATATTCAGTGAAAACCGGTTAAGATATGGATGTGTAATTCATTTCATCCCTTAGCAAGCATAGGATTGTTCTATTTGGTTTTTCTTTTTCTCTTAACTGTTCTGTTTTGGTCTGTATTGCCTTTTGTTTCCTAAATCGTTCCCCCAAAACTGTACTTGGCCAGGGATCTTCTCTAGCCATTCTTTCCTAGGGTGATGTCTTTTGTTCCATTGAAATTAGTTATCACTTTTATGCTGATGACTCCCATATTTTCACCTATAGCCCTGAGCTACCATTTCATCTTTCCAACTGTGTACCTCAACACAGCGTCAAATTCAACATGTCTGGATGGTCTGTATGTAAGCTCTCATAGTAGCAGGAAAAGAACTATATAAAATAGAATTCTAATTAATAAATTTTGTAGTAGCATTTTCTTATTTAACTTCTTTTAACAGTTCACTTCAGTAACACATACATAAATATTGCACTTCAGCTGTGCTATTTTGGATTCGTGCATTCATTCAGGCATGGCTTCCAGATACCCTCACTATCACAATCCTCCTGTAACAACACCTGCAAACAAACACAACTGTTGTTTTGTACTCCGAGTTATTAATGAACAGATGTTAAGTTTATGTGTTGTATGAAAGTAGAAATGAAGAGAATTCAGCCCAGAATATATTTCAGATGAATGATACTAGGATGCTTTACATTTCCTTCCTTTCTGTTAAGAAATGAAGAACTCTGAGATAAGAATGTTATATATGCAGTCAGTCCTAATAACTACACTCAATGGTTTTTCCTAATTGTTTTTCAAAAGAAAAATACTGTTATTGGGGAGAATCTTTTTTAAGGGAAGTGATAGTTATGTCAAAATGAAATGCATCAGTAATTTTAAAAAACATCATGTATTGTCATTCCTACTGCATTTCTTTAATTTGCCAGTCTAATGCAACTGTCACAAGTTTAGGCTGGCATGCCTTGCTGTTGGTAAAAATACTGTGTCCTGATCAGCTACTTTTTAAAGTGCTAATAAAATATGTTTGGTAATTCACTGTACAAATTTTTCTGGGAATTGACACCAATAGAAAACTTTAGTCCTTTATACTTAGTCTTCAAAAATTTGTCATTCAATCAAAACTTTAAAAAAACCACATAGGAAATATTGACATTGAAAGAATAAATTTTCTAAGACAAGAAAAATTTTGAGAAAGGTCAAGTAGAGGATGAAGAAGACAACCACAAAGTCAACACTGGACTACCAAAGGTCAAGGGAAGGAATCATGGTGGCGCTGTTAGAAAAGCAGCCTTTTTTATCAGAAATCAAGAATCAAGATATCTTGATAGCACAACTGGGAGTCAGAGCAAGGAAAACTTAGGATGTAAGTCTAAATGAAATTATATGTGGTCAAAGAATGCTGGTGGGATGGAGCCAAGTTTGTTCAGAATTAAGAAATGTTGGAGAAGTATCTGGGCATCCATAGGGGGTGAATTAGATCAGGAAGAGAAGAATAGGCATGTGGTGTCTTGGAAAGAGATCTGGATTGGGAGTCAGAGACTATAGATACAAATCTTCGTTCTGCTACAGGCAAGGAACCCGTCTGGGCTCCACTTTCCTCATTTGTAGAACGACAGTTTGACTAATGGACCTCTTAAGATCTCTTCCAGCTCTAGACCTGTGGTTGATTAATTTTTCAGTCCAGGGGTCTTAAGGATAGCCTGTGTGTGTGTGTGTTTGATAATTGTGAAGTTTTGTAATTTGTACTATTTATAATCTACCCATATTCCATTTGAAATATGTTTATCTCTTTCTGATCTCTTGTTTTCACTTTTAGAATACTTAGAAAATTTCAAGGGACAATGTGTCTTTTTTTTTAGCGACAGGAAGGTAGGTATTTAGTTGGCTGACAACTCTATCGCCAACCTCATAGTAAAGGAAAAATACTCAAACTGAAAGTGATTACCCGTAAGGCTATGCAGGGCAGTGTTCTGGGTCTGTGCCCTCCCAAGTGCTCATACCATCAGATCTATCTATGTGTTTCATAAAAAGGGTTTCACAAAGTGATGTGGGTTGATTTAGAAAATTTCATAATGCCAGATGTGCAAGATATATCTTGCAAATAATTTTGTTAAATTAGCTAACAAAAAAAAGTCAAGATTTTTCAATCCCTTCTGAACTGATTTAGCATTCAACAGAAATGACAAACTCCATATAATCAGAGGAAAATGACTTAGGAAGGGCAGCAAAGAGTAGCAAAAAGGTTTCTGTAATGAGAGTGAGGAGATACGAGTACTAGTTCTGGTCCTCTCCTTAACTAGTTGTGTGCCCTGCACAATAGCTAGGTAGTATGTTGGGGGAAGGGGGGTACTAGACCTGCAATCAGGAAGATCTGAATTCCAATCCAACCTCAGAGTCTTAACTAGCTGTGGCACCTTGGGTAATTAATTTCTATCTGCCTCAGTTTCCTCATCTACAAAAATGGGGATTATTAAGAATAAAATGAGATATTTATAAAATGTTTAAGGTGCCATCCTGACCCAGTCAATAAATAAACAGTTATAGGCCAAACACTGTACTAAGTGCTAGTGTTACAAAAAGAGGCAAACACATTTCTTCCCCTCAAGGAACTTACAAGCCAATGGGAGAAAAAACAAGCAAACAAATATGCACAAACAAGCTATATACACGATGAATAGGAAATAATTAAGAAGGAAGGCATAGAACTAAGAGGGATTGGGAAATGGCTCCTGTAGAAGATGGAATTTTACTTATAAAAATGAATATTGAAAATTAAAAATAATTTTTGAAAAAAAGAAGATAGAATTTTAGGTGGGACATAAAGGAAGCCAGTAGGCAGAGATGAAAAGGGAGAACATTCCAGGCATGGAGGACAACCAGAGAAAACACCTAGAGCTGAGAAATAGAATGTATTGTTCATGTAACATCCAAGAAACCAGAGTCACTGTACTAAAGAATATTGCAGGGAATAAGGTGTAAGAAGAATGGAAAGGTAGAAAAGGACTAGATTATGAAGGACTTTGAATGCCAAACAGAATTTTGATCCTAGAGGGTACAAGAGCTTATTATATATGGAGGGTGAGTGTGTGGGGGGGCAGACGGGGGGGGGGTGGTTGACCCAGACCTATGCTTGAAGGAAATCACTTTGATGGCTGAAGAATGGATTGAAGTAGGGAAGGACTTGAGGCAGGCTGACCCACCAGCAGGCTACTGCAGCAGTTCAGCCACGAAGTGATGAGGGCCTGTGCCAGGGTCATAGCAGTGTGAGAGGAAAAGCAATGATTGGTTGACCACTGTGGGAGGCAACTTTTTCCATTAAGAAATTTAGTAATCAGCCAGTCAGTAATCATTTATTAAGAGCATGCTGTATGCCAAGACCTCTGGCAGGTCATGGAGATACTAAGACAAAAATAGAAGTCTTTGCCCACAAAGAGCTTGCATTCTACTATACAGATGTACACAGTTGAGTATATAAAAGATAAATACAAGATCATCTGAGAAGGACTCCATGTAGAAAGTGGTACTTGAGTTTTGAGGGAAATTTCAGAATTCTAATAAGGAGGGAGACTATTCTGGCATGGAGGACAGTGCAGAGACCCAGAGAGGAGAGGGAGAGTTCTATGTAAGTAATAGCAAGAAGGTCAGTTTGGGTTGAAAGCAAAATGTAGGTGAAAAATATTTAATCAGATTGGTAAAGATGGAGGTTGGGGCATAGTGATGAAGGGTCTTATATGTCAGGGTAGTTTGTACTTCATTTTAGAGCCAAAGAGGAATCCATCAAAGTTTATGAAGCAAAGGAGTGTCACGGTCAGATCTGTGCATCAGGAAAAATAGTAATAGTTTCTCTTTTCACCTTAATTTTTCCCATATTATTTCTAAAAATGGTAAGTCACATTTATGTGGCCATTTGAGGTTTACTAAGCACTTTTCTTACCAGAACCCTGTAATTTGGATAATCCTTTTTACAGATGAAGGAACTGAGGTCCAGAAAAGGTAAGTGAATGTATACAAGGCCTGTAGTGTTCAAATCCCAAGGCTGGGATTTGAACCCTGGTCTTCTGACTTTTTCATACAGAATAAAAGTATCTTTTCAGCAGTGCCTTTTGAACAGAAGAACTATTATTACACTTCCAGATTTTTTTCCCCACAAGTATTTGTAGTTTATTACCTTAGAGGATAGCAGTAGTATATGAAAACAATCTTTGAATGAATGAATGTATCCGAAATAGCATAAGTGGAAGTGGAAGCTGGTATAAAAGTGAGGTGGCATGGTACAGTGGCAAGAGTACCAGGTAGGTAGTCAAAGGACCTGGGTTTGAATTCCCACTTTACTACTTACTGTGTGATCCTGGGTAAGTCACTTAACTTCTGTCTGCCTTCGTTTTTTCATCTGTAAAATGGGGCTGTCCTACCTCCAACAGTTGTTGTAAGGATCAAATGAGATAACATATAAAGCACTTTGTAAACCTTAAAGTCCTATACAAATTCTATGATTATTTCCTCATATTAAAATGGGGGAGGGGGTTAGACTAGATTATTTACAAAGTGCCTTCTACCTCTACTCCTTGGCCTGTATACTTATTATGTTTTCATATATATGTGTATAAAATTACACACATGTATACATACATACACTATATATCTATTTTCAACTTTGGTATCAAATGACCACAAAGTCACAGGTTTTGCAACTACTGTTAAAATTCTAAAAATAGTAAAGAGGTCACACAGGTTAAAAGCAAAAAGCTTTCTTTGCTCCATTGGGGAAAAGAAATTAGATATGTCAAGGCCTCCTCTAGTAGGAGACCCAGGGCCGTGGGGCTAAACCTTGATTTACATATTTGTGGCTAGATAAAGACTCAAACAGTGTAGTATAGCAGCAATGGTGATATACAACAGCAACAGTGAGGCAAGGTTGTCTAGTGACAAGAAGTCCATTGGTAGCAGGGCTTCATGTCCAGGCCTGCTGGTGCTTACCTGAGCTCAGGGACCATCAGTTCTGTGATTTAGTTGCAGCAATGCTCATCCAGAGGGTGAGAACAAAGGATTGTTATGCCAAGCTCAGGGCACAGCTTATTTGCTGGACCTAAACTCTGGAAAGCAGAGTGACTCCTAATAGTAAAAAAGAGAAGAATAAAATGAAAGGGTTGGCCTTGGATCCTGACAGTATACAGTATACGTATACGTGTGTGTATGTGTATGTATATATATACATACACACATGTATAAAGATATGTGTGTATGTAGCTTGATTTATTGTTTTTTGTTGTTGTGTTCATCCTTTGTTGATGAAGAAGACCATGCCATCAGAGAATGATGATATGATTTGCACTTGACTTTGTTTTGAGTGAGGGAAGGCTGTGCAGGTCACCAGCCTCACTTTCTCCCCCTGAGCCATCTGGATCCAGTGACCAGACATTCATCAGGATGACTGGAGATGGCCCAGGATGATTGCAAGGGAGACCTTGACCTTTTAGGCTAATAATGCCTTGTATTCTTGATCTAGAAGCAGTGAAACAACTGTTACTAGCAAATTTGCCAAGGTTCTGTTTATACAGTAGTTTCATCCCATTCCATCTGTTCTAGAAATTTATCCCATAGACCATTTCCTCCCCATCCCTCATCAGCTTTAATCTCTCCCTATTAGCTGACACTTCCCCACTGCCATTCCATATTCTTAAACCACCCTAGTCTCATCAACTAATCTTATCTCACTTTCAATGCCAACCTTTTAGAGTTTTCTACTCTTAATGCCTCTTCAGCCTTACCACCCACTCACTTCTCAATTCAGAGTCACAGAAAAGTAGAATGTATAAGTCATAAGGGACCTCAGAAACCATCAAGTACAAATAAGAAACCCCTCTATTACATTCCCAAGTGGTCATCTAGGATTTGCGTGAAGATGTCTAGTGAGGAACCCACTACTTCTAGAGGTAGCCCGATATCTCTTGTTAGGAAATTTCCTTTTATATTGATCCTAAATCATTTTCGCTGTAACTTCTACCTAAGGGTGTTCTGGTAAATATTAGTAACTGTCCCTCCAGGGGGAAAAATGTATGCCCTGCACACTTTTGTTTAATTTGTACTATTAATACTTTCTTAAGTCTATAAACTACAAAATAATAAGTTAAACTCCAAATTTGCAGGGATTTCTGTGGTGTAAGTGCTCATGATGAAAACATTAATGTTTGCCTCTCACATAGGTTCCAGCAGATTCCAACACACCACTGCTTCTATCCGTTGCCCCTAGCTCTCTGTCCTCTGGGATTAAACAAAGCAGATAAAATCTCTCTACCAAAGGCCCTTCAAACACCTGAGTCTTCAACAGTTTATATCTTCCTATTTCTTTTCACTAATCCTTTATATGCCATCATCTTGAGGCCTTTCACTATCCTGATCAAAAATTTTCTCTGGAATAAACCCAATTTTGTTATGGCTTTCCAAGGTCAAAAGAATTATCTAAGAAACCTATTGAGCCCATAGAGCTCCAGCTAAAAGCTATTATTAGGAATGGGTTTGTTGTACATGGATAGTGCAAGCTCCCCTAACATTTGAACACTGGACATGCTAGAAGTTATCACATTCCACTCTTTTACCTGTACCTATGTATGAGCTTATGTAGCTTCATTTAATGGGAGGGAAGAGGGGCAATTAGGTGATACAGCACCAGCTCTGGGGTCAGTAGGCTCTGAATTCAAATTTGTCCTCAGACACTTGATGCTTACTAGCTGTGTGACCCTGGGCAAGTAATTTAACCCTGATTACCTCACAAAATAAATAGAGGGGAGAAAAACATGCCACACAGAGTCACCTCTCCCACAAATTGTAACTCATTTAATATATGATTTAACCTTTCTTCTGTCCCTCTTGGGATGCCCACAGGTATCACTCCTACCTGTCCTTCTCCAAGTGTCCCTTGGAACTCCTACCTTAACTATCATAATTTCTATGGCTCATTCCCCACATGGATAAATGGTCAATGGATATTAACAAAGAGTTTTCAAAGGAAGAAATCTGAGATATCCACACATATACATGCATATACACCTATATACATACATATGCATATGTGTGTATGTCCATCTAAAATTCTCTGCCCCCTCCAATTAATTTGAATTTGTTTTTCTGTTTATCTGTTGTATCTCCTAGTAGAGTATTAGCTTCTTAAGGGAAGGGATGGCTTCATTGTTGTTTTTGTGACCCAAGACTTTAGTTCTTGTTTGAAAATGTGGAAAGTAATGATAGTAATAAACTCAATTGTTCAAACAAAGGGTTATGATTAACTCTAGATGTGTAAACATGATACTGATTCAGAATTAGGTGAGTAACGAATGGTATTTAAGATCCACACCTGCTGCTAAATACCTGTGAGTTCTTTTAAATGAAATCAAGCATATGTTTGGACTCACTTCACTCAAGCACAAAATGCTGTGTGCTATAGATTTGCTAGTCTTAGATGAGAGTGGAAGTGAGGCTCAGAAGTTTCATTGCTACACTCCCAGCCCAGAGCTCCTTCTGGAGGGCCTCACTTGAACCCTTTCTCCTTCTTGTTAACCTCCATCTCAACGGCAGTGAACCCAGCATTTGTTGCTGCCATGTTTTCCCCTTGCTCCTGTTTTGCTCCCTCACATTTCATCCCTTATCCCAGCAAGACTAGACTCTCCCTACTTTCCAATTGAGATTTAGTGAATTGGATGAATTGACTGGTTAATGCCCTAAAGCAAGAAAGGTTTAAGGGCTACTCAAAATTCTCCCACTGTTTCTAGGCCTTTGGTGTTAGGCTAGAAGTAGCTATCTCCAACAACATGAAAAAGGGGGGAATTTGTGCTTCTAAAGACAGTAAAGAATTATTTGATCTTTCAGTTGCATTATATTAATTTTATAAATTAAATAAACTAATTAAAGTGTACAAATCAGTACAGATGAGGAAGGTTTTGAATTGCTTTGACATCAATTGAAAAAATGCAGCATAATATAATTACATTTTATATTGTTATATAATTTGCAGTAGAATACTTATAAAATATACTGTAATATGATATTATAGTAGAATACTTTATTGTAATATAACAAAATAACATTATATAATGTAGCAAAAACCATAATGCAGCAATTAAATTATATTTAAGAGTATTATCCCCAAATGGTTCTCCTTTCATTAGCATATCAGAAAACTCCTGCATTAATTAATGAATTTGTTAATCATTGTTTCTTATTTAGGGAATTAGTAAAAGTTGGCGGTGACATGCTAGTTGTGTTTCAGTGTCTGTATGTTTGCACATTAAAATATGTGGTTATCCATTCTCTCAAAGATCCCCTCAGCCTCCCAAATGGTATTCATTTCTAGCCTTGCAAGAGCTGTGAGGGTCTACCAGCCCTTGCCTTTTAGACTGCAGTCAACCTTCAATCACCACAATAATGAGAAAAGAAAGATAAATGAAATCTACCGATTATCCCCAAGCCTTCTTTCAGTCCTGTCTTTCAGTTTCCTTCCTCACTACTTCCTTATAAGAGCTGTTAACAAAGCTGATTTAAATTTCACCCCTAATCTGCCCTCCAGAGTTTGCTGAGTTTCTTATTTCTTCCGCTATTAGTGCAGAAAATCTCTGGGGGTAGGGGAGGAAAAGGGTCAGAGAAGAGGAGTATTGGTTAGGAAACTATTTGGAGAATTTGGAACTAGGCTGGGTTGGCCTGGGAAAGAGTGACCCAGGTAGTCTCATACTTAACTAGTTCACTAACTAAGATGTCTTAGAGTCTACCTATGCAATGGAATTTAATTGGCCCACAAAATTTTTAGATCAGTAATCCCCAAAATAGGGTATACATACCTCTAGGGCAAACTAAAAAAAATTTCAGCAAGAACATCGAGACTCTTTATCAAATAACTATATTTTTCTATTGAAATTAATAATTTTCTTTCTTATGTGCATGGAAAAATCTATGACTTATTTCCTATCATGTCAATTAGCAAGATTTTACTGAAAACCAAGAAAAGAAAAAAAAATCGAGGAACTCTGCTTTAGATAGTGGATCTGACCCACAGCATCACCAGATCTTTGGTCTGAAACTAAAATTAGTCTAGCCTCTAAAGATTGGCAAAGTGGGTGTTTTCATTGTTTTGGCCTCCAATTTATTGTGGGCCTGATGGGGTGCTTGGATGCCTGTGCTTGAACCCCAATTCTAAAATCACATTTCTCTCTAAAAATGACATTTCTCCCTAGCCTCAAAACATTATCCCAGGCAGTTTCTCCCCAGCCCAAGAACAGCCTGCCCTGGATCTCTCTTCTGATACAGTAGCCAGCTGCACCCATAGAATTTATTAGTTTGAACCAGCTGTGTACGAGCTGAACTGGCTGTGTACTGGATCATAAAGATATTTACTTCTCACTGACCAATCATGCATCCTAGACTTAGACATGTGTATACTCCATTATGTTTATTTTGTCTAAGGAGACATTGATGGGAGTAGCCTGGGTATTTCTCAGTCAACCCTGACAACCCTGACTGTTAGTTGACTTAGTGACATTTCAGGTCTAAAACCACAGCTCCATATAGTTTCTCCTGCCTTGCCGCCTTTTGGGCTATTACCTGATGAACTCTGGGTATAATACCTGTGCAGTAGATACTTAAAGTGCATGTTCCTTTAAGAACTAACCACTCCTTAATCACTCCCTAATCCCTCCCTGAATCACCTAATTAGCATATTTGGCACATATTTTACATAGAATATCCTATATAATCTTTAATTATACCTTTCTAAGGTTGCAGGTTCCCTAAGAACTGTTGTCCCATGAAAAGCGTAATAAATCTTTACCACCTTGACTTCAAGAATGTTTGAGTCTGCAAATTCTTTCCAGATGGTTCACCCCTATACTCAGGTCTTTGGAGGGGGGATGTCCCAGAATCCTTCATCCTCACCTTTTAACCCTCTTCAGACTTTTTCTTTGTTTCTGGTAGTGACGGGGTGCTAGTGTCTAAACCCTTTATATTAAATGTAGCATCTAAGGGGCAAGGTGGCTTCCCAGAGACCCAATGTATTTATGGACTTCCCTGGATTTCTGACAGAGTGAAGATTCAAATGATTAATCTATGTCACATGAAGGAGACTCAACCAGTTGAATCATGACTGTTGTGCCTAATACATAGAAGGAACAATATTGAATTAACATTATAAAAAGATTATCATTATAGATGGCAGTGACACACAAAGAAAGTTAAGCGTTTATCTCCCAAGGATTTTTACTTTGTTCCCTAATATATCTGATTTTAAGAAGGACTCCATTTATTTAAATGAGGTTGAGCAAAGGAAGAATTAGTACATCCGACATAAGATAACTGAGGAACTGCCAGGAGTCTCTATTCTTGAAAAATGTGTCATCTGTCTATTCTGGGCAGAAGGCCACCTTTGGGACAATAGTACTGTCATGTTTTCTAAAAGAATTTATACCTTTGCTTTAAGGAAAAACGAACGCTACTTGGAAGGCATTTAATCAGAAGCCTGTTTCATCAGCTTCCAAGTGACTTTGCTGAACTGAATTGCTACCATTATCCGGAATTCCCAGAGGTGAAATTGAGGTCTTCATCAAGAAGCAAACATAGAAAAAGCAGGGAGAAAGAAGAAAGCTCTGTGCTAGTAGACAGTTGTCTGTTGTAATGGCAAGAGTTTTCCACAGTTGTAGAGGAAAAGCTGTGTATAAATATTGTAATTGCTTAATGGCCTTTGCTTACACCGGTTAATTGTCTCTGACCTTGGGTACTTCTTTGAACCTCAGCTTCCTCATTTGTAAAATAACACTTATAATATTAGTAATACCTACTTCTTATGAGATATTATGAGAATCAGATGGAATGGGGATGCTATCAAGATGCAAGTAGCATTCCCCTCTACATTTCCTTCCCAAAAATCTAGAAAATATACCAGAGTGAATTTTGATTGAAAAATCCAAAAAAAGGTTACAGTGAGTCACTTTTTCAGCCCATGGAGGCTTAAGGAGACAGAGTTCTGCAGACACTAGAGATGGGGTCTCATCAGAAATAAGCTCTGCTCAGATCATTCCAGTGCCCATGAACTGAAAGAGGGTGGAGACTGGTCACCAGGAAGGAAGAGATTCCATGGAACACTTGAATTAGTGAAGGATTCAGGAACTAACACAATCTGGAAGTTATATCACCCTTTACTCAGTTCCAGCTTATGGATCCGGATTACCATTAAAAAGTTTGAGAGATATAGTTTTTGGGTAATTTAATCATTTTATCAATAAATCAGGTTATTAACAAAAGAATGGTCATTTGGCCATCTCTCTTAGACCAAAGACTTCTGATGACAGTGAGGTCACCGTTTATATGCCCTTTGAAAAGGAGGTGTTCTGGGGGGCGGGGCCAGGATGGCGGAGTAGAAAGACTCACATATGCTAGCTCCGAACCCACAGCCCATGGATTTCCTCTAAAAAGAACTCCCCACAAATTCTGGAACAGTGGAAGCCACGTAGCAACACAGTGAAGGAGATTTCCTTTCCAGAGAGCCCTGAAAAACCGATCCCAAAGGTCCCTTACACACCGGACGGGAGTGGAGCCCTCCCCTGCCCTGGCCATGCGGCACCGAGAGGAGCAAGTAGATCCAAGCAGGCTTCAGGAACAGAATCTCCAGCGGCCACGAAGGTCCCTCCACCCACAGATGCACAAGTCAGTGAGAGAGACGGGCTGAGAGGGGAGCGGGGTGTCTCCAGACTCGGGCCCCCTCAGGAGGCAGCGGCAGAGGCAGTGGCAGAGGCAGCAGGTGGCCAGAGGCTCCTGGAGCAGGCAGGAGCTTGGCAGCAGCTCCATTACAGAAGGTCTCTGCAGAAACCCCCTCAGGGAACTGAGCCTGGGAGGTGGCCCTGCCCCCACCTGAGCACCAAGAATTAAGTTCCCATTAAATAGCAGCCAGGCCTGCCGCCTAAAGCCCTGAGGCTGGGGAGCAGCATTTGAATCTCAGACCTCAAGCACTAGCTGGGCAGACTTAGGCCAGGGGTGGAGAGGACTCTCAAAAGTCAAGTAACTTCCTGGGAAAATGACCAGAAAAGGGAAAAAAAATAAGACCATAGAAGGTTATTTTCTTGGGGATAAGATGATTGCTCCAATCCTGTCTGACGAAGAAGAAAACTGCTTACCATCAGGTAAAGACATAGGAGTCAAGGCCTCTGTATCCCAAACATCTGAAATAGATATCCAATGGGTACAGGCCATGGAAGAGCTCAAAAATGATTTTGAAAATCAAGTTAGACAGGTGGAGGAAAAACTGAGAAGAGAAATGAGAGAGATGCAAGAAAAGCATGAAATCAATACCTTGATAAAGGAGACCCCAAAAGATGCTGAAGAAAATAACACCTTGAAAAATAGGCTAACTCAATTGGCAAAAGAGGTTCAAAAAAGCCAACGAGGAGAAGAATGCTTT
>CM053771.1:119586846-119622444 GCA_028658325.1 Potorous gilbertii
GAATGGAACAGATGGAGGCTAATGACTTTCTGAGAAACCAAGAAATCACATAACAAAACGAAAAGAGTGACAAAATGGAAGAGAATGTGAAATATTTCATTGGAAAAACAACTGACCTGGAAAATAGATCCAGGAGAGACAATTTAAAAATTATGGGACTACCTGAAAAGGAGGTGTTCCTCGGGGGTGGCAATCAACTGGGATCAGTTAACACAAAGACAGATATGGGATATGTTAAAATGAAGGTCTTGAGGTATGTGACATAGGTCACTCAAATCTTGGTAGAAGAAACATCAATTTCCATATCCCCTCTCTTGATAATGGGGAGAATCAACCTTTCCCCAGGCCTCCTGGAGCAAACACAATGAGCAGGAGTACACCCATTCACTGGATGAGGATGTAGAAAAGGGGGAAAATCTTGGTCCTGATACAATAATTAGTTATTAAGTATAAGAGAAAATACTCATTTCCCATACAGGTCAGACTAAGGAGAGGACCTATACCTACAGATAGTAGAGAAAATTATGGGTCCTAGCTGTCTATTAATTAAAAGTCAATGATAACTCCCAGGAATAGTTTTAGTTCTAACCTCCTGCCCACTGGAGGAACCAGGACAGAAATCTCAGACTCAGATGGAAGCTGCTATAAATCTATAGGGGAAAGGAAGGGAATAATAATTTATGTAGCACCCACTATGCGCCAGGTACCACGCTAAGTGCTTTACCAATAGTGTCTCATTTGACCTGCACAATAACTCTGGGAGGTAGGTGCTTTTATTATCTCTATTTTATAGTTGAGGAAACTGAGGCAAACCAAGGTTAAGTGACTTGCATAGAGTTACACAGCCAATAAGTGTCTTAGGCCAGATGTGAACTCATAGCTTTTTGACTCCAGGTCCAGTGTTTTCTCCACTGTATAACTTAGCTGTACATCCAGTGGCTGACTCCAGCAGCAGGCTACCAGTCAGAGGTAAGCCAACAGACCCAAACCTGGATCAGCAACTTACAGAGCTCCAATCAGGAAGGCAGTGAGAGACTTTACTTAGCACCACAATAAATGGGAACAGTGAAAGCTTCCAGGTACATAGTCTAAGCTTGAAAATATCAAAACGACTCCAGAGGACAGAACCTTAAGCCAGAGATTCTCTCAGAGAAGCACATAGAGCTACCTAAGTCAAGAGTCAAGAGCTCCAAAGTCAAGAAGCAGGATGGAAGAATGAGCAAACTAAAAAGAATCCTGCTGTAGAGAGCTATTATGACAATGGGTAAGTTCAAGACACAAATCCAGAAGAAGAAAATTACTTCAAAGCATTTACAAGAAGAGCCTCAAAGAAAATGCAGCTTAAACACAAGTTCAACTATAATTCTTGGAAGAGTTAAAGTAAAAAAACTGGAAATGATTTTAAACTAAATAAGGATAATAGAATAAAAATAGGAAAAGAAATGAGAGTTATATGAAAAGAAAATTAACCACTTGAAAGAAGATATATAAAACCTCACCCAAGAAAACAGTTTTTTGAAATTTAGAATTGTCCAAATTGAAGCTAATAATTGCACGAGATATCAAGAAATATTAAAACAAAGACAAAAGACTAAAAAATGAGGTATCATAATATAAAAAACTGGCAGAGTGAGGAAATATAATTTATCATGACCAAAGAAAGAGCCTACCCATCATGTTTCAAGAAATCATAAAAGAAAACTGCCAAGGTCTCTTAGAACCAGAAGGCAATATAGAAAGCAAAAAAATCCACCAGTCACCTCATGAAAGAAACATCAAAATGAAAACTCCTAGGAATATTACAACCAAAAGCCAGAGCTCCTAGGTCAGAGGAAAAAAATAATGCAAGCAGTGAGAAAAAAACAATCTCTTCCCTTTCCCCAATTTTGAAACATTTTTATTTAAAGTTTTGAGGTCTAAATTCTAGCCTTCCCCCCTCCCTGAGATGATAAGCAATCAGATATAGGTTATACATGTGCAAATATGAAAAACGATTCCATATTAGTCATTTTGTACAAGAAGACTCAAAAAAAATGAAAATGAAAAATAGCTGTGTTCAATCAATATCAGTTCTTTCTCTGGAGGCAGATAGTATGCTTCATTATTAGTCCTTTGGGATTGCCTTGGATCATTCATTGTATTGCTGAGAATAGCTGGCACTTACATTTCTTCATCAAACAGGATTGCTGTTACTGTGTACAATGTTCTCCTGGTTCTGTCTGCTTCACTATGATTCAGTTCATATAAGTTTTTCCAGGTTTTTCTGAAATCATCCTATTCATCATATCTTGTAACACAATAAAATTCCATTACAATGATATACCACAGCTTATTTAGTCATTCCCCAAGGAATGGGCATCCCTTTTGCTCTCCAATTCTTCATCATCACAAAAAGAGCTGCTATAAAGACTTTTGTAAAAATAGGTCCTTTTCCCTTTATTTGAGTATCTTCGGGATACAGACCTACCAGTGGTATTGCTGGATTAAAGGGTATGGACAGTTTTATAGCTCTTTGGGCAAATTCCAAATTGCTCTCCAGAATGATTGGCTCAGTTCACAACTCCTCCAACACTGCATTAGTGTCCCAGTCCCATTCTCCTCCAATAGCCAACATTTTCCTTTTATCACATAGCCTCTGACAGGTGTGAGGTTGTACCTCAGAGTTGTTTTAGTTTGCATTTCTCTGATCAACAGTGATTTAGAGCATTTTCTCCTATGACTATAGATATTTTTGATAGGTATGAACTACCTGTTCATATCTTTGGAACATTTATCGATAGGGGAATGATGTGGATTTTTACAAATTTGACTCAATTCTCTCTATATATTTGAGAATGAGGTCTTTATCAAAGATACTTCTTGCAAAACTTTCCCCCTAGTTTTTTGCTTTCCTTATAATTTTGGTTGCATTGGTTTTGTTTGTACAAAAACTTTTGAATTGTATATAATCAAAATTATCTATTTCACATTTTATAATACTCTCTATATCTTCTTTTGTCCTAAAGTCTTCCCTTACCCATATACCCAATAGGTAAACTATTCCATGTTTTCTTAATTTGCTTATGGTATCACTCTTTATGTGTAAATCATGTACCCATTTTGACTTTAACTTGATATACAGTGTGAGATATTGATCTATACCTAGTTTCTCTTGTAATGTTTTCTAGTTCTCTGGGTAGTTTTGATCAAATAATGAGATAAGGGACCAACGGTGATAAAATGGACAATTTTGATTATATAAAATTTAAAAAATTTTTTGCACAAACAAAATCAATATAGATAAAATTAGAAGAGAACCTGGAAACTGGGAAAATAAACCTTTACAGCAAATTTCTGTCATAAACATGTCATTTCTAAGATATGTTTGGGAAATGATTTAAATTTATAAGAATTAGAGTCATTCCCCAATTGATAAATGGTCAAAGTATATGAATAATGTTTTCAAAGGAAGAAATCTAAATTATCAAAAGCCATATTGGGAAAAGCATAACCTCTCTAAATAACTAATAATTAGAAAATCAAAACAACTGAGGTATCCCACCCCCAAACACACACACACACACACACACACACACACACACACATACACACACACACACCAGACTGCTAAAGTTGTCAGAAAAGGAAAATGAAAAGTGCTGGAGGGACTGTGGGAAAACAGGTACATTGATGGGGTTTTGGTGGAGCTTTAACTGATTGATGCTATTAGCAGGTTTGTATGAAGGGGATAGTCTCAGAGAAACTTGTGAAGATTTGTATGAACTGATGCAAAGTTAAGTGAGCAGAACCAGAAGAATAATTTATCTAATAATAACAATACTGTAAAGACAACTTTGAAGGACTTAAGGACTCTGATCAACATAATAAAGAGCCACAGTTCCAAAGGACTCATGATGAAATGTGCTATCCACCTATAGAGAACTGATGGACTCAGAGAACAGAGTGAGGCAATTTTTTTTCTTGGTGGGGAGATATGGCTAATGAAGGAATTTATTTTGCTTGACTGTGTCTCTATTTTTTTTTATCTTGTCTTCCTAGTGAGTGACAGATTGGGACATGAAAGGGAGATAATTCTGATATGAAAATAAAATAAAATTGAATTTAAAAAAAGAAGCAAATGGGATAATATACTTAAAGCACTCTCAATTTTAAAGTATTTGTAATTGACATCTCTTAGGAGATAGGGTCTTGTCCTGTTTTTAGTGCTACAGGGAACACCTAGGTGAAGAAATTCACTCTACCAATTCAGATAGGTACCATTACTATCTCATCGTGCACATCCAATCTGTTGCCAAGGTCTATCAATTTTACCTTTGTAGCATCTCTTGAATATGCTCCCTTCTCTTTTCTGACTCTGATACTACTCTAGCAGGCCCTCATCATCTCATACTTGGAATATTGCAATAGTCTATTGGTAGGTTGCCCTGCCTCAAGTCTCTCTCCCAAACCCATGCATCTTCCACTCAGCCACCAAAGTGATTTCCCTAACATGCTAGTCTCTTTACATTACCCCTCTACTCAGAAAACTCTAATGATGCTCTCTTGTCTCCAGGATCAAATACATGTTTGGCATTCAAAGTCCTTCATAACCTATTCCCTTCTACATTTCCAGTCTTCTTACACCTTATGCCCAGACACATACTCTTAAGTCCAGTGACACTGACCTCTGGCTGTTCCAGGAATAAGGCACTCCATCTCTTGGACCTGGGCATTTCCTCTGGCTGGAATGTTCTACCTCCTCATCTCTGCCTACTGACTTTTCTGGTTTCATTTAAATCCCAATTAAAACCTCATCCTCTATAGGAAGCTTTTCAAAACCCCTCTTAATTCTAGTGCCTTCCTTCAGATATTTAATCCTTTCTATAGCTTGTTTGTACATATTTGTTTTCTTGTTGTCTCTTCTTTTAGACTGTGAGATCCTTGAAGGCAGGGCTTGTCACTTGCTTTTTTTGTGCATCCTGAGTGCTAAGCACAGTGCCTGGTACATAGCAGGTACTTAATAAATATTAACTGACTGGGTAACTAATTTGTGCATCTTACAGTCATTGAGAGTTACTTAGAATAGAAAGATTATGTGCCTTGCTCAGGATCATAACCCTGTATATGTCATAGATTGGACTTAAATCCAGGACTTCCTACTTAGAGGTCAATTCAGTATCTATGATGCCATTTTTACCTCTTGTTTATCAAATATTTTCATCAATAACAACTTAATCACATTGCAAATCTTATGGTAACATAGCAAACAGAAATACTGTTGATTAAAGCAACATGGCATAGTAGAAAGAACAGTGAACTTGGACTCAGAAAAGTCTTACCCTAACCATATTATTACAAGTAAGCCATGTAATCTCTCTCTACATCAGTTTTCTTCATCTTTAAAATGGGAATAATATCTGTAGTACTTATTTTGATGGGTTGTTAGGATGATTAAATGATAATGCATATGAGGTACTTTACAAACCCTAAAGTGCTATATATATTATTTATATAAAATGTTATTATTAAAGCAGCAATTTCTAAGCAAAAGCATGTTACAGATTGCCCAGCTGTGAGAAAATCTATGCTAGCACATACTCAAACTTTCACCATAAATTTATGAGGAAATGAAACATCAAAGATCATCTGGACATTTTGACATCAAGGTCCAGATGAGCTGGTGACTCAGAGGAAGAAAAAAATGCTTAAATTACCCATTTTAATGATGCTCTGAATCATCGTGACTCACAGCCTAGTCAATATTTCTAAAAACATGAATTTTCCTGACTGGATTTCATATCACTGACCTGATATTATATTGTGGCCTGGGAATTTGACAATTGTTTTTTATTTGAAGGAAAGATTAACCTTGTTCCATCTGTTTCTGCTCAGTGAGACCTGACCATCATCTGGAAAGGGTCATGTGCTGTCTCAGTGTGGAAAAATACCTGGTTTGATTCACTTGTGGTTCTTTGTATTTTAAAAGCATGTGCTATCCATGGGATATTTCTATTAGGAATAGATATTCAGGATTAGAGCAGAATTAATTGAGGCAACTAGATGGCACAGTGGATAGAGGGCTGAACCTTGAATCAAGTAAAATCCGAGTTCAAATGTGACTTTAGATACTTACTAGCTGTGTACTTTGGACAAGTCACTTAAACTGCTTCAGTCTTTTCTACTGTAAAGTGAGGAATAATAATAGCACTTAAGCCTTAAGATTCTTGTAAATATCAAATGAGATAATATTTGTAAAGTGCCTAGCATGTAAGGTAGGGACTCAATGCATGCTCATCTCCCCCTCTCCCAGTTTTTATGAGTTACTTCAGACTTAAGTCACTTTCTACTTTGATGATGGTGATAAATTTAGTAACTGACATTAATAAAGCAATTGGTTTACAAAATACTTTAGTATTCTGTAAACAATTCCTATACTATACCATAAATCTCTCTTATAAATTAGCTCTGGGACAGATTGTTAGTGCAAAAATTAACTCCTGTTTTCCTGGCAATGAAAACTACTATAAAACCAGACTGCTAAAAGGGATGTGACATCTTTGTAATGGAAACACAACCTTATAGAACAGTATTCTACTTACTAGAATAATATTATTATTTAGGGCACATAAATGACATGACTCAGGACCTCACAGCAGCAAGGTAGATAGATTATAAGATTTAGATAGTGAGTCCAGTGCTGTGTTCATCCTATACTTGATACAGTCATAGTCAGAAGTGATGGGCTTCAGATTACACTAGCTAGGCCACAGGAAAAAAGAATGAAGAATAGAAGGCCATTCCAAAAGCAAAGACAAAACAGTTACTTTTCCCATCCTTACTTCATCCAGCTCCTTATATAGTATCTTTAGCCAATGGCTCAATTTGCTCCATCCAAAGACCCACAGCACGCCGCAAAGGCAAACTCTACTTTTTACACATGTTCACTAAGACCAGAAGTTAACATTTTCAAAGATGTCCCTTCCATTTCCCCTTCTATTACCTTCCTCCTTCCTTCCTCTAAATTAATTTCCATCTTACAATTAAAATAATAATTATGACATTTGAATGATGGAGAGCATACAAGACTATAAGCTCTTTGAGGGCAGGGACAGTTTCTTTTTTTGTTTTGTTTTAGTGTCCAGATCATCTATCACAATGTCTTGCACATCAGAACTAATTAATAAATTCTTGTTGAATTGAACTCAGTGTATGTGAGGGAGTATACCCCTTTCAGATTTTGAAAATTTTTCTAATTGAAAGGAGGAAAAACCGAAAATAAATGTAAAATGTGTATATTTGAGAAACACTAAGAAAGTAGCCTCCAGGGACAAAGCATTTATTTAGGGTAAAGATGGTTGTAGTGTCCTATTTCTCAGCAGCTAATATGCATGTAACTGATAGGGGTATTAGCAGTTGGTAATTACAAAACTGAACCACAGAATCTTTTGGGATTAGGACAAAATGTACATTGCATGATTTTGAATTAGCCAACAGAAATGATGATCACTGAGGAGAACCTGACTTTGACAGGAAAAGGGTGAACAAAAGACCTCAGAGCTAAATGAAAGGAGAAAGCCATTTCCTTTGTTTTAACTAACTTTTTACAGGGAAGATAATAACTACTCAATAGCTGGTGGTGAAGTGGATCACGTGCTGGGCCTGAAATTAGGAAGACTCATTTTCCTGAGTTCAAATCCAGTCTCAGACACTTACTAGCTGTGTGACCCTGGGCAAGTCACTTAACCTTGTTTGCCTTCATCTGTAAAATGAGTTGTAGAAGGAAATGGCAAACCTCCAGTATCTTTGCCAAGACTGCAGACTGTATCTGAGGAAAAGAAAGGTTTATTATCAGGGTTTACATTTCCAGAATTTTGAGTTGCCCTGGGCACCTGAGTTTTCTACATGTGTCTCATCAAATGCAAACTAAATAAAATTAAATTAAAGGCAAACTTTAAGTTTGTTCTCTCTTCTATGGACACTGTGTATGCTGGTAAGATGGTATGCCCCAAGTTTGTGGGTGCATTCTTTTTTGTTATAATTCTTTTTTGCTTTGCTTTCTATTTAGTAAATGTTTTCATTTGCTTTCTCTTTGGTAAATGTTTTGATTCACTTGGTTGATTTGTCAAGCACACTAATGGAGGCTCAGGACCTATAGTATCCAATAGAAGAATGTGGGCCTCCCTCTCCTACTTAACAGGGGTTACCCCTAGAATTTTTAGAGAGTTAGTTGTAGCAGTGGCTGCCTCTCTGTGAACCCATCAACTTGTCAGCATGAGTCAGGTATTAGGAAAGCCTAGGTTCAAATGCCACCCCTGATACTAGCTATATGACCATGGACAAGTCACTTAAGTTCTCTGAGCCTCAGGAAGATCACTAAGGCTACATATTAAGTTATATAACTATACCATGCTAAGTTATAACAAGGTCATTATGTGTGCGGTGTCTTTCTCTCAATCTCAGGTAAGAGATATTGATCAATGATGTGTATGTTCATGCCCCCATCTATATCTATATGTTAGCTATGGTGGTTTTTTTCTGATACTGGTCCCTATCATCATTATACTAGTTCAGTCAAAGTAAGGAGGGCCTAGACTAAGATAGAGGCAGCATGAGTGAAGAGGAATCAAGGCATGGTCTCTGTAACCGCTTACATTTTGATCTCCCAACTCACCACTCTATTGAAACCAAGGTTGCCAATGATTACTTAACTACTACATCATAGGATCATAGAAGCATAGAGATAGAAGGAACTCAAAAAGCCATCTAGTCTCAATCCAATCTTCTATACAGATAGGAAAGTTGAGGCCCAGAGAGGATAAATGGCTTGCTAGAGGTCACACAAATCTTCCCTCTCAAAGGAGTTAGAAGTATAGAGGAAATGGAAAGGGAGAGGATTATAGAAGACACATAGTCAAGGAAAGGAAATAGGAGAAAATCTGTCCTCCATCCAGCAACAAAAATGATTTTCCTAAAACAGAGAGGTAACTCTAGTGGATCTCTATTACCTCTGGGATTTCCAATAGATAGACAAGACCCTTGGCAACAAAGAAGGCAAGTCACCTTCTCTAGACCAAATCCAAGTAACAGAAGTGTTACTTTCAGGACTCCCAGGTTATAGAATTTTCAAACATTCTGTGCTTAATAGCACAGAATACCATCCCCATCAGCAGTTGCATTAATAGCCCTGACAGGAGAAGTGATCCAGAAAAGAGCTTAAGAAGATAATTGCCAGATACAGCTCTCTCCTCAGTCCTTACAAGAGAGTCGGCACAAGAGAGTCCACATTAGCCAGAGGAGTGGACAGAAGGAGGTCCAGTTTTAAACCCTACAATATCAAGGACAACTCCCTGCATGATGATTCATCTTCATTTCTTGCCTTCTGTAAAGGAAGAGAACTATATAGATTTGATATTTCAACTTTAAAAGTATATTTTAAAATTGAACAAAGGATGCCCACTGGCTTTTCAGTCTATGTTTATGTTTGGCTAACAGGTACTTGTTTATCTGTGGTTGCTGTACATTTGCTATTTCAAAGAATCTTGGAAGTCATTTTTATTGGGTTTTACAGAATGAGTGTGAAAGCCAAGAAAAGCTGCCAATAAAAATAAACCTGCATGTTGAGTCCTTATCCAGCCCAATTCCAATTTGGAAATAAAGTGCAAACTTCTGCTTTATAAATAAGAAGTGCTTTCAAACTTAGGGTCTTTTAATTTTTAAAAGACTTTTTAAAAAAACTTTCATTAACCTAGTAAAGTTGATCTGGTTTGTATTAAAAAAGAAAAGAAAATTCAAACAATGAACTGGGCCTTATTTAATTTTTCCCTTCCCAGCCTTTCTCAGGTGGGATCTTGGTTTTATTAGGACAACATAGTAAGAAGCATTAAAATGCCAGCTTCTTTGGAGCTTGTCTGCTGGAATTGATTTACCACTTAGATGTTTCATGTGAAATGACACCTAATCAAGGAGTGAGAGGGCAGCATGCATATTGAAGATCTCATAAGTTTTAAGGAAACTCTTGACTAATAACTTTCTTCCAAGAGCTAGTCAATCTAGATGATGATTAGGTCTGAAAACCACTAGGTAAAAGGAAGTGTTTACTATTATCTATAAATTCTAGATAGCAGTGTGACTGTGAAAATGATTATACTGATAAGATATTTTTTCATTTTTCTTTTTAAAATATTTCACATCTGATCATTGCTCCAGAGGCCAGCTAGTCACACTGAGTACTGGATCTGGCCTTAGGAAGATCTGAGTTCAAATTTCCCCTCAGACCTTTACTAGTTGTATGACCCTAGGCAAGTCACTTAATCTGTCTGACTGTTTCCTCATCTAACCATAGCACCGACTTCCCAGAGTTGCTCCGAAGACCCTATGAAGTAATAATTGTAAAGCCCTTAGCACAGTGCCTGGGACATAGCAAGCTCTATACAAATATTAGCATTATGGTTGGTGTCATTAGCTCTTAAGGGGGATGCCAAGCTGACTGACTTGGAGACCAGTAATGCCCCTTGTCATCAATCTAAGCTATACAAAGAACATCACTTTATTCTAGTGGTGTTTTCTCCCAATTACATACTCAAGCTAAAAATTCAAGTTTAGAGTATTCTGAAGTACAGAATTAAATAATGGAAATTAGATGAAACTAAAGATGAGAGTTGGGTAATTCTGGAGAAGCAGTGTGAGTACAGCATTGAACTTAAAATCAGTTAACGATAAACAAAACGCAATTGTACAAAGGCAGAATGGAAGAGAACCTTCTTAATTGTAACATTTGTATTACACTTTCAGGCTTGCAAAGCAACTTCCTCACAATAGTACTGTGATTTATGTAATATAAATGTCATGAGTTCCCATTTTATAGATAAGGAAATTGAGTCTCTGAGAGGTTAGTTGCTTTGCCTAGGGTCACATAGGCAGGACTCAAAACCAAATTTTCTTGACTCCTTTAAAAGCAAGGACCCCAACATATGGAGAAGGGCCTACCATCACAGGTTCTTAGATTTGCTTTTCTAAAAGGAAAATCACTTTAATCAAGCACATATATCATTCACTTACTTCAGGGAAAAAGTCAGCACCCTGAACTTCAGAGAAAATACAGAGAAATCAAAATCAACAGACAGTGTTTCCAACTGTTTGACATAAGCAATACATACATCATAGATCAACAGACCCAACTGTCTGACCATTACATACATACAACGTTACCAGAGAGAGAAGCATCAACCTCTGGGTTTTCAAAGTGGGGGCGGGGAGGGGGGAAGAAGGGGTGAGGGGGGGTGTTCCTTAGTGACTGCCCAGAGTCTTAGACAAACAAACCCTTCCAAAGAATAAGTCCCAAAGTAAAACCTCACCTCAGAGTATTTATACATTTTTAAGAGCTGGAGAAAATCACAACCAGTACCTCATTAGCAAAAGGTGTGGGCCTTTCTACAAATCTTCCCAGGTCCATCAATGGGTGGGGACAATCTTCTTTAATCACATTATTCAATCAGATGCACTTGATTATACTAAAACAAAAAATGCATTATCAATACAACTTCCAAGATCAGGGATATCCCAACAGTATTCACATTAATCATGTTTCATATAAAAAAATGCTAGATTTGTTGATTATGTTGTGGCTGCCAAAAACTATTTAAAAAACAAAGCCTGATGGAATTTAAGACTGCACACATAGAAGTGTGGGACCTGAATGGGGTAGGTGATGGTCCTATTACTTCCTACTCTAGCTATCCCACATACAGACCACCTTGTTCAAGACTGTCCTGGAGTATGTAAAACTATTGAATATTCAGAAGACAGCAATCAGAATGGTGAAGATACAAATACAAAGCTAAAAAGCTCTCTGTTTTCCAAGAGCTCATATAAATGTGCTGCTAGGAAGATTTCAGTTTTGAGTCAGATGGAAAGGTCCCAAGGTCTTTAGGGTACATCAGCAAAGCAGATAGTAATTATTCTTCTCTGTCATTTCCACTGATAAAATCATATCCGTTTCTGACATTAAACCATTTGACAATGCCAAGGACTTGATAACATACCTTTCTTTTCTGGGTCTTCAGTAGCTGTGGCTATAAAGCTTGCTGGAGCAGTTGATAAGCTACATCTCTATATGAATGCTTCCTAGATGACAGCTTCAGGTAGAGGGTCCTGGTATGTCTTCATAGCAGGAGATGGTGATCAAAGTGGTGTGGTCTCACTTGTCTGGCACATTCTGCCTTCTATCTCTTTCTTAGGGTCCCTTGATGCTTCAGGTAGTCTGGTTTGTCTCTCTTTTGAGTGGCAGTTGGTTGGCAATTGATGATGAGTTCACTTGGAACTATGTCATATAAGGATTGATCTAAAGAAATGGAGGAAACACAGTTGGGAATAGAAAATTAAGGAAGCCATGTTAGTTATCTACAATATTTAAAAGACTTGTTTGAGGAAGGAATTAGATTTATACTGCTTGATTGAAGAGGATAGAACTAGGAGTAATGAGATGAAAATACAGGGAGAGTATATATATACATATATATATATATATATATATATATATATATATGTATATATATATACACACATAAGACACATAAGAGTCTGAGGCTCGATATACATTTTTCTGTTCCTCCCTTTCTCACTCTATTTATTCAACTTGAGTCCCTGGTTGGGTGGTATGGCAATCCATGATTGGACTGGGTTAAACACATGGGTTCACTGCTGGGCTGGTTCCTTACCATATTTAGCTAATATAGCAAATCCAGTTACTTGTGAGACCTTTCTGATGCATCAAATTCACTAGTCACCTGGTTACTTCCCCTCACAGAATACTCATCTCTAGGGAATACTATAGCAGTTATGTTAAGTTTCTGGATCCTGTTTTGAGACTTTTTTGTATTTTGTATGATCGTTTCTTTTGTGTGTAAGAAATAAAGGTAATTTATGGCATGAAGAGGCATTAGCAACTTGGAGATGAATCAAGAAAACCTTCTTGTAGAAGTTGGCTAACTTTGAAGGAAACTAATGGTGCTAAGAGGTGGAAGTTAGGAAAGAACATTCTAGCGACAGAGGTAGCCTTTGCAAAGGCAAGCTAATGGGAGCTGGAATAGCAAGAAAACCAATTTAGTTGGACCAAACCTAACTAAAAGGAAGTAATAAAGCTGAAAAGGGTGTTTGAGAGTCAGGTTGTGAAGTTATTTAAAAGTCAGGCAAAAGAGTTTGTATTTTATTCTAGAGCTAATGGGGGTGGGGGTTGGGGTAGCCACAGGAGTTTATTGAGCAGATGAAAATTATGTTCAAGGAAAATCACCTGAGCATCTCTGTGGAAGCTAGATTGTTGAAAGCAAAAACTGGATGCAAGGAGACTTATTAGGAAATTACTGCAATAGTCCAGAAAAGAAGTGATGAAAATGGTCTAGGGGAGTAACTGAGTGATTAGAGAAGACATCAAATGTGAGAGACACTGTGGATGTAGATTGGATATGGGGATAAGGAAGAATGAAGAGCTGAGAATAACTCCAAGGATAATTAGAAGGCTGGTTGTATTCTTCAACTGAACAGATTTTAGCAAGAGGGTATGTACTGGGCAGAGGAGAGGAGGGATGGCTGGAGTGAGGGGACATAATTGTTTTAGGTACATTGAGCTTGAGACACCCATGAAACATCTAGTTCATCAACAGGTAGTCTGTGATGAAAGACTGGAGGTCATGAGGGAGATTCAATTGTTTCAGTCATATCCAACTCTTTGTGATCCCATTTGGGATCCAGAGACACTGGAGTAGTTTGCTATTTTCTTCTTCAGTTCATTTTACAAGTGAGGAACTGAAGCCAACAGTTAAGTGACTTGCCCAAGATCACCCAGCTAGTAAGTGTCTGAGGCTCGATTTAAACTCAGTCTTCCTAATTCTGGACCTGGCACTCTATCCACTATGCTACCTAGCTACCCTGAGAGAGCCTCGAGGACTCCCATATAGAGATCTGGAGACATCTGCATAAAGATCAAAATTAAGCCCACAGGATAGGACAAAGTTTTTACTATTTAAGCTTTCCACAGATGTCTTCGGTTTTTTCCTTATCTGGTAAGTGCCTGTTGAATTCTATAGGCAAGGATGTAAAGTTCATTCAGCAAGCATTTATTAAACATTTCTTTGGGAAGAGTACTATGTAAAGCTGAGTGAAATGTAAAATTTAGATAAGACAGTGCTTCTGGGAGCAATCAAGGAAAAATTGATGTGTCAGTCCCTGGGGGTGGGGGAGAGGCATGGGAGAGGAATGGAAAGATGGGCAGGGAGCATTAGCTCTGGCATAGAAGAAGCCCCAACTAGGGGAGGAAATGATCTCTGTTCTATAATCTCAAGACTAATGTTTTATTAAATGTGTTGTCATCACAGTGTCACGGTTTGATAAAATGCAATTCATTTTTTTTTGTCTGATAAACTTCCTTGCTTTTGCTAAAAATATCAGAGTTCCAAGGCTTGAAGCTAATTTGTGAAAGTTTTCTTTTCCTACACCCTATCTGTTCATGTTATGAAAAGTTTTAGATTTTAGAAATTCATATTGGAATGTGATGTAGGTTGTGTTTTCTCAAAAGACCCCCTATTGTATTACATCCTATTATTAATGGCATTAATTATTGTATTAATATTATTGTATTATTAATCCTAATTCAATTAGGATTGTATTGTGTTAATTATTGCATTATTATATTTATATTGTATTGTATTAATCCTAATTCAATAAACATTTATTAATTGACTCTTATGTATGTTAGCATATAAGCTCCTTGAAGGCAAGGACTGTCTTACTTGATTATATTTTAATCCCAGTAATTAGTCCATAATATGCTTAATAGATACATTCTCTCTCAATCTCCTTCTCTCACTTTCTCTCTTCCCTCTATTCCCCATCTCTTTCCTTCCTTTCAGCCATCTAGCTATGTACCAGGCACTGTGCTTAGTACTGGATATAAAATGACACGATGACACAAAAGGAAACAGTATCTGCCCTCAAGGAGCTTACTTTTTTGGAGGGTGGGGTGGGATATACAACATGTAAGTAGGTCAACAAGTATTTATTAATGTTTTAAGCTCTGGGGATGCAAAGAAAGGCAAAAACAGACTCTGCTCAAGGAATTCATCTTTCAATCAGACAAGACAATGCAGGAAGAGGGTTTTTTTGCTTCAGTATCCTCCTTTGAAATCGAACTCTGGTCCTTATTCTTGTAGTAACTCCAAGGTTGGATTCTTTTTCCTTTGCCTGTGCATTTTTAAAAATTCGTAGTAGTTTAGTTTTTATAATCACCTCTAGTCTTGTGGTGTGGGTGAATGGTGCCTCTGGTCTCAGATCCTCCTTCAGTTTTCCCTTCTGGTCTTGAACTGAAACCAAGACCACCAGCATCCTGTAAGTGCCCACAGTCAGTGGCAACCGTCCCCAAGACTTCTGCACTTACTGGGCATATGCTGGCTCCTTCTGCCCCCTTTCCCCCTCCACATACATCTCTGTAATATATCTGAGTCTGACATTCCTTGTCAGCAGAGGTTCTCTAGATCTTCCCCGGATTCCCAACTCCTCTCACTGGCCCTGGGTTTTGTAAAAGTTCCTTTGGCTGGAGCTGAGGTAACCTCCCAACCCAGCTAACCCCACAGCTTGCCGCTTGTTGTTTAAGTAGACCTAGGACCTATTCTGGTTTCTATTCTCATAGGGACCAAACCTGGCCATGGGATTTTTCTTTAGTTCTCCAATTGTCCCAGGAAGATCCCTGTTCTGCCCTTATTTATTTATTTTTACTACTCTGTGTTTGCCCTGAGGCATTATTTCATCTCTTTAGTGAGGGGAAATCTTGAGATCTTGGAATTTTCTGACCTCTGCCATCTTCCTAGAATCCCCTCCCAAAATTCACTGTTGCAAAGGTTAATTTAAGGTTACCAAGAGAGCTGGTAGGTGAGCAGCTGGGTTTTCAGTTCTGGCCCATATTAGAGAAGATTTCATGAAAAGGGAAGGCATTAGAAGACTTTGCTTCCAGAATAGCTAGTGCCCCCCTAACTGAGCAGAACTAAGTTTTACATATAAATATACACTTTTACATATAAATAAATACACTTGGGCAAGGGGCAGCTAGGTGGTGCAGTGGATAGAGCACTGGTGCAGGACTCAAGAGGGCCTGAGGTCAAATCTTACCTCAGACGTTTGACACTCACTAGCTATGTGACCTTGAGTAAGTCACTTAACCCCAACTGCCTCATTCTGGGTCATCTCCAGTCAGATCTGGATTCAGATACCTCTGGAGAAGAAGTGAGGCTGGTGACTTGCACAGCCCTCCCTCACTCAAAACAAAGTCAAGTAAGTGCAAGTCATGTCATTATTTCTCTGATGGCATGGTCTTCATGGCATGGTCTTCTTTGGCAACAAAGGACGAACACACACTTGACACTTAGACAAGAAAGGGTCCAGAAGACATGAAGAAGAGAGGAATGCGTATTTACAGTTTTGTAACTGATGTCTTTTTGAGAATATCATATATGTTAGATAGAACAATAATAGGACAAAAATCTATACTGAGTTTAGAGATACTATTAGTTTTACATTACTCTTAAAAATAATTCCCTGAAGTTGGTTTTCCTGTGATCATTTGGTTCTTCTGCGAAAAAGTTAAGGTTAGAATGGATGTTTTTAGCTGTAACAATTGACATCTTAAGAGTAGACCACAAACTATTTGCTATCAGGAAAGAAGATCCCAGGAAAGTTCACCCCTGACATCTAGATGGTAGCTAGTAGCAGCTGCTGCCATATGTGATCTATCTAAGGCATAATTAACCACGACTTCATCTTCCTTGACCTCTCTGCAGTATCTGACATTATTGACTAGTGTAGAAGTCCAGAAAACCTTTGTGGCTTTCTGGGTTTAACCTTTCCCACTATTGATTGCCTCTTACTCAACACACAATCCCTCCTCCTACCTGGAAGCCCCATTCTACTCCCATCTCCTCTTTCCAATAAATAGAATAATACCTTGCCTTTATATGCATCCTTAAGTTTACCTTTATATATACAGGGTGTCCTAAAAGTCTTAGTGCAGCATTGAGTTTTAATATTTTAATAGCTTCTTAAGCTTTAAATGGCACTAAGACTTTTGGAACATGTGTATAGATTATTGAGGGGCCTGGAAGTCCCAGACATTGATAGTCAAGGTGCCAGAGCATTCTCCTTCTGTCATTTCTTAAATATTAACACAGTGATCAGCACACAGTAGACTCTTAATAAATACTTATTGATTAATTGATCATGGCTCTTAAGGCTCTGACAACATTTGTGGTTGCATTTTTTCCCTGCTCTTCTTCCTCCTGCTTTGGAAATGTTAGTTGCTATTGTGAGAAACATGCTCACTTTAAACAAAGAACAATACTTGCTGTGAAATCAGGAAAGCTTTTATTAATTTTTATGCTCATTCCCTCAGAATAAACAGGTAGCTCCTAATGGACAGCCACAATTATTCAGACGAGTGTGAGCCCCTTTATACTGATCCCAATTTGAATTTCCAGCCTTGCTCTCCATTGACTAAATGCAGCCTCCTGAACACCTGATTTCATGATCCCTTCTCTGATAGGCTCCCCCTCAAACAGCTCATCAAGTACGTGCACAAGCCTCTGACCTGTTACCAGATCAGAAGTCTGTTTCTGCTAGGTCACAACTCCAATTAGCTGCTATCACTCAAAGCTGGGAAGAGTTTTAATCCTCTGGAAACAGAATTCCTTCTTTTGTTTCTCCCACTATCCTAGTTTAGAGGCTGGATGCAATGCTAGTGTCCTTCCCTTGCTTTCCCTGACTCCCATCCTGTGTATCCAACCTTGGGTTTCTCTAGTTTAAGCCATGAAAACTTTCCTTAAATGTGCCAAATAAAGACTATTGTTTTCAATATAGGATGGTTAGTCTAGTTTTCCCTGTGAAGTCCCATTTAAGTCCCAAATGGATTGAAAAACCCTCTTCTTGTGTATTCTCTCCTTCTATGCCTTAAACAGCTACCACCCTCTCCTGGTTTTTCTCCTATCTCTTTATCTACCTTTTCTTTTTTTTTTTTTTTTTGCCTGAGACAGCTCAGTTCATTAATAAACATCTGTTAGGTGCCCTGTGTGTGTGTTACTGTGCTAGGTCCTGGGGATGCAAAGGCAAAATTGAGACAGTCCCTGTCCTTCAAGAGCTTATATTCCACTAGAGGAATATGATATGTTGACCAGTAAGCAGATATATAAGCTATACAAAGTGAATAGAAAATGATTTGTTAATTATGTTAATGACAGTTAAAGCTCTCCCCCTGCCCCCATTTATGGGGCTGCCCATTAAGGAATCTTGATTAAGGGAGGTTTGTAGGAAGGCCCACACCTTTTGTTAATTTGCCCCCTGTCTCTGAAAAGTGTTTATATTCTTTGAGGTGAGGTTTTGTTTTGGGGCTTACTCATTGGAAGTATTGGTTTGGCCAGATGAGATTCTGGGTAGCTACTAAGGTGCTCCCTGTTTTTGAAAACCCATATGTTGGTGCTTCTCTCTCTGATAACTATGTATGTATGTGATGGTCAGGCAGTTGGATCTGTCTGTTGATCTGTGATGTATGTATTGCTTATGGTCAGACAGGTGGAAGCCCTGTCAGTCTTTATTTCTCTCTTTGTATTTTTCCTGAAGTTCAAGGTGCTGACTTTTTCCCCTGAACTAAATGAATAATATATGTGCTTGATTAAAGTAGATTGTTGACCTTCAAAAGTGGTTTTCCTTTTAGAAAAACAGATCTAAGAACCTGTACAGTAGGCCCTCCTGTGTATGCCAGAGTCCTTGCTATTACTGTCCTTCATTCTGGAAGGGGACCACGACATCAGAAAGCTGATACCATGACTTGCAAATGACTTGGATTTAAGTGAGGTAGGGCTGTGCAAAGTCACCAGCCTCACTTTCTCCTCCAGAGCCATCTAGGTCCAGTGGCAAGAGACAGATCAGGATGACTAGAGATGGTCCCCAGTAGATATGACTAATCATGGCCTGAATGTGTACCCTTTCTGCTTTACTGAGATGGGTTTACATGGCAATTAAAATACTGGGGAGTTAGGATCACCTTGTTGTTCCTATGGAGTTTTTTGTTTGTTTGTTTTGGTTTGATTTTTAGAGTGCACGTGTGTGGTGGAAGGATAGTAGGAGAACAGTCCTTTAATGGGTTTTGACAACATAAGAGACATCAGGAATTAAACAGGAATTACAAGGAATTTTTGTCTGAAACAAAAGTTTAGTATCAGATAAAAACATACTTGATCTTCTCTTTGGGTACTGCCTAGACAGAGAAGGGACTATTTAGGGGTTCAGCCCTTACCCTTGTTTCTCTTTAGGCAAGGAAGGACTCCTATTTCTCTCACATTTTGGTGGGAATCAACACTTAGTGTCTCCATCCGGGTCACAGTCTGGATCCATGTGCATAGGAGATCATCCAGGGAAAACTTTTTTTTTAAAGTGTGGGTATATTTTTGCTTCAGACAAAGGATATTTCTAGCAGGTTTTTATGTTGTTCAAAACATATTTGTGAGCAATTGGGGGGAATGGGGAAGAGAAAGGGAAGGAATCATTTATATCATACTACTATGTGCCAGGCAACGTGGTAAGGGATTTTCATAAATATTATCTCATTCGATCTACTACACTACACTACACTACTATATCACAAGTCACAACAGCAATAATAGAGTCACAAGTTCTAGTATTATCCCCATTTTGCAGTTGAGGAAACTGAGGTAAACAGAGGTTAAATGACTTGTCCAAGGTCACAAAGCTAGTAAGTATCTGAGGCTGGATTTGAACTCCTGTTTACTTGACTGCAGGCTTAACACTGGGCCACTAGCTGTGCTAAATAGAGGATTAAAATTTCCAATTAAATTATCAATTTTTTATTTTAATTTATATTAAATGTTATTATATTTTCAAATATATGTATTTATGTTATAAGCATTTACAGCCTATCCTTCCTACTACTTTCCCCAAATTGGGCAATTAAAAATTCAATTCACATCCACAAAAGTCAGCAAAACAAATTCCCACATTATCCATGTCCAGAAATGTACATTTCTTTCTGAATGTCAAGTTCATTGTATCTTTCTCAGGAGGTGAGTGGAATGTTTCATCCTCATTCTTTTGAACTTGGGTATCATTGCATTGATAAAAATTCTAAGTCTTTTGGAGTTGTTTTTCTTTTTATTATCATTTTGTAAATTGTTGTCCTAGTTTTCTGCTTCCTTTGCTCTGTATCAGTTCATAGAGGTCTTCTCAGTTTCCTCCGAATCTGCCCATTTCATTACTTCCTATAGTAAAATCATATTCCATTACATTTATAAATAATAATTTCTTTAGCCATTCTCCAACTGAGGGGTATTCCCTTAGTTTTCAATTTTTGTCCTCTATGAAAAGAGCTCTAAATATTTTTGTACATGTAAATCCTTTCTCTTATTCTTTGTTCTCTTTGGAGTATAGACCTAGTCATTATGTAGCTGGGTCAAAGGCTATGGACAGTTCAACATGGTTCCAAGTTGTTTCCAGAATAGTTGGAACAATTCACAGAAAATCCAACAGTGCATTAGTAGTATGCCTGTTTTCCATCAGCCTCTCCAACACCTACCATTTTCCTCCTTAATCTTTTGTCAGTCAGCTGGGTAAGAGGTGGAATATCAAAGTTCCCTTAAATGGAATTTCTTGTATTATTTATTAAACTCATGCATTTTATCTTGTGATTGCTGATAGCTTATATTTCATCCTTTGAAAATTATCTGTTCATGTCCATGGATCATTTATATATTCAGGTAAATTCTTAGTCCTATAAATTTGAATCCATTCCTTACGCATCTTGGATATTAAATCTTCATCTGAGAAACTTTTACAAAGATTTTTTTCCTTATTCTTCTTACCCTTCTGACTTTACATTATGTTTGTTTGTGCAAAAATGTATAAATTTCATATAATCAAAATTTTCCATATTATCTTATGTGATCGTTTCAATAGCTTGTTAGTCAAGAACTATTCCCCTTTCCATAAACCTGAAAGGTAATTCTTCCTTTGCTTCTCTAATTTGCTTACGATGTTACCTTTTAATTCTAGGCCATGCATTCATTTGGAGCTTACCTTGGGGTATTGTGTGAAGTTTTGTCCAAAATTTAATTTACTTCTGTCTAGTTTTCCCCCATATTTTTCTCTTGGGGTATTGTGTGAGGTTTTGTCCAAAATTTAATTTACTTCTGTCTAGTTTTCCCCCATATTTTTCTCTAATAATAGTGAGTTCTCCCAATAGCAGGGATCTTTGGGTTTATAGAACATTATGTTATTGATTATTTGTTTTTGTATATTGTTTATCTAGTGAGTTCTTGTTCCAATGGCTGGGATTTAGAAAACAAGAAAAGACAGATTGGTGTCTAGTTTTCCCAACAGGTTTTTGGTTTTGATTTATCGAACAGAGAGCTGGGATCTTTGGACTTATTGAACATTATGGGATTGTATGTTTGTTTCTGTGTATGGTGTACCTGACTTGTTCCATTGATTAGACCTCTATTTTTAAAACCAATATGAAATTGTTTTAATAATAACTACTTTGTAGTACATTTTGAAATCTGATACTGATATAACCATCCCCATTCCACTTCCTACTTTTATTTTATATTATTGCCCTTGATATTTTTGACCTTTTGTTCTTCCAGATGAATTTTGTTATTTTTTTGTTTAGGTCTTTAAAATATTCCTGAATATGTAAGTTAATTTAAGTAGTATTTTTATGATTTGTTTGGCTTATTCATAAGCAACGAGGATTTCTCTGTTAAGAGTCTATACATATATATATATATATATATATATATATATATATAATATATGTTAATAACATTTTTTTTTTTACAAATAAAATCCTGTCTTCTCTCCTTCTCACCTCTTCTCTCCCAACCTCAATGGAAAGCAGGAAAAATAAAGACCCTATTACAAATGTGTATAATCAGGCAAATCAAATTCTAACACTGGCCTTATCCCAAAAAAACATGTCTCAATCTGCACTCTGAGTTCATCACCTATCAGGAAGTGGGTAGTAGCAAGTTTCATCATTAGTTCTTTGGAATCTTGAGTGGTTATTATGTTGATCATAATGGGTTCCTAAGTCTTGAAAGTTGTTTGTTTTTAAAATGTTGCTCTTATTTTATAAATTGTTCTCCTGGTTCTGTTCACTTCACTTTGCATCAGTTTATACAAGTCTTTCCAGGTTTCTCTCAAACCATCTCCATTTATCTATCTATCTATCTATCTAGTCATCTATCATCTATCTACCTGTCTGTCTAAAATGTGAATCTTTTCCCTCTTCCTTTTATTTCTTTGGGGCTTATTCTTTTCCCCAGAAGGGCTGGAGTACTTTATAACTCTTTCAACAAGATATTATTGTACCTGTTTTCTGATGGCCCCTCCAGCATTGATCTTTTTCTTTTTTTCCAACTTCAGCAACCTGATGGATGTGAAGTAGAACCTCAGAGTTGTTTTAGTTTACATTTATTTAATTGTTAGTGGTTTAGAACATTTTTCATGTGGGTCTTGATTTCTTCCTCTGAATACTACCTGCTCATATTCTTTGATCAGACTGAGGAAAGATAATTTAACAATAATTGAATTACCTGAAAACCATGGCCATAAAAAAAACCTAGAAATTACGTTTTAAGAAATCATTTTAAATGTGCCAAAAACCTCTTAAAACCAGAGGGCAAAGTGGAAATAGAAAAAAACATCTACCAGTCACCTCCAGAAAGAAACTTGAAAATGAAAACCCCTTGAACTATATCCATGGTCCCCTTCTATGTCTATGAAGCCCAGATTAAGAATCTCTGATCTAAGTTTTCTTTCTGAACAATTCAATTAAACAAATATTTTCTTGTGACGAAGATGCATAGAGATGAAATAGGGATGGCTTTAGGAGATCCACGAAGATCAAGTAGTCCATATTAAACATTCCACTTCATATAATCCTTTTATGATATAGCTAGGTGGTGCAATGGATTGGACTGGAGTCAAGAAGACCTGCTTCAGATACTTACTAGCAATGTAACTTAATGTCTCTCAGCCTTTGTTTCCTTATCTGTAAAATGGGTACAATAACATCTACTTTCCAGGTTTATTGTGAGGATCAAATGAATTAACTATGTAAAGCATTTTGCCAACCTAAAGCACCATGTAAGCACTTATATTATCTCAGTCATGGTTCCATGTATATGAAATATATCACTTAGAGTTTGAGGCTTCAGATAAATAATTCTTTTAATAAAAACATATCCAATAACTCCCAGATAAAAGTAGTTCAGAAAGGTACAAGCAGTCTAAGAAGTCAAAATCAGTTAAAAGTCATTGGTAAGGAGATTAAAAAAGAGGTTAGCAAAGATCTCTGAGTTCTGAGGGGTTTGTTATCAAAATCCTGAGGCTGTTGTTCTATCTTCCTTGTCCAAAGGGACCACATCTGGGTCCCATATCAAGCTACCTGAGAGCAAGGTTAAACCAGTTGCTCCAGGTATACTCCATGACTTCCTGGCTCCCAAAGGATCTGGTTGGTGTCATGGAAGTTTAAGTGTTAAATCTCTTCAGGCAGCTCCAACTAGGCAGCTAGGCTGCAAGCGGATTGAGCACATTACTTTGACCTGGGTTCAAACTCTGCCTCAGACACTAGTTGTGTGGCCTTGGGCAAGTCATTTAACCACTCTGTGCCTTAATTTCCTCATCTGTAAAATGGAGCTAATACTAGCACCCATCAGAGGGTTGTTGTGAGGACCAAATGAGGTAACACATGTAAAGGCTTTGCAACCCTTAAAGTGCTATACAAATAATAGTGACATCAGTCCCACTAGCACCCAGGTCTATAAAAATACACTCTGCTTTGGATTCCCCTCAAGATTCTGGTTGCTGTCCACTGGATCTGCTACAATATGTCTATGTTCTTCATTACACTCTGGTAACCAGGACTGGAAAACTGGACATAATATTACATAGAGGCTCTGCCTGACCTGAGCAAAAGTCCACTTGGGATTATCATCTCCTCCATTCTGGACAGTTTGAAATGCTGAATTGTTAGGTCCCTGACAGGCACACTGACTTTCCTTGTTGCTCTGGCCTTTGTGTTCTAAGGCTGTTATTTCAGTGAGCAGAAGGGAGATTCATTTGTAGTTAGGCTTTAGCTTACTGCCTGCTTGACTGCTCACAGAAGAGCAAAGGAACTCTGTGATGTGAATACAGATGCTTGAAGCTTACGTATATAGGCAGCCCTAAGCTTAGGTACCTGTGCAAGGACACTGCTGGAATGTCTTATTGAAGATCTAAAAATAGTTTTAAAAAGAAGCTCTTCTGTATTTTTATGATTAAGGAGAGGGGAAAATGCAAAAGCGAGAGCTGAAATCTCTTGGTTTTCCTGATGCATCCATTTCTTGTCTCTTTTTCAGAAAAAATTGCATGAATTATTGTTCACCAGGATTTAAAATTATCTTTCAAAGCTTTTCTGATTGATAGAGCTAAGAGACTACTATGCAAACTGAATGAACAGTTAGAAAACATTCTGTGCTCTGTCCTTCTGGATTTCTCTGATGTCAGTGAAAGCTGGAACAGGGTGAGCAAGTACAGTAGCTTCTCCAGTGACCTCGGCCATGACAAATTAAACCTGTTTTGAGATGTTGCAGCTATTCTAGTATGACATGCCAGATGAAATAAATAAACATGGGCACAAGCTACCTCTAAGAGACTATTACCCACATTTCATTGTGACCTGCTCTCAAGTCTAAATATAGAGACCCAGAAAGTTAGAGAATCCTACAGCTAAGGAGACTCCAGAATCTGTCCATTCAAGCACCCTTATTTTACAGATACAGAAACCAAGATTCAGAAAAGAAATCATATGCATAGATCTGATCATGACATTCTGTTAAGAAACTTCAGTGGCTCCCTTTTGACCAAAGTTCATACTCTTTATTCTGATATTCAAAGCTATATCATTTGGGACCATCTTATACTTGTTTTTTTTTTTTTAGTTGGGGTGTCTCAAAAAGTCTTAGTGCAGTGTAAAACCTTAAAAAAATTTTTCTACTACAACTTTTAGTCCACTTTGTATTACTCCCCTCTATGTACTTTATTTATCAAGTCAAACTTGATATTCTATCCCCCAAACACATGAAACAGGTGAAAGAGAAAATGACTGAGGAAATAAAGGTTTGAGCTTCTGTACAGTTTATTAAGCAAAGTATGCAAAATGCTCAATAAATTGGGACCAGACCCCTTCCTCAACTTAAGGCTAGATTCCAGAATACAGGGGCACATAGACTTTTATACATTAAAAACACTTAATCAAATAAGGCCTATTAAGTAAAGGGAAATAACATGACATAAGGTAATCTGATTTCTAATTGGATGAAAGATTAGTGATTTTCTAAGTTGGGAAGATGAAAATGAACAAATGTAATTCCCTGAACTCAGAAAAAGAGGTGTCCACTCTCCCTAGGTATTTGTAAACAATCAGAGAAACATAGAAATAATAATTGATTGATTTGTATGGAGCCATTTTTTAGATAAGACATATGGTTTGCTTGAGATGTACAATTATGAGAAAACTCCTTTCAGTCTTTGAATCTGACCAGGTTTCTGATCAGCATAAATAGCAGGTAGAGGTGATCCAATGTCCCAGTCATGCAAGGCTAGATTCCAACTATACAATAAAGTTTTCTCTCAGTTCCCACAAATTGAATAAAGTTTATTCACAAGGTAGAATTTGGACTAACTCCAGAAATGAGTCACAACATGGAATCAGCGTGGCTCACTCAATTCCCACAATTAACCACTTGCTGTCCTAATAGTCTCCATTCCCTCACACAGACACTATTCTTTCCTACCTCCACACCTTTAAGTTGTTCTCAGCACCCAGAATATCATCCCTTTTCTTCTTTGCCTATTGAATTCCATCTTTTAAAACCCAAATGAAATGCCATGTTTTCCATGAAAATTTATCTTGTACCTGCTCCTACTGGATTAAGAACTTCCTTTCTCACCTCACATATTTGGGGGGGGTTGATGGCAAGCAAAGTGGGATATTTTGCTGTTTTTGTTTTAGTACAATCAGATGCCTCTGATTGAATTTTGCCTTTATCAACCAAGAGTCTTAACTAGGAGTAAAGTACAGAAACAAGAGTTTCTTTAACTAGAAACAGTATATGAATTTGAATTGTTAATGTGATTAAAGATCTTCCCCATCCATTAATGGGCCCGCCCATTAAGGGAAGTTTGATTAGAGAAGATTTGTAGGAAGACCAAGATCTTTTGCTAATGAGGTACTAGTTCTCTAGGGTTGCTAGTCTGGCTCTAAAAGCGACATAAATACCTTGAGAGTGAGGTTTTACTTTGGGACTTACTGACTGGAAGTATCTGTCTGGCCAGATAAGGACTCTGAGAAGCCACTTTAAAGAGCCTCCCAGCTTTGAAAACCCAGATGTCAGTGCTTCCCTCTCTGGTAACTATGGTCAGACAGTTGGGGTCCAACTAGCTGATGAATTCAGGCAGAGGAAGCCATGTCTGTTGAATTTTGATTTCTCTGTATTTTCTTTAAAGTTCAGGGTGCTGACTCCCCTGAACTAGGTGAATGATATATGTGGTTGGTTAAAGGAATGATGCATGTGTTTGATTAAAATGATTGTTAACCCCCCAAAACTTACCTTTCCTTTTATGAATGTAGAACTAAGAACCTGTGATAGCAGGCCCCGCTAGGTATGTTGGGGTACTTACTGTTACACGGTAACAGGTATCTTTTAAAAAATATTTTATTTTCCCCAATTACATATGAAATCAATTTTTAATATTCTTTTTTAAAAAAAAGTTTTAAGTTTCAAACTCTATTCCTTTCTTACTTCCTTTTGCATCATGGTTATTTCTAAATGTCTCATATTTTCCTCCTGATTAGAAGCTCAATGGGAACAGGGGTTGTATCTTATCTAAACCTTGTAGCTCTCTAGGCACCTAGTACAGTGTACTTCACAAAGTAAAGAGTACTTCAGAAATGTTTGTTGGATTGACTTGAAATGACTTACCCAAGGTCACACTGAGTTAAATGACAGGCCTGATTCTCAATATAGTGATCTTTACACTATGTTTTGGCTGTACCCCTTATATCATGGCTTCCTCTTCTTTCTGGGGGATAGAATTGTGGAAAATATGTTGTTTTTCTTAAAAGGTGACATCAACCATGGATGGCATCAACACTCTGTACCATTGGGAAAAAGGAGTGTTTTCTCAAATCAGAATTCCATAAAATTATAGTTAAAAACATTATAGTTTTGCATTTATTTTAAGTGTTAAACTCTGTGTAATAAGAGGAAGATCAGAGAACCTCCATGGCCAGATGACTGAGGAAGAAAACACTGAAGCTTTTTGCTACACTTAGAGAAATCTACACACCACAGATCTCTTAAGAGGGTAATCAGTTTAAATTAGTCCTTGATTTTTATTATCACCCACAAATGTAGCAATAACACCAGCAAACAAAAACCCTACTTGTTTTCTCTCTAACTCTTAATTCCTGAATTAGGTAGGAAAGACATGGAGATCCAAATGATCTATTCTGGGTGGTATGAAAGCAGAAGTGTTTGTAATGCTCGGTAAACGTGTTGGCAGGTGGTCTTTCCATTTACATCCATTTGCTACAGGGTTGTGCTTGGTCACAGTACATGTGCCAAACTTACAGAGCTCAAAGAATGGGGCAGGAGAATACTTTCAGCTTGGCTCTGAGGCTGTAAAGAACCACTGTTTCCTGCACAAACTATATGCTTGATTGGAGCAAAAGGTTAGAGGCTTGAACTGGTCACCATAAAGCTGGAAATACATATTTTTTTTCCTACCTGTAGCTAGCTCAGGTGAAAATGAATAGGCAGGGGAATATGGAAAGGAGCTGGAAAAAGGAGGCTTCTTCATTTGCTCCTGGGAAATAAGTAGTCTGAGGAAGACTGGAAAATTAATTTGAACTCTCTAAAGTTGCTCCCTGTGTATTTTTTTCTCTTGCCCTTTATTTTACTTGAGTCATTCCTTTTGTAAATGGTTCTTTCTCTATCTGTTCCTGGCTAGCATTCTCCCTTATATTATTTAAAATCTTCATTTTTATTAGATTATTTCTTTCATTTCCCTTCTCTTTTATTTTTTTTAATTCTTTTTTTAACACTTAACTGACTAGATGATTTCTCAATTCTCTTCCAACAATAAAATTTTATAATTATTGACTAATTTCATCAAATAATATTTCTAATGTACTGCCTTAAACCTATTATCTATTAACTTACCGTGTCTCCTAAACTAAATTTCTAGGAGACATAATGGCCTACACAGGAGTGGGGAACCTGTGGCCTCAAGGTCACATGTGGGCTTCTAGGTCCTTGGATTTGGCCTTTGGACTGAGTTCAGGTTTTACAGAACAAATGCTTTTATTAAGGGAATTTGTTCTGTGAAGTTTGGATTCAAAGAGCCACACTTGAGGACCTAGAGGGTCACAAGTAGCCTTAAGGGCACAGGTTCCCCATCCCTGACTAGAAGGATAATGTTAAAAAGCCATGGAATAGCGGAAAGACCCCTGGATTTGGAGTCAGGAAATCTAGGCTCAAATCATGGCTTTGACACAATACTTGTGTGATATTTGGAAAATCCTTTCACTTAGGTTAGAACAGATGACCTCAAAAATCCCTTACATTTCCAAACACTTGTTACTATGATGAGTACAAATGAGAATAATGTCCTTTGAGTAAATGCACAATAAGAGGATAAACGAATGATCATCATGGAGAATAAGTTATGGAAGGCTTGCAGGAGAAGGTGGCAGTTATGAATAGGAAATAGAATGCTCTTATATTTACAGCCTCTATTATCAAGTGTATCTGAAGCTCTAACACAGGCTTCATTATCATGTCATCTCTAGATGGCTAAAATGAAAATTCAAAACCCAGGCATCTCTTTGTGTCTTTGGTTTGATTAAGAGCGAAGTCAGCTAATACTGCTTAGGAAAATTATGATTTCTTCTATATGAAGCGAAAAGCATTTTATGAACTTTCACGTAGCAGAGGGAAGCTATGACTCTTATCATTTCCTCACTGCAGATTTATTTGTGCAAAAAGTGTTGTCAATGAACCTGTAGAAAAACCAATAGAAGATCCAGTAAATGAAACTAAATAAAAAAGAAAAGCTTAATTACAAGAAAAGGAAAAGCAATTAGAGAACTAGGAAAGGTCAGGAAAAGAAAAGGAATCATAATGTAATATGTTAATGAGTTTGGAGCTGGATAGGATCTGCCATAAGTAAAATGTCAAAAATAGGCAAAAATTACTTCCTGCTTCCTTATTCTGTGCCCTTTTCCATACATGATGCCTCTTCTTAATCCTCCCTCCTCATCAATATCCTTATGTTCTCTCTGCCTTTTCCCTTATCAAAATTTGCTCTCAGGAAAGAATATGATGAATGCATTCATAATTTAGGTGTTAATACTAGTAAAGCCTAAAGTCTTAGCCTGTAGACTGCATTTGGCTTACTTGAATTAAATCTAATATACATTTGTTAAATGCACATTATGTGCACAATACAGTACTAGGTTGGGGATACAAAGGTAAACAGGACACAGACCTTGCTCCCAATCTAAATGGAAAAAAAGGCATGTACAAAAATAATTATGATACAAATAACAGGGACAAAAGTACAAAGAAGGCTGGGCAAAGCCCTAGGAGAAATGGGAGGAGTGGGTAGTCACTTTAATTTGGAATCAAAGGCATGAAGCTCTTACTGTGGAATTTCAGACATCAGTAAAATGGAAACAGGTTACAGGGTCATGATCTGTGAGTCCCTGAGAGCCCACTATATGCCATCTTACACGATCATTCCTAAGGCTGATGTTGTTTACACATATGGTATTGTAACTAAGCAGCATATAGATTTACTGATGATTGTCTCCAGGACATTTGGAGAAAAACAAAAAGTTTTCCCTATTAAATCTCCCTTTTCTCCTTCCTCTCCCTCCACCCCATATTCCTTTTTCTACTTTGAAGCAGCCACCACTATCTTATAGGGGATCTTTTTCATGAGTCCTTGCTCCAGCTGAAATAGGCTAAATTAAAAGAGCAAGTTGTCAGCACCACGCACATGAGAAGCAACTAGTCACAGAGCTCCACGCAAGATTGCTTGTAACTGAATTATTAGACTGCCATTATAGGCAAACTGAGCAGGCCAGTGGTGAAAGATTTAAGGTGGAGGAAGAACAAAAGTCATCGCCAATATTAAAAGACTGGTCACTCCTGTGGAACTTTGTGGCATACCTGGGCAACTTCCAGGTTTCAGGAAGGGCATACTTTCATTGTTTGGAACTTTCAAAAGTACTCCCTGATATGACCATTTGTTTGTGTCTCTCCCAATACACTATCCCTTGGGAAGGTGGCTAGGGGGCTTTGTCTGGTGTTTACATTTCAGCTCCATAGTCCATACTATGTACAAACGGAGAGGTGTGGTTGGGTACCTCTAAGGTGTTACATTTCTTAATAGATCTACAAATTCCTTGAGAACTTCAGGCAAGAACTTCTGCAGGCACCAAAACAAAAGGTGTCTATGGGAGCAAAGGCTTATACTCATTTGGGAAGATAATGGGAGAACACTGGTTACTAGTTGATTAGAATTTTCAAGTTTATGCTGGAGCTCACAGCTCTGAGAGAACTGCAGGTTGGGACAAAGGACAATTTACAGTGAACACCTCAAAAGTTGCTCTAGTCTGTACAAATTCACTGCTTTAGGTTAATGTTGAATATAATGATTTTTAAAATATTTCTAACATTTTTAGGTTGGGAGTGCTGTGAACATTAATAATTTACATTGTATGACATATGTCAGTGTTACCTGGACCAAGGAGTCTAACACAGGGGCGAGTTAGGGGCTTGTGAAGGCTCCCTTTGGTATGGTGAAGGTGAAGGTCAGGACTGGGGTGTATGGAGCATTTGGGGAGGACTAGCACCTCTGGTGTAAGGGCTTACCAAGCACTTTTCAGGACTGCTCATCCACCTTTAGTGTCCACCTGTGGCTCTAAGAAGCTGTAGCATGCATAGCCATACCCTGGTAAAGCTGTCTTGACACAGCAGCTAAATCAGATTGAGGGGAACCAACCAGCCTCAAACCTGGGATGTCTACCCCAAGCATGTGAAGACATCCCTCAGTGGAATTGGTGGATGAGAAAAATTTGTTCTAATGGGCCATGAAGGCAGAGGAAGCAGGTGCCATGGTTTGCTTAGAGCTTGATCAGACACTGAAGACACCAAGGTCATCCATGGAATCCTAGGCCTTTACCAATCATCTTGACTTCTGTCCTGCCACTGGAGTTTGATGAGTCTGAAAGAGGGAGTGAGGCTGACACCTTTGAACAATTCTGCCTCACTTAAATCCAATTCATGTGCAAGTCAAGATGCCACCCATCATCTACTATTTTATTATTTTATTCTCTTACTGTTTAATTATTTTACCTACCTTGAAGTCCTGTGACCAGGTGAATGATGAAGCAACAGCTGTGGATACATTGGGAGCTGTAGTTACAAGCCAGCACACAGGCAGTCCAGTATAGGGTCATCCTCTCACTGGAATGAAGAGGCAGAGGGACTAGCAGTTCCCTGGATTTCTGAGCAGCTTTTTAAAAAGGCTCTACTGTTTATCTCCTGGTGTGAGGAAGGGGCTAGAAAACATACCCTAAAAACTGTTTGCTTCACCCAATCCTATGCTGCTTGCTGGGGCAGGTAGGACCAGCTTACTAATGCTGAATACATAGTATTCTCTGTGAAGAGCAGCACCATGAAGTTGGCTTACATTTTGCAATCAGATCTCATCAGCAAGCTTTTATGCCTCCCAAAAGGAGCGAATAACATGCTCATAGAATGCAGCTGCCAGTTACAGGAAAATTCCATGCCACCATCATCAGAACATATCCTCTTACCAAGATTAATCTCGATAAGTTCAAAGAAAAATTTTATGAAGACCCTGGGTACCCTCATAATCAATGTGCCAAAAGAGGGCCAGCTTGTAATTCTGGGTGACTTTAATGCCAGAGTAGGCACAGATTATCAGATGTGCTAGGGAATCCTCAGGAGGATGTAGCACCAATGTGATATTCACAGTGCCTACAGCATCCATGAATATGCCAGCGCAATTCTGAATTGCAAAATACCACAGACTCTTCACATGGAAGACAGAGCAAAACATTTATTCAGACACAATAACAATTCAGAGGGCAGCACCACCCCCGAAGCTTTTCCTCTTAGGCTTCCCACAAACCAGTTCCATTAGACAAATCACAAGCAGACTCCCTTAAACAAAATCACAAACAGGCTCCTTCACTCACAGTAGCCAGCTGCCTACTTGCCTGCATCCTTCCTAGCTCTGACCAATTTTTTTCTCAGCTCTGTCTCTTCCTGTTTCACCCTTCTTGCTCCACCCGTCCAGCAAGCTCCTCTCACAACATATGACTTAGGCTTCCAAGTGATTTAAACAGGTCACATGGACCGATCTATTAATGGGAAAGATCTTCAAATTAAGCAAAAAATTACATTAACAATAAGCAAAAATGAATTATCAATACAGAGGAACATAGCCAGAAATAGCAATAGCAATGATCATTTACTACTGATGATTTGTGTTTCACAGCTTTCTCAATCATCAACACTGGCTTCTGTTTACCTAAATTCAACAAAACGTTTTGGATGCACCTTTGTAAAAAACACTGACTATATCATTATAAGGGGAAGAGACATGCAGGAAGTGAGAGTGATGAAGGTGATGGACTGATCACAGAGTTATCCTTTTCAAGCTAAAATTCCCATGCAACAAAAGTGGTGGCCCCAAGGCAAGACAACAATCAAGAGGCTCAACCTCAACAAATCAGAGTGCTTCTCCTTTCATAAAGTTTATTGCTGACCTGAAGGGAAAGCTGAGTCAGCAAACAGCAACAATGGAGCAGAAAAGGAGGGGGTATCATTCCAAGATTTGGTGTACAGCACTGTATTTGCTCATCTGGGCCAGAACATTTGCAAACATAAGAACTGGTTTGACAAAAATGATGGGGAAATTAAAGAAGCTGCTAGACAAAAAAAAAAGGGAACTCTACAGTGTTTGCCAGGAAGACTGTTCATCTGTCTCCAAGAAGGCAGTATTTAACTCTATCAAAAGTAAACTGAAATCAAAGCTTAGAGAGATGTCAGATTTTGAATTCAGTAGGAAGGGAGATGAGATTCAGTTTTCCACCAATAGCAACTATCCCAAAGTGCTTCTATGATGCCCTGAAGATTATTTATGAGCCAAAGACCTCTGCTGCATCTCAAGAACTCAGCACTGATGGAGTCACAGTGATTAGTGATAAGGATATGATTCTGAAGAGATGGGCTGAATTCTTCTATAGTGTTCTCAACAGATCACCATCAACAAATGCTGAAACCACTGGCTGTTTACCTCAGGTTGAAGTCAATCCCTCTCTAGATGAACTTCTAAATGAAGAAGAAGTACTGAATGCCATTAGGCTTCTTTTGTGTGGCAAAGTGCTGGGCACTGATTCCATCCCAGCAGAGATCTACATGGCAGGGGGGTTCACTGTTCACATAGATGCTGACTGAAGTCTTCCAGGTTAAGTGGCAAAGGAGGTTATCCCTCAGGAGATCAAGGATGCTTCCATTGTACATCTCTATGAAGGAAAAGGAAACAAGTTATTCTGTAACAGTTACAGGTGTGTGTGTGTGTGTGTGTGTGTGTGTGTGTGTGTGTGTGTGTGTGTGTGTGTGTGTGTGTGTGTGTGTCTTAGTCATTGCTGGCAAGATTCTTTCCAGAGTACTCATTAATTGACTGATCCTTCATATGGAAGATAGTCATCTACCAAAGAGCCAGTAAGGCTTCAGAAAGGGCAGAGGAAAGGGTGGTATTGTGTTTGCTGCCCAGCAACTCCATAAGAAATTTCTGGAGCAGAACAGAAGTCTGGACCCAGTGTTTGTTGACATGACCAAGGCCTTTGAAACTTTGATACTTGATACAAGGCCTCAGTCATGAGGGCTTTTGGAAGATTATGTTGAACTTTTGCTGCTTGGAGAAGTTCATCAATATTGTACACCAATTTCATGATAGCATATTTGTATAAGTTCTTGATAAAGGACAATACTCTCAGGCTTTCCCAATTACCAATGGAGTAAAGCAGGTTGTGTGCTTGCTCCCATGCTTTTTTAGCATTTTTAGCATTTCAGTAATGTTTTAGATGCCTTCAATGAGGGAGAAAACAGCATCAAGGTCAGCTACTGCATTGATGGCAAATTCTTTAACTTGAAAAGGCTATAAGCTAAGTAGAGGAAGAGTTGGTACACAACTTTTTGTTTGCAGATGATTGTGTACTCAATGCAGGCTCTAAGGCTGAGATGAAACAGAGTATGGATTGATTATTTGCTGCGTGTGCTAATTTTGGCCTGACAATCAATACCAAGAAAATAGAGGTTCTATCACCAGCCAACATTTTTCCATTCATTCATGAAACCGTTGGTTAACAGCAAATGGAGAAATTTAAAATTTTTTTAAAAAATTATTAATTTAAATTATTAAATTATTAATAATAATTAAAATTAATTTATTTGTTTTCAGTTTTCTATAATCATTTTCTTAAGTCTTAGATATTTTCCCCCTCCCTCCCAAGAAATTTTCTATAGTATGGGTAAATTCACTTACCTTGGTAGTATACTTTCAAGGGATGATAGGTGATGAGGCTGATGCATATGGACATTGCCAGAGTTAGCCCAGTGTTTGGGAGGCTCCAAAACAAAGAATGAGAGAGAAGAGGTTAGGCTACAAATGTCTATAGAGCCATTTTGTGCTGACCTCATCACTGTATGACTGTGAAACCTAGATAGTCTACCAGTGCCATGCCAGAAAAGTGAACTGTTTCCATTTGAATTGTCTTAGATAGATTCTGAAGATTACCTGGCAAGATAAGGTATCAGACGCAGGTCTCTGAATTATTGGCCTTACAACTCTATGGCAGAAAGTGTAACTCCAATGGGCTGGTCCTGTAGCCCAAATGTCAAACATATGTTTACCTAAAAGACTATCCGGCTGAGACGTCTCCTAAGGCGAGCACTCAAGTGGGGTCAGAAGAAGTGGTACCAGGACACTCTCAAGGTCTCTCTGAAGAACTTTAGTATCAAGTGAAACATGGGAGACCCTGGCACAGGACTGCCCAGCATGCATACCTGCATCAAAGAAGGCTCTGTGCTCCACGAGCAAAGCAGGATCACAGTCACACAAAGCAAATGTGAGAGGTACAGGTCTAGAAACACGCTACCCCAAATGTTCAAATGGTCTCTTTGTAGCTGGAGCTGTGGCAGAGTCTTGTGAGCTCCCATTGGACCGATCAGGCTCAGCCACCCCAACACAGGGCTGTCACTGGTACTCCACCACAACAGCCAACACTGCGGGAATGAGTTTTCCTTGTATAATTAATGATAACGTAATTATTCTCTGTATAATCAGTGGTGGAAACGGGAGTTTTTTGAGGGGGGCGCGATAGCGGGCGGAGAGGAGCTGATGTCTACATTTTGGCAGCGGAGGGCA
>CM053771.1:119622544-119635119 GCA_028658325.1 Potorous gilbertii
TCTCTTCCAGTAAGAGCCTCCCTTTAGGGCCAGCTTAGCCCGCCAGCCTCTACGAGAGGCGAAGACGCGGGGCCCCAAAGTCTCCCTGCAGCCGGGTCAGCTGACCAACTCCCTTCTCCCTCCTCCCGGGGATTTAGCCAGACTCCAGCGAGGAAAGCACCCGACTCTGGCACAGGGAGCGAGAAACTCCCCGCGCGCATGCCCAGGACTCTTAAGCTCCTCCCCTCCCTCCCATAGGGCGCCCCGCCCCTCTCCGCCCCGCCCCCAAGGACTCCAGGGAGCGGCGAACCGGAAGGTTTGCTTTTAGACTGTCGTAAGCCGACTTTTACGACGGTTGCCTTGGGAACTTTTCCGTAACAACAGCGATGGCGGCTTCCGGTGGTCGCTTTGAAAGCGCTAGGAGCATCGAAGAACGGAAGGAGCAGAAGCGGCAGGCTCGGGCCGAGGTCCTGCGACAGGTATCTCCGTCTTGGAGCCTCCTTGTGCCGTCGGTCCCTGTGCCCAGGGCGCTGGGGTCTGGGAGCCTCCCTCCGGCCCCTGCCTCCTTCCTCCTGTCCCCACGCTCCCTCGGCTGCCGCTCTCAGGCCTTCCCGGCCCTCAGCTCCCCCGAAAGCGCCTGGTCACCCCCGGGGTTCTTGCAGTTTTAGGCTTGCGGGCACACCTGACTTCAGGTCCCGCTCACAGGTCCCAGTGTTGGAGCGTACGGACAAGAGGCCGAGAAAAGAGGAAGGCTGCCCAGGGTCAAGCCTCGCCTCCTTTGGCTGTCATTCTGGCGAGTGTTGCCGTCCAGTCCCGTTCAGCAGCCTCTCGTCCCCCCAGCTTCTCCCCTTCCCTGTTTCTCTTCCCTCCTCTCCTATCCTTCAGCTTCCTTTCCCTATTTGTAGCCTTTTCCTCTGTCTTTCCCCTCTTAACTATTTTCTCCTTATCTTCCTTCTCTCCAGAAGAAGACGATTTGTGTGTCTATAGTCAAGCAAGACAATTTCCTTTATTGTCATGTCAAAAAAAAAAAATCTTTCCCTGCATTCTGAGACCATCACTTCTCTGGTCTCCTTCCCTAGCCCTCTCCTACATTTTCACTGTTTTCCCTGCCCTAGAAAATTAAGGATTTCCCGGACCATGAGGTAGGCAGTCGGGATCACCTTTTTCTTTGTTTTTCTTAAGCTGTCCCTGGTCTTTGGCACGTGTCAGATAATGAGAAACTGCAGCTTCAAAAAATATTGGATGGAGTAAACGTTGTAAAGTACTTTAACTTTTCTGAAATGGAGGATGGACAGAAAGATGCTGAGCACTAAATATATCGATTGTCTTTGGGAATTTGTGAAAACTGGAAGTGCCAGTTTTTCCTTTGGAACTTTAATCTACTTATCCAATATTTTTTTTTCCTTACTGAGTTTAAATTTCCTTCAGATAAAAGTGTATTTTGAAAAAAAAATTTTCATTTGAGAGAGTCATAAATGGGTGAATATAAAAATTGGAGTTAAGAAAGCGTTTCTGAGCAATTCCATAGATTTTTTTAAGAAAAGAAGTTATTCTTCATTTTATTACATGGTAAATTCTTGAGGCTGCGCTCAGTTGAAGGTTCAGAAGATTATGAGAGCTTTGTATTTCTAGGCTGATCTAGGAAAGATATCTAGATTAGCTTTTTCAAAAGTGAGTGTAGTTTTGCTTAATCACATTTGTGGAAAATAGGTATTACTATTTCTTGCTCTGTGAAAATTGAACCTGGAAGAGGATTTGAATCTTTTCCCCCCATTTCTCCTCTATCCCTCACTTGGTTACTTGTTGAAATGGTGCCATTGTTGGCTATCGTTACGATTTTGAGAATAAAAAATAATAATGGCATTTGTGTCACTTTAAGATTTACAAAGGATTTTACTTGTGTTATCTCATTTGATATTCAAAGAAATTAATACTTGTCTTAATGCTCTGTAGAATATTATTGCATTTATATTCATTTGTCACTCTGAGCTTAGAAATTAGAAGGTCATAGGATTTAGCAAGGGAAGAAACCTTATAGACTTAGCCCAAAACTCTTACATTACAGACAAGAAAAAGAGGCCTAGAGAGGATAAATAGAAGAGATTGAATTTGAATCCAGATCCTTTGACTCCTATTTTCTACTACAAAGGTAGTTTTACTTAGTAGGCACAGTAATATTGACTTTCATATTTTTTTATGTAGCAGCATCATGCTTAATTTAATTTTCTTCTCAGTATTACTGTGAAATAGATTTTACCTCTTTTATTGCTACCTGCTAAAAGAACTCCATCCACTTCAGTAAGCACTGTGTTAGGCACAGTGGTTAAAAAGTTACATAGATGAAAAAGGGCACATGCCTATCATCACATCTTTTAGGGCATGGAATGGGGGGAGACACAACATGAAAGAATAGGCAACAGATAAGTACAGATACAGATAAGTAAGTGTGTTCAAAATGTATATGAAAATAAATACAATGTAATGGAAAGGAGGACACACTAATTACTGAGGGAATAGGAAAGAGTTTTTTTTTGGTAGAAGTAGTAAGTACTTAAGCTGAGCTTTGAGCATTAAAATGAGGTGGAGCTGAGAAGGGATGTATAACCTGTGTCAAGAAAGAGAGATGTAATGTTACAGACAGGAAACAAGTATGCCAATCTGGCTGGAATGTTGAATATATGAGAAGAAGTATGAAGTCAATTTGAGAGAAGATAGAGCCAGAGAAACCTCTGATACTTGTTTTGACTCCTGTTCTTTAAAAAATATTCATTGGAAGTCTTTGTAAATAGGCATAACATGACACTATTTGAATTTCTCATGTTTTCACCTCTTTGTACATATTGAAGAACTCTATAATAAACATAAGTTTATTTAGGTTAAAATTTTGTATTGCTTAAAGCTTTTGTTCAGAAATCTGACTTGCCTATTGTTCATCTTGGTGATGTAGATTCTTTTTAGTGAAGAGTTTACACATTGATATTTAAACATCTTTGACTTTTTGAATTCTGGTTATACAGTGGAGAAAGATGTTTGTGGAAGAATGACAGGTACTAGTACAAAATTTTGACAGTGTGGACTTACCAAAAGATAATCTATTAGATGTATTATTTGTGGAGTTGTGTACTAATTCAGCCATTCTGGAGATGCTATAAAATCATGCATACTCTTTGACCAAGCAGTACCACTACTGGGTTTGTATACCAAAGAGATAAAAAAGGAAAAACACCTATATGTACAAAAATATTTATTGTTGCTCTTTTAGTGGTGGCAAAGAATTGGGAGGGCATGTCCAGCAATTAAGGGAATGGCTGAACAAGTTGTTGTGTGAGACTGTGATGGGATACTATTGTGCTTTAAGAAATAATGAGCAGGATGCTCTCAGAAAAACATGGACCTGATGCAAAGGGAGATGAGCAGAACCAGGAGAACATTGTACACAGTAGCAGCAATATTGTGTGATGATTTATTATGAATAATTTAGTTATTCTCAGCAATACAATGATCCAAGACAGTTTTGTAGGATTTGTGATGAAAAGTGCTGTCCATCTCCAGAGAGAAAACTGGTAGAGCCTGAATGCAGATCAGAGTCTTGTTTTTTACTTTTTGTTTTTCTTTTTTTATCTTTGTTTTCTTTCACAGAATGACTTAATTGTGTTTTGTGTGACTACATATGTATAACTATTATGTCAAATTGTTTGCCTTCTCAATGTGGGGAGGGAGAAAATTTAGAACTCAAAATTTTGGGGAAAATGTTTTAATATTGTTTTTGTAATTGGGAAAAATAAAATATTGAAAAAGATTTTAAAAAGATAACTCATCAGATCAGAATGGTGAGGAATAGATATGGAAGCATCACATTTTGAACAACCTAATTCTGTTTCTTCTAAGCGTACAAATTAGCATTTTCTTCAAAACTCATTTCTCTTTGCTGCATTGCCATTTGTGTTTAAAGTCCATTAAAGATTTTCTCACATGGAAGCATTAGAATTAGTTTTCTGGCATATGAGGGCACTTTCTGCCTACTCTGTAGAAATGGAGTTGACCATTCTTTTTTCTTTTGCTGTTATCAAATAAAATGTTTGTTTGTTTGTTTGTTCTTATCAAAAGTGAAAAAAAAAAGGCGCGAGGGGGTGGGTAAGTAAGCTTGTCATTAACCCTGTCAGATCAGAAGACGAAATTCTCTATTTGGCTTTTTAAAGAACTTTTTATGCCACTTAAATTTATGTATAAGAAAAGTGTTTGTGTGTGTGTGTCTCTCTGTGTGTGTGTGTGTGTGTATACACACATATGTAAGTATATATAAGAAAAAAATTACTGAAAAACATGTTTTTTTTAGGATACCTAGTATGAGTCATACAAAGTCAATGATTAACTCTTTTTCCATGGTACTTTCTATGGGTGCTTTTATACTGTTAGTTTAAAATACATACTTTTATAGAAAAAAGCAATAAGCACTCATCTTTTTTTTTTCAACCTTGATTAGTGAATCAAGAGTGCATAATAAAGACTCATATATCATTTTTCCCCCCTTCCTCTGCCTGTTCATTCAAGCAGTTTTAGGTAACAGTCATACCCTGGTCAGATATGTAATGTTTGTATTAAGATTCTAGGGAGAGACATTTTGAAGCTTCTTTTTAAGTCATTACTAATTGTGAGAGACAGCAAAAAGTGAAGTTTCCACAGAATTACTAATTGAAGAAGTCATTGAGAATAAGTCAGATAATAAGAAAGCAGACTGCAGGTGGACTCAACCAATCAGGAGACAGACAATGGCCTTCAGAAAATTACAAAGTGATTGATAAAGGGATCAAATCTGAAGCTAACTTAAACTAGTCAGGGAAAATGACCTACAATAACCTGAAGAGAGCTTTTCTTCACTGCACTTGTTTAATGAACCTCATGAATATAAACAGACACACCTCTCATAAAATTATTCCTCCATTTTCTGATCATGGGTCCTATGTTAAAACATGTTTGGGAGGGGAGAACCACACCAGGGGTGGTTATGTGATGGGCTTGGAGAGAAGATGGTGACATAATGGAGAACGGAACAGTCTGTCTCCTGGTGGAAGGATCTGTCCTGAATTAACAGTATAAAGCCAATCTTGCTTCTGTATCCGATGCTCCCTCTTACTAAAAAGAGGGTGGGGGATCCGCTTTGGCCAAAATGTTCAATTTCTCTAAACTTTGCTGTAATAAATTTTCCTTGATACCTTTTTGTGTGTCAAGCATGTTTCTAACACTAATGACAAGTAATTATTTTTGAGACTTCCTAATGTAATATCTTGTGTTCATCAAAGTGGTAGTATTTTTTCAAGTCAGTTAATACAGTATACTTATTAATAACTAATGTCGTGTTACAGGAGGTTCATATCTGCTGAAGAAGAATGCTTGTCTCAAGTTCTGAGAACCTTTTTTGTTACAAATATCATTGTCTTAGTACAGGTTGATGATGGGAGGATATGAGGCCTTGACAAATCATTGAATAGTTAACAAAAGGTTTATTTTTTCCTAACACAGCAAGAATGTTCAGGAAAGGTATTGTTTCCCTCCTAGGATTTTGGCATAAAGTGCTTCCTAAACTATAAAATGCTGTCTAGATGGTAGCTTTTCTTATTACATTTAGGATGATGAGATTGTAGATTTATAGGTTTGAAAAGCTTCTTAGCTGCCATCTTGTCCAACTCTTCAGTTTACAAGTGAAGAAACTATTGAATTGGTGCTCTAGAAAGAGTAAGTGACTTGCCCAAGGTCACTGGTAGCAAGTGTCATAGCCTTGTATTAACTCAGATTCTTTGACTCCAAATCCAGCACTTTCTTCTGTACTCTACAGCGCAATACAAATTGGGAAGAGAGGTGTAAAGCTTCTATACTTGAGCTTCTTTGAGGGTTATAGGACAGAGTATCTTCAGTCCTGTTACTGCGTAACTGTATTGTTATACAAGTTGGACTAGGGTAGTAGTAATAGTAATACCTTAAATAATGAACGCTTAGGACCATGTACTAGAGGAGGAGGAAGAAAAATTCCTTGTTCCAATTCTCCGGCTAGTCCTAGACAAAATTTTAAATGTGTGAGGGAGCTATTAGAAACACGCTCACAGTGCCGAGAAATGACACTCGACGGCATGGAAGAGAGACAGAAAAACTACAAAAAGCAGATGTAAGTTACAAAATCTCATGACTTCAGGCTCATGCCTTGAGCTAGACTTATACTGTGAGTGACTCAGAATGTAATTGTCATGGGAGAATGAGATGTTCTTCTACCTTGTATTTAAACAGAAAGGACTCAAAATTCATGTCTGTGTAGAAGACAATGTAGGTAAAACCTTTTTGGCACTGCCTTATGGCATGTTTCTCTTCCTTGCAGAGCTACATCCCTGATTTGGGAATGCGATAGGTCACAGGGGGGCAGAGCTGTTGCTTCAGGTTCTCAACCACTCTGTTCCTATGACAGGGGCCTTTTTGGGGTCACTTTCTTCCTCAACCCCTTTTCAGAGTTCTGACAACTTTCTGGGGGGATGGGGTGGTTTTTAGTGTGTGTGTCTGTGTGTGTGTGTGTGTGTGTGTGTGTAAAACTCAGAACAGGAGTTCTTATGCCCCTGAGTTATCTTATGTTAATTTTGTACATAATTCATTTTTTATATGTTGTTTTCTCCATTAGAATGTAAGCTCCTTAAGGGCCTGGGCAGTTTCACTTTTGTCTTTGCATCCCAGCATATGGGAGGTGCTTAATAAAATGCTTGTTTTGATTACCTGACTACCCTCCCTCACTCCCAATACATTTTTCTAATTATTTATCAAACTTATCTTAAATGTCTGCCATATGCCAGGCACTATTCTAGTCACTGCTCACACAAAGATAGAAAAGAAACAAGGAGAGCTCATCCAGGAGATTATAAAAAGCTCTGCTTTTTCCTCACTCTCAATCAGACTGACAAAGTTTTCATTTTTTTCCTAAAGTGTGAATTGCTCCTTTTGAACATTTTCTCTCTTTGAGGCTGCCCTTTGTGTTCATTGAAATCTAATTTAACCTTAATAGAACTGATTTCAATTTGGAGATGGGAGCTGGAGTTATCAGTCACTCTGTAAACATTTATTAAAGGTTATTATGTGCCAGATACTGTGTGTAGTGCTGGGGCTACAAAGAAGGGCCACTGGAGGACCTCAAAATCTAATAGAGGAGAATACATATGAACAGCTCCTTACAAACAAAATTAAATTGGAAACAATCAATTTAGGGAAGTTTCTAGAATTCAGAGAGATCAGAAAACATTTATGAAGGGAGATGAGATGTTAGCTGGAGCATGAGGAAGCTGGGGAAGCCAAAAGGTCCTAATAAAGAAGGGAACTATGCCTAGAATTAGGATTGGAGTTAGAGATTGAGTACCTTGTGCCAGGAACACCATAGAAGCCACTGCCACTGGATATAGCATGTGGAAGGGTATAAGAAGATTGGAAAGCCAATAGTTAATAGTAAACATTTGTACCTACTGTGCCCCTACCAATGCGGCAGGTAGTTAGTTGGTGCAATGTATAGAACACTGGGCCTGGAGTCAGGAAGATCTGAATTCAAATTCAGCTTCAGACATTTCCTTTCTTTGTGACCTGGGCAAGTCATTTAACCCCTATTTGCCTCAGTTCCTCATCTGTAAAATAGGGACACACTGGAGAAAGAAATGGCAAACCACTCCATTATCTTTGCCAAGAAAACCCAAGGATTGTCCATAGGGTCACTTAGTGTCGGCCATGATTGAACAGCTAGAACAACGTGCACCTACTGTGCTCTAGACACTGTGCTATACACTGAAGGTACAAATAGGAAAAAGAGATTGCCCACAAGGAGCATACAGTCTAATGGGGGAAGATAACATACAAAAGAAAGCTGAAAAGAGAGGGGAAGTTGGGAAATTGGGGAGTAAGATGTCTGTCTGTATTCTTCCCCACCCCTTTTAAATTGAGGTTGTGATTTTCCCAAGGTCACACAGCTACTAAATGCCTTAAATTAAATTTGAACTCAGGTCTTTTTGACTCCATGTGTGGTACTTTTTTTTTGCAGCATCACCTAGCTTTCTTTTTTTGAATAGGAAGAAATAATAGTAATAGAATTTTAGCGTGCACCAAGGGCCTTTAATGATCACTTAGTTTGCTCTCTTTATATTACAGATGAAGAAACTTAAGCCCAAATAAGTTAGGTAACTTGTCTCAGGTCATGCAACTAGTTTATAGAGTAGATTAAACATACTGAAGATTAACTCAGAGTAGAAATCAAGTTACTTCTTCCCATTACCATATTCTTCTGTATTTGTAAGACTGAAGGCCAATTTTAAGCATTGTTTGATTGGTATTAAAAAATTTGCACATTTAGAAATTTTGCTTAAATTCTCTGCTTATTTTGTCTTGATTGTTGGTCTTAATAAACCAAGATAATGAATTTATCATATTACCTGTATGAATTTTGAGACTTGTGAAATTCATATGTACTTGTGAAATTCATGTATACTTGTGAAATAATAAATTTTAAAGTCCTTATACAGAAACTATCTAAAGGACTTTATGAGCATTGGAGGGGAGGAGTGAGACTCTCCCCCTCCACCCTCCAAAAGACCAGAGTACCAGGGGCACATCTCCTGCAATGAATTCTTGGACTCAAGTATTCTTGAAGTCAAGGTGGTAAAGATTTATTACGTTTTTCAGCAGGCAAGAGTTCTTAGGGAACCTGCGATTTGAATGGGGTACAGGTAAAGTTTATATAGGATATTCTGTAATAAAAACAAGTGTGATGATTAGATGATTCGGGGGGGGGGGGGATTAGGGAGTGGTTATCTCTTAAAGGAACATGCGCTTTTGGTATCTACTGTGCAGGTATTCTACCCAGAGTTCATTGGGAAATAGCCTAAGGTGGGACTACATGGAGGGGACGTTTTTGGCCCTAAATGTCACTAAGTCACTTAACCATCAGGACTAAGTAATTCCAGGCTGCTCTCATCAATGTCTTGTTAGACAAGATAAATCTAAGGGAGTTGTCATGTGTCTAAGTCTAGGATACATATGATTGGTCAGGGAGTAGTAAATGTCATGACCCAGTACATGCAACCAGTTCAACCAGTACACAGCTGGTTTAAACTAATAAATTCTATAGGTGCAGCTGGCCACTGTATCAGGAAGAAAGAGAACGGTTTTTGCTGGGGCAGGCTCTTCTTGGGTGGAAGAGAGGCTAGGGAAAAATGTGATTTTCAGAGAAAAATGTGATTTTAGAATTGGGGTCCAAGCACAGGCACCCAAGCACTCCCTCAGACTGACCTAAATGCAGAGAAGACCTAGTTATATGAAATTATAAGCAATTTAGAATCATAGAGAACTGGCATTTTACGTAGGGAAAAAATCTTTTAAGATGATCCAATCTATACAATCTGTAAAGAGCTTGAGTAAGAGTTTAAAAACAATGAAATTAAAATACCTTTGGGAGAGCATCAAATAAAATAATTCTAAACATTCATAACTTTAGAGCTGGGAGGGACCTTGGAAACTTTATAATCTAAATCCCTCATTTTATATCTGAAGAAATGGGCCAAGAGAATGAAGTGCTTGGTACCCAGTGACATTCCAGAGGATAAATGGCAGAGCCAGAGGACCAGACTTCAAATCCAAATCCAGCACGTGAAATTTCTGCTGTGCTACAATTATTTAAAAAACTTTTTATTTGGTATACATTTATATAACTTTTAAGTTTATATAAGGCACTCCTCACCACAGCCCTACTTGTGAAGTGGTGTGTTCAGTTATTATTAAACTTCAATTTTAAATGATATCCCCATTTACCTAGTTGTCATTTAACTGAACTGTTTGTTCTGTTATTTTTATCTTATTTTATGGCTAATATGTTTAATTTGTTTTGAATTCCCTAAATTTTTGAACTTGTAATTTTAATTTCATTAAAAATTCTTGAACCAGTCTCTTTTCTACATACTTAAGTTTACATTTTACATGGTAATGACCCACCTGTGTGAGATTCTAAATTATAAATGTTTATTTCTTAAATACTGAAAACATTTTACACCTTAAAAAGAGAACTGTATGTGATTATGTTTGACTCTAGTTCTTGATTTTATGTTGAGGGGTTCTGTATTTTTAAACAATTAAGCACCACAAAATGATAGAATTTTAGAACTATACGAGAAAATCATTTGGTTCTGATGCCTGAAGTTGAGTGAACCTGCTTGCTCAATGTTGTATCCTTTGTAAGTGTGAGATTCAGATTTTCTGACTAATAGGTCAGTTTATTTTACTATTTGGAGTACCATATGGAACGATAGAAGATTATTTTGATTTATTTCTTCTTTTTCAGCCATTTCTAATCTTGAAATTTCATATACTCTGAAACTGCATTTAAAAATAAGTTGGAGAAGTAGTAATGCTAAGATCATAGAAACAGCTGGTACAATTCTGGCAATGTGACAAATGTACACGGCGTAATAAGAGCCAATTTATATCATTCTTTCTAAAGAAAAGTGACTATAGGATTGTAAATAGTGTACTCCACTTAAAATAGATTCGTCAGGTTTGGGCAGTTGAACAAACCAGACAAAGTGTATCTCTATAAGAGATTATCTATCTGTCTGTATCTATACACATGCACAGATGTATACATATATATATCTATATATACACATACACTTACCTCTACATACATACGTATAGTTCTCCTCTTAGAGGGGCAAAAATTTTTTTTAATAGGAATTTGAGAAATATCAGGAGTTAATTGTAGATAAGGGAGAACAGATATACTCAGTACCTTTTCATCTATCTCAGTTGACTTTCTTCTTGGTTTGAAGGACTGGAGAATTGTGCATTAATTGCCACCCCAAGCCTTTCTTTATAAAACTTTGTCTCACAACTTTCCAGGTAACTCTCCATTTTCTATCAGGGTCCCTGCTTGGTTTACTTGGATACTACATTTTAAGAAATTTTAAGTGATAATTGTCTATATTTCTTAGAACCAGAAGGGAAAGTAAAAAGTAAAAGTGAAATGTTAAAAAAAAAAATAAAAGGTTAAAAAAAAAAGTAAAGATAAGAATTCACCAGTTATCCTTGAAAGAAATCTCCAAGTGGAAATTCCCAGGAACATCATGGCTAAAATCCAGAGTTTTTAGGTCAAAGCAAACATACTTCAAGAAGTTAAAAAGAGTTATTAGAGATACTTGATGCAAATATTTTTTCCCTTTTCAGAGTTTAGTTTCTTAAGTAGGTTTCTTGATTTTTGTTTCTGCAAAAGCTTTTAAGTTTTATGTAAAATAAATTATCGATCTTAATTTCTTATTTGTTTTAAAATTCTCCCCCAGCCATAACTGTGAAAGGTATTTCCATCCATTAAAACAATAATTTCATGATGCTGCAAACCCTGAAATTCAGCCAAACAGGCCTTTTCTGTGACTTTCAAATAGCACACACTGTTCCTCATTTTCTCTCTGTATCTTTGAACTGACTGGGCCACATGCCTGGAATGCATGTCCTCTTCATAGAGTTTTTCTCTTCTTTTATGCCAAAGCTAAAGCAAGAAGCCTTTTCTGACCTCCCATTCCAACTGCTTGTACTTTTCTTCCCACATCACTTTTTATTTAACTTCTCTCTCTCTCTCTTTCATATATGTACATAAATGTACACATATGTATATATTCATTTTATATTTATTTTATGTATATTTTTAGTTGTACTTATTCTTGCCTCCATTTGAATATAAGTTTTTGTGAGTAGGGAATCCTTCATTCTTTGTACTTGTATCTTTGGGTCAATTCCTAACATCATGCCTGACATATAGTTGATGCTTAATAAATACTTGCTGATTGATAATATGGTATGAGTCAGATCTAAAATTTTTTTTTCCAAACTACTTTCCAGTTTTCCTAGTAGTTTCTGTTAAATAGTTATTTCAAATGGCGTTTTAGTAAATTATTCTATGGAATTGGTTAAATAGCTGAGCAATCAATCAGTAAGAATAATGAAGCTGTAGAAATGAATTAAAATTAACAATATAAATACTTGAATATGGTTTTTTTAAAAAGTGACACATTTCAGGGAGGAAGAAGTTTGGGAAACCAGGTTCTGGAAAGCAACTCTAAGGAAGATGGGACTTGTTATCTTAAAGTCAACCAATACAGATTAACAGATCTTACCCTGAGTGTGATAGAGAGAAGGAGTAGGAGAATGATCTGTTTATTCTAGGGAGATTTAGAGGAAAAAATGTTGCAATTCAGTAATAGTAGAAGGACTAACATGGATATATTGAAATTGGTATCACCTTGCTACATGTACAGGAACAAAGTTTTCTGTATATATGTTATTCTGTAACAATTAGGAGCTAGAGTAGTATATACTTGTGTCCACCTGGTATATTTTTTTTTTTGTCTTGAAAGTAGCTTTGTTTTATTGTTTTTTTATTTTTTATTTTTAAAATAAATTTATTTAACTTTTTACATTCATTTTCACAAGATTTTGGGTTCCAAAATTTTCTCCCCATTTGTACCCTCCCCCCTCCCCGATAACACTGGACATTCTAATTACCCATATCACCAATCTGCCCTCTCTTCTATCATCCCACC
>CM053771.1:119635619-119650331 GCA_028658325.1 Potorous gilbertii
CCATGGCCTGAGCCCATGGGGTATCTATTTCAGTTATTTGGGATACAGAGGCTTTGACTCCTATGTCTTTACCTGATGGTAAGCATATCTCTTTGTCGTCGTCAGAGAGGAATGGAGGAATCATCTTCTCAAGAAAATAACCATCTATGGTCTTGTTTTTTTTCCCTTTTCTGGGCATTTTCCCAGCCAGTTACTTGACTTCTGAGAGTCCTCTCCACCCCCTGGCCCAGATCCGCCCAGCTAGTGCTTGGGGTCTGGGATTCAAATGCTGCTCCCCAGCCTCAGGGCTTTTGGCGGCAGGCCTGACTGCTCTTCAATGGGAACTTATCTGCTGGTTCTCAAGTGGGGGCAGGGCCGCCTCTCAGGCTCAGTTCCCTCAGGGGGTTTATGCAGAGATCTTTTGTAATGGAGTTGGGGTGGAGCTCCTGCCTTCTCTGGGAGTCTCTGGCTGAGCTGCCTCTGCCTCTGCCGTGGACATAGCCTCCCGAGGGGGTCCGAGTCCTGGGGATACCCCGCTCCCCTCTCAGCCCGTCTCTCTCACTGACCTTGTGTCTGTGGGTGGAGGGACCTTCGCGGCCGCCGGAGATTCTGGTCCCTGACGCCTGCTTGGCTCTGCTCGCTCCTCTCAGTGCAGTGTGGCCAGGGCAGGGCGAGGGGAGCGCTCCGCAGGGCAGGGCTCCGCTCCCGTCCGGGGTACCTTTGCAGTCGGTTTTTCAGGGCTCTCTGCAACGGAAATCTCCTTCACTGTGTTGCTGCGCGGCATCCACTGTTCCAGAATTTGTCAGGAGTTCTTTTTACAGGAAATCTATGGGCTGTGGATTCGGAGCTAGCAAATGTGAGTCTTTCTACTCCGCCATCTTGGCTCCGCCCCGACCTGGTATATTTTTTAAGAGCAGTCAGTGGAACCTTAGAGAAATATAATACATAGATGATTGTTTTGCTAGGATTATTTTGAGGGATTGGAGATTGCTTTTCATTATTATTTGAATGTCTTATATAAGTTATATTAAAGGGTCTGATATCACAAAAAAAATTAAGGCAAAATTTGAACCCCATAGAAGAAATAGCAGAAATTTAATCAGTATGCATATGTAGTTTAGTTTTTGATAAACTTTACCTTGTTAAAGGTGAAGTTACCTTTACCTTTGTTACAAATCGTCCTTTAAGAGGTAGGCAAACTTTCAAATTAAGTCTCCAAATCAACAAACATTTAAGTGCTTTTTATATGCCAGATACTGTGTGAAGTAATGAGAATACAAAGAAAAGCAAAAAAAGACCCTGTCTTCAAGGAGCTCACAGTTTAATGGGGGAGACAATATGTAAACAACTATTTACAAACAGGCTATGTATAAGATAAGTTGAAGGGTACTAGGTTTGAGGGGGATTGGAAAGTCTTGTTGCAGAAGGTAGATTTTATCTTAAATCTGAAGGAATCTAGGGAAGAATTACCAGGATAGACTGAAAGGAAAGAACCATGTCTGGGGACGGCAGTTCCGCAAAGTCAGGCTCAAGTAAGCCTTCATAGCTGGAGAATTTCCTGTTGGAGGTCTCTCTGCTTTTACTCTTTGGGCAATAGGTTTGAAGTTAGCTGGAAATAAGTGGAGTATTATGGGGTGGGAAACAGATTTCATTGTTTACACTTCTTTCTAGTTGAGAGCATGTCATAGTATAGAGCCAGTGGACTTGGTCTTTAGCAATACATGAGTTTGAATCCAGCGTCTGAGACATGGTTGTGAATGAGGGCAAGTCACTTAACTTGCATGCTTCAGTTTTCTCATGTATGAAAAAATTGTATTTCCCTCACAGAACTGTTGTGAGCATCAAACAATATATGTAAAATGAATTGCAAGCCCTAAAATGCTATGTAAATATCATTTATTATTAGTTCATTTTCCCTTTTCTATTGAGAGAAGAAATTAAGTCCTTTCTTGTGCTTTGAGGTGGCAAGGTAAATTAACTGTACTCTTTCCTGCAATTCAACTCAGCTCCTAGGGTCTTTCAGTTTTTCCTTTAATTAAAAAGGGAAATAGGGTCAATTGTCTAAACAAAATAGAAGATAACTTGGCTGAACCATTAGAATATAAAACTGTGCCCTAAGAATGTAGCTTGAAAATTTGTGTCTGTGTGCATGTTATAGGCTAAAGCAGATTTTGAGAAAGAAGAGAGGCGTAAAGAACTTAAGCGACTGCGAGGTGAGGACACATGGATGTTAGCTGATGTGAATGAGCGAGTTGAACAACTATCACAGGTGAGGGAAATAAATACTAATTATATTTATTTGCTCCAGCCAAACTGTACCTACCTTGTTTTGCCTTTGCAGTTTCTTCAAAAAGTTCGAAGAATAGTCCTATAGGTCACTTATTATGAATTAGACCTCAGAACAGGTTTATTTACTTGTTTGATATGCTTCATTACGTTCTTGAGAAAAAAATTAATTTTAGTACAAAACAAGACAAATGTTTTTTTCATTTTCTGTATCCATTCTCCTGTTTCATGTAGTCATTTTATGTAGATGCTGCCATTGGGATGAAATGTTAGACTCTGGATTTTGTTGTGTAAGTTAATATGTGAAGCAGTAGGTAATTGTGACTGATCAAGCTGAATCTTGACTGAATACTACAATTCTCAACTCTACAGCTTATTGATATCATTTTCAAGTGGCATATTCTGTTTTGGGGATATTGTTCTTACTTTCCCTGAAATGGTTGTTTTTAGTTTTCTGGAAATGATAAAAAAACTCTCCAAAATGAAATTTTTTTTATGTTTAAAATTATCATATGCAGGAACATTCTGTGAAGAAGAAAAGGAAGAAGGATAGACATTCCAAAAAAGTTAAGAAAGAGAAGAAGAAAAAGAGCAAGAAACAGAAACATGAAAAAAATGAATCATCTGATAGTTCCTCGGTGAGTACCTGTTTTTTAACTCACAGTTTAAGAGCTGAAAGAAACCTTTGAGATCACTTAGTTTAGGGGGGCTAGAAGTCGTATTCTAAACCCTTCTTTGTAGAGATTAGGAAACTGAGATCCAGAGAGATTTAATTGCTTCTCTAAATTCACAAAACTTGTGAGTAGCAGAACTGAGATGGGCCTAGTTCTTTTGTCCTATGAGAATTATAGAATCTCAGTGTTGAAAAGAATCTCAGAGGTCATCTAGTTTGACCTGTGTGTGACCAAAGATCTTTAAGAAAAGTTTGAATATTATACTCAGTAAAATGGTGTTTAGTCTTTTAAAGCTATAATATATGTCATTTAGAAACTTTACTTACTGTAATTTGAGAATTAGATTTATTTTATTAGAAGAACTTGGCAGATAGCACAGGAACCAAAAAAATTTGTTCTAAGCTTTATCTGTATTGTCATAGTGGAAAGATGAGGTTATCTTCATGGAAGAGTTTGTATTACTCAGGAATAGCCACACTTCTGTTGCTTTTAGGGTGATGTAGATGAGCTAATAGAGTGATGCTCAATTGAATATAGCCTATGAGATACTTAGTTTTGAGTGGCTTTGGTAATGAGAGATATTTTTAAAAAAATTTTGAATAATAATATTAGAGAAATGCAAATTAAAACAACCTTGAGATATTATTTTACACCTACCAGATAGTCTAAAGTGGTTGAAGGAGAAAATGACAAATTGGAGGGGATATGAAAAAATTGGGACACTAATTCATTGTTGGTAGAACTGTGAACTGATCCAGCCATTTTGGAGAGCTATCTGGAATTATGTTATTATACAGCCTAAATATACCTTTGACCCAGCAATACCACTACTCATCTATTTTCTGAAGATGTTTAAGGAAAAAGGAAAAGATCCTGTATGTTCTAAAATGTTTATATAGCAATTCGCTTTGTGGTGGCAAAGAACTGGAAATTGCAAACATGCCCATCAATTGGGGAATGACTGAATAAGTTGTGGTATGTGATTGCAATAAAATATTGCTGTGCTTAGAGACGATGAGCTCAGAATCTTAGAAAAACATGGAAATACATGAAATAATGAAGAGTGAAATGAGCAGAATTAAGAGAACATTGTATACAGAAACAGCAGTATGATTTTAAGAATGACTTTAAGTGGTTGTCATTTTGACTGTTATAAATATACAAATTAATTATAAAGGATATTTGAAGAAATGCTCAATCTGCATCTAGAGAAAGATCTGTTAAGTGGAAGTATGGATGCAATAATTTTACATTTATAATACCCATTTGTGTCTAATATGAGCCATCTCTAGAGCCATGGGTGGGGAGAAGGGAAGGAAGAAAAAGAAATGTACATGATTACTATATATTTAAAAGCAAGTTATACAAAGTAGATTTTCAATTTCATGTGCAATAATCTTTTTATTAGACTATGTCATGGAAATGCTTGTTTTATTCCATAATTTAAAAATATAATGCATTTTTTAAAAAAAAAATTTAGAATATTTAATTTTTTTTCCAACTCCATGTAAAAACAGTTTTAACATTATTTTTAAAAGATTTGAGTTCGAATTTTCTCCCTCCCTCTTCTTTTTTTAAATAAAATTTTATTGATATCATTTGGTTTTTTAAGGTCACCAAAATTTCCTTCCCCCCTCCAATATAGAGCCATCTCATATAGCAAATGATATTTTTAAGAAAAAAAGGAAAAATAAGAGAAAATCAATGAGCATAAGTGATCAGTACATCAAAAAATAAGTCTGAAAATATGTACAACGTACAGTGGACCTAACACCTCTTTAAAAGAGTGGTAGTGTCTTCTCATATTTCTTCTTTTTTTTCTTCAACACATACCTTTAATGTTATTTAGAGGGAAAAATGCTTATAATATCCTCTAACCAGACCATAAAAACATTAAGCATTCCATTTCCTCTTATGTTAATTTGGGATATTTGTATATTTGTAAACATTCGTCCATTTCACTTAGATTGTCAGTTTTATTGATATAATTGGGCAGACTTTGTTCCCAGTAATTGCTTTAGTTTCTTCTTCATTGGTGATGAATTCACCCTTTTTATTTTTGATACTGGTAATTTGGTTTTCCTCTTTTTTGTAAATCAAATTAATGAATTATTTGTTTAATTATTTTTTCATGAAACCAGCTTTTAGGCTTATTTATTCAGTGGTTTTTTTTTTAAACTTTTAGTTTTATTAATCTCTTCTTTAATTTTCAGGATTTCTATTTTGTTTAATTGGATATTTTTAATATGTTCTTTTTGTAGTTTTTTGTTGTTGTTGTATGCCAATTTATTGTTCTGCCCTTTCTCTTTTTTATTAACGTAAGCATTTGGAGTATAAATTTTCTACTATTTACTGCATTAGTTATATCCAACAAATTTTGGTATATTGTTGTCATTCTCTTTAATTACATTGATTGTTTCTTTAATCCATTGTTCTTTAATCCATTCATTCTTTAGGATTAGACTATTTGGTTTCTAGCTCATTTCTGATCTGTGCTTCTAAGACCCTTTATTGAATGTAATTTTTATTGCATTATGGTTGCAAAGGATGCATTTAATATTTCTGCTTTTCTGAATTTGTTTATGAAATTTTTATGCCTTGATACATGGTCGATTTTTGTGGAAGTGCCATGTACACTTGAGAATTTTCCCATTCAGTTTTCTGTAGAGGTCTATCATATCTAACATTTCTAAAATTCTATTCATCTCCTTAACTTCCTTCTTATTTTATAGGTAGATTTATCTAGTTCTGAGAAGGGAAAGTCTACACCTTTGAAGTGTTGTCTCTCTCAATATCTTAACAAACTTTCTAACATGTTAAGCCCTTGCCATATACGCAGTAATCAAATTTCCTGTAGCCTTCTTAGGAGGAGTCTAATTTTATTTATTCAGTAGTGATAGTCTAATTTCATTTATTAAATAGTGATGATACTCTTCTAGTACTGTATTGACTAGAGATAGCATTTACTGTTTTGCTAATTGTGCACTCAGATTAGAGTTGCTTGTTGGCTCTGGGTACTGTTCCACAGTTACTAAGGGGTTCTCAAGAAACCTTTTCCCAAATCCTGGGATTAGGTGAAAATCCTGAGATAGTCTCTAACCAGTGAAGATTGTACATGCACAAAGTCATAAAGAATTCTGGGAGTTTCTGTTGATTTGATTTTATAATGGGAGAATTGGCTCCCAACCTTGTGGTTTGTATCCAGGCTCTTTAAGGCTGTAGGAGCAGAAGAAGAAATGAAAGTAAAAATCCTTTTTCTTCTCTAGAATTCTATTTCTCCTTTTCAAGAACCCTATATTTGCTTCTTGTTGGGAAAAGTTTTATGGTATGCTGAAACTTTCAACCTTTCATTATTTGAAACTCTGCTTTCCAAGGATTTGAAGGATATATAAAATTTGAACCTGTTTCTTTCCTTTCTTCTTAAAAAAAAAAAACAAAACCTCAAACACCAAAAACCACTCAACAAACCTATTCTGTGATTAAAACTTGAAATTAAGTTTCTCTTTTAATCTAATCTAATCTTTTAAATCCCTACTCTGCCAAGGGATAATACTTATTTTATACTTTCTTAGTGGTGAACTCCTAGAGAACAAGGGGCCATGTCTATGCAAATGTCTTTTTATAGCACCATAAGTAAATAAACCCTTTTGGTAATGATTGACTTTTTCAAATGTAAGTATAAATGGGGAGAGAAAAAAACTCAAAGGAAATCATTACCTAAGCCAAATGGGTCTTTCTGGACCATAAATAATAAGAACGATCTGTATTACATTGGAGGTAGATGGGAGTGTAGTTTCCAGAACCCCAGTATAATTTGTTCCATGTAGGTCATACCTTTCCTATATCTAGTTCTATATGCACTTGGCTCTGTAGGGCCAAACCTCTTGATAAGTCGTAGTAATTATCCCATCCTGTGGACACTCTATGCTGAAAGGTACATAGTTACTTCTTGACAGGAAGGGATTGAACCAGGAGTGAATGAGGAAAGGTGGCCATGGCAAGGAGATGGAACACAATGAAGGAGGGGATGGTAAGAGGATGATACCAGAAAGATATAAGATCAGAAGAAGAGAGGAAGAGGATGTTCTTAGTGAATGACTTTATTTCAACTTTTTTAGTGAAGCATGAGTGGAGGTCCTGAGCCTTTTTGGGGTAGAGTGGGGAGGCAGGAAGAGAGAAAAGAAGAGAATGTTTGAAACAGTCATGTGGTGAGTAAAATAAGGAATTTTTTAAGTAGGGAGAGAAGAATTTCCTTGTTAGGACTCCATTTTGATATAACAAATTTATAGTGGGCCCAGTAGGCATAGTTTAGTGATTTCTCTCATATAATTAGTATATATTATATGTAACATATAATACAAATTGATAACAAAATGGCATAGAATTAAGCTGGAGGTGGAGAGCTGGCTGAATTGTATTGGAGAAATTGCCAAGCTCCTGTGATGAGCCTAAACTCCTAGAAGACAAAGGCCTATCTTTTTAATACTAATATTCTGTTAAAGTTACATGGCAGTAATACATGGAATACAACATTCTCCAGACAACTAAAAATAAATACCACACAGAAGATAATATAGAGAGATACACGGTGGGTGTGAGCGACTACTCATGAAGAATTGGAAGAATGAGAGTCATTTGGGAAATGTATGACAGAAAAAAGTTTGCTGCTTATGTGTCAATAGGGTGAGGATTAACAGGTGGACACCTTCAGTGCTCCACTGGTATTTTCGCAATGTTGGGGCTAAGCAAGACTAACAAAATTCTCACAGTATGGACAAGCACGGATGAGTTGTGACCTGCATCAGTGGAAAAAACATTGTAACTGATGATCCATTTGAGGATTTGCAAAATTTACCAGCTTCTCTTCTTTTGTGGAGGTAGTAAAGATATGGTTAAAAAGCGTTTTTTGGGTATCTATTTGGTGTGACATTGTGTGGAGCTGGTCACATTTCTCCTGTCTTACTTATAATCTGTTTTTTGCCTAAATTTCCATTACATTTGAACAAATAGATTCGTGATGGTTTGTTGTCTACTTGTTGTTAGGTGGAATTGGAGCTTTGTACTGACATGTACTTTCTTTGTCAGACTGTTATTATCTTTATTCATTGCTTTTTCTTAGTTTTGTGACATAACTATATTAAGAAAAAAAGTTGTAATTTATTTTGTAGGATTGAATCAAAATGATAACCTTTACCTCTTTTTATTTTTTTCAGGAACTATTTTTTTTATATACACATTCTGTTTAGAAAAATGTGCTCTCCTGCTTTGGTATCTCAGATTTTGTAATTTTATACTTGAAATGTACACATACAAGGATTTCATTTGTGCATTTTGTCACTTTTAGAGTTCTGAAGATGAATGGGTTGAAGCAGTTTCATTGCAGACAACTACCCCAGAAAAAGCCTGGAAGATCAAGAAGGAAGAGTCAGATAAAAAAGAAGGCTCCCAAACTGTTCAGGTGAGCAGTCTGATTTTCAATAAAGCAAGCATGTTCTTATGATAAAAGAACTGCATTTTTAAATGTAAAATACGATTTAATTTCTTTAGATAAAGATTAACTCTGGAACTTCTGGATGATGATATGCTGTATTTTGGATATTCTGCTGAAATATATTTTTTTTGGCGGGGGGAGTGCAGTTGCTATCAAATACTTTGGCAAAGGGAGTACTCTTTATTTCTGTCCTTAGTTTTCAGATCTCTAATTTGGGAGAGAGAAGTGGCACCCTCATTGTTACCTGTTTCTGATATTCTTCAATTATGTAATTGGGAGCTGAAAATTAAGCTCTAGTACTGAGTGTAGCAGCTCTTTAATAGCTAAACTTTACTGATTCATTCTTTTAAAATTCATTCTTTTGATATTTTTGCATGCATAGGAAATGAAGAATATTTTATGCAAAAAGATTAACAACAGCAATTAAGAAGTCAGTTTATAGAAATTTAGTTCTAAGCACTTGAATTGAAATGACTTACTTTCTTTATAGAGAGATGAATGGATGACCTTTGATTTTATGTCTGTTAAAACTGTATCATCATCATCACTCAAAGCTGAAAAACAGGCTGCAAAGAAAACAGAGCAAGAGAAAGCCCAAGCAATTGATCAGGTAATGGGACATCGGAGTCACTCTTTAATCCTTTTTTCCCTTTTAAAGAAAAGACCTTTCTTATTGTGAACTTAAGCATAAATAACATGAAACTTCAATATACAAAGAATGGAAAAGAAGATTTTATATGAAAATATGAACTCTTAAATTTTTAAAAGTATTATCAAATTTAGAATGATAGTAATGAAACTGTGCTGGTTGTATTTGTTTCCTTCTAAACTTCCTTCTGTTCCTTTCTTGGTATTTTCTGTTAACACTTTTTTCTTCTTTTTTTTCTTCTTCTTTTTTTCTCCACCAGTTCTCTTTTCCTTTCCCCTCCAATCCCTACCCCCAAAGGCCTCTTTTGTAGCAAATAAATATTATCACAAAAAACAAATCAATACGTTGGCTAAATTTGAAAGTGTGTCAATTTCATTCTGCATCTTTAGTACAACTCTTTTTTGCCAGTAGGTAAGTTGATGTTTAGATTTGCGATTGCAGATAGAAATATTTCTAAAAAGTCAACCTGCTTTTTGATATTCCTCAGTTCCAAAAAAAACTGTTGTGCATGAATCCAAAACACAAATTTAATTTAAAAAATTTTTAGTTTTCATTGGTAGTTGAGTCCATTATTTTTAACGGACTAATATAAAACTTAAGGAAGTTAGATTTCTTAGATAAGTACATGGTATCTCATTTTCTGAATACTTATGAGGAAAAATGATTATTGTGATAAGGATATACTTTTATCATGTAACATCTAAATATTTTTTAGAGCAAGAGTTCTGTGGATTTCAGGTTATCTGTGAACTTAGAAGGGATAAAATTAGATCTTTATTTCAGTATGACTTCCTTTGCAGCCCTACGTGTTTTATGCATTTAAAAATATTATTCTGAGATGGGGTCCATAGACTTCACCACACTGTCAAAGGGCTCCATTATACACATGCACAAAGTTAAAAACTCCCTTTCTGGAGTAATCTTTAATTGAAATTAAATATAAAAGGTATTTCAACTTGGGAGAAAAGTCATTAAGCTAATAAGCACAGGTCAGATAAATTCAAGGTAAAACAATATTTTGTTATGCATATTGCTTTGAATAGCAAAAAAGGGGAATTAGGGAAAATTTTTAATAAAAATATTTTTACATACTAATTCTTCAGTATTTTACTATTCAGTTACATTCAAAAAATGTTTTATTAAGCACTTTTATGTGCAAAGTGTGATAGGCACAATAAGACAAAAGACAAAAACCAGTTCTTGCCCTTAAGGAACTCACATTCTATTTGAACACATATAAACAAGTAGATAATAACGTAGTCTAAAGGGGGAAAGAGTATAAATAATTAGGGGTTTGTAAGGGAATGAAGCTCAGTTAAGGTATCTACTACTTTGTGAAACCTTTTATTTCTCCTATACCTAAGTTGTTAATACTTTCTCCTTCCTCAGATTATCTTGTATGTGATTTTAGTAACCCTCCCTTCGCAGCCAGCCATCACAAAAAGGCGCTATTCCCATTCTTTGAATCTCTTCTCCCCTTATTGTTTCATTGCTCTTAAGCTGCAAATTGTCATCCTGTGGTCTCTTACCTTCCTTTGTATTTCATCCATGTTCTCATCCTTCTCTGTAGCCTCATAGGATATAATAGACCTTTTTCCTTGCCAAGAGTTCTCCACTTCTGTCTTTGATTCTGCTTCCATTTATCTCTTGTTTTAGGACCTTATTGTAGCAGTCTTTTTGTAACTCTTGCTCATCTTCAGTTTGTTATTCTCTCTTTCAGCTTTGTCTGTAAGCATGCTCAGGCCTTCGCTTGCATGGAAAATGCATTAGTTTTGTAGTTTGAGGTTCTGGGTTCGATTGCTGGCATTGCTAATTGCTAAATGTGTCAACTTGGGCAAATCAGTTAGCCTCTCTGGGACTAGTGTCTTCATCTTTGAAATGAGGAGAATGGATTAGATAAATTGTAAGATCCCTTGTAGTTTTACATCTATGATCCAGTGACCTCAATCTTTTGCCTTTTATCTTTCCTTTGTAGCTAAGCAATAAAGCTTGACTTCCATGGGGAGCCAGTTTATAGAAGAACTTGAATGCCAGAAAGAGAAATTTGACTTAGATCATATGAGCAGTGAAGACTTTAGGGAGAGAAATGAATTAATAATAGTGATTTAGGAAGATTATTCTTATACTGGTTATAGCTCTTAGATGTTAGACTGATCTTTTTCTATTTTTATCATATTCCATTGGCATGTTCAGATTTTCAAATAAGTCTGTGATCTTAATCATTTGGAAGTTCCCTTCAGGAATACAAGTTGCAAGCCATCTATACCTGTTCATGTTGTGTGACTTTTGTTCTTGTCGTCTATTAGATTTATCATAGTGGGCCCATCCAGCATCTTGGAGTTCTTCCTCAATTTCTCTTAACATTTTGAGGGTTTTAGTAAGGTGCTCTGGCTTTCTATCTGTTGTCCCTTACTCTTACCATGTAATCAGCCCATCTCCTGTTTCTGTCATGCATTTCTTGATATTTTACACTCCCATTTTATTTGAAGGTCCTTACTAGTTTTATGGTACAGCATACTCATACTATGAGCCTTTCCTTTGTCCTCTGTGTGATATTCATTTTCAGGTCTTCAGAGACTTTTATTTCCTGTCATGCTATTGTATTTCTTTTCATTCATGTCATACATTCATCATTGCCATAAAACAGTACCAGTAGTATGTTCATGTTAAAAATTTTAGGTCTTTGTTTCCGTGTGAAGCTTGGGGTCATTTAAGGAACTTTTCAATTTCCTAAGGGCAGTCTAGTCCAGAACTATATTTAAATTTTTTCCATTCCAGACCCCTTCAGTGCTTCTTAAACTGTGAACAGGGTCGCAACCCATAATTTAAGAAGTGCTGACTCTAGCCCACTCACCTCCTTTAATTCTAGGACTGACTCATTAGATATGCACACTGATAGATAATCTCTGTGGGTTTTCCATTCAAATACATGTCATAATATAGGTAATTGATCCGCTTGGTCTTTCCTGTGTGGAAAAGCCAAACTGTTGTGGGGGGGAGAGTTATAGATTTCTACTAAGAGGTTTTGCAATATTCCAGTGATTGATATGATCAACATGACATCATTTAAGTCAAATCAGTAGTCATTTATTAAGTACCCTGACTACATGTCAGGCACTGTACTGAATGCTAGGAATACAAAGAATGACAAAATCAGTCTCTGCCTTCTAGGAACTAACATTCTAAAGGAGGAGAGAGCTTTCAAACAACTGATACAAACAAAATGCATACAGGATAAATTGAAGATACTCTTAGAGAGAAGTAAGGAGTGCCAGAAAAGTCTTCTTGCAGAAGAAGGGAATGTAGCTAATACTTGAAGGAAGACAGAGAAGCCAGGAGGCAGAGTTGAGGAGGGAGAGAATTTCTGGCTTGGGGATTAGTAAGCAGTCAGGAGATGGAGTGTAATGCATCAGAAAGTGCAGTGAAACAGTGTCATTGAATTGTAGAGTACATGGAAAGGAGTAAAGTGTAAGGAAACTGCAAAGACAAGAGGCCAGGTTATAAAGGATTTTCAAATCTAAACAGGATTTCACTGGCAAACAAGAACATCGGGCATATTGTAGAGAATTCTGAACTGGATCTAGTACCTTTGTCAAGCATTCCTCTCTCTGTTTTATACCTCATTTGATGTTTATGTTCAGAGAGTCATTGAACAGTCATTTCTGTTATGTCTTTCAACAAATACTGAATGGTTTCAATATGTGGAAGGGACATTGCTGGAAAAGAGCATTTAAAATGGCATTTTGTTCTATCAAATCAAATGATTTCTCACAATAAAAATATTAGCCTTATAGGATCTTATATTCCCTATAGCTTTCAGTTAATTTTGAAATGGTGATGATGTGATCCATTGTAGGATATTGCATTTGAAAGCCTGTTTCTTCCCTAATACCATCTTTAAGGGTCTCTTTGACTTATATAGGCATAAAAATTTTCAATAGGCATTTGTAGACTAGGAGTTCATGTTTTTTCAGTAAATTTTTTCTCAGAATTAATCAGATTCAGGTTTTTTATTTCTTTGGTATCTTGAACTCTTGTTATGTACACTTAGTACAACCTGACTCTTATCTTTGTTGTTCATATTGCCATTTTTAACTCCCAGTAAGCCCAAGTAAGATTGTGATCTATGGATCCAAGTATGTTTCATCAGTCCTTGTTTGTGAAAATAGTTTATTACAGTAAACTAAATAGATGAGTTTATTATAGTAAACTTGGTAGATATTTTCCTTTTTTTCTATTTATGGTCCTTTTTTCCTTTTTGTTTTTATATACTGTTAGGAAGAGGTTGTTTAGTTGGATTTCTTGCTAGGCTTATTTTAAACCAGATTTACCCACATTACTTTCCTCTGCTTTATGAGATTTTATGGCCCGTACTTATCTATCAGCTTTGTTTGTAAGATTTTGCAAATGAATTTATATTTTATGCTGGTCTGTGGCTCTTTGTCAGATAAATATAATCTTTTCTGACTGAGGTACTTCCTGGGTTCTTTTGTCTTTCTAATAGCAACAGATTTGTAGCTGTTAAATTTTCTAATAAAATTAATGTCTGTATCCTTATTTTAAAAAATTAATTAATTTATTTTTAGTTTTCAACATTCATTTCCACAAAGTTTTGAGTTTCAGATTTTCTCTCCATCTCTCCCTTCCCCCCACTCCAAGATACTATGCATTCTGATTACCCCTTCCCCTAATCTGCTCTCCCTTCTATCACACCTTTCCTTTCCCTTATCCCCATCTTCTCTCTTTTCTTGTAGGGCAAGGTAGATTTCCATACCCTATTACCTGTATTTCTTATTTCCCAGTTGTATACAAAAACAATTCTCAAGATTTGTTTCTAAATCTTTGAGTTCCAGCTTCTCTCCTTTCCTCCCTCCCCACCCATCCCGACTGAATAGGCAAGCAATTCAATATAGGACATACCTGTGACTTCCATAATAGTCATGTTGTGAAGGACTAACTACATTTCCCTCCTTTCTCTTCTGTCCCCCGTTTATTCTATTCTCTCTTTTGACCTTGTCCCTCCTCAAAAGTATTTACTTTTAATTACTCCCTCTTCCTATTTGCCCTCCCTTCTCTCATCCTCTCCTTACATCTCACTTACCTCCTCTTCCCCTACTTTCCTGTAGTGTAAGATAGATTTTCATAACAAATTGAGTGTGCATGCTATTCCTTCCTTAAACCAAATGTGATGAGAGAAAGCCTCACTTTTTCCCTCCCGCCTTCCCACCTTTCCCCTCCATTGGAAAAGCTTTTTGTTACCTCTTTCACGAGAGATAATAATTTGCTGCATTCCATTTCTCCCTTTCTCCCAATATATTTCTCTCTCACCCCTTAATTTCATTTTTTTTAGATATCATCCCTTGCTATTCAACTCACCCTGTGTCCTCTTTCTATATGTATATAATTCCTCCATCTACCCAAATACTGAGAAAAGTCTCAATTATTACAAATACTATCTTTCCGTGTAGGAATGTAAACAGTTTAACTTTATTAAGTCTTTATGATTTCTCTTTCCTGTTTACTTTTTCATGATTCTCTTGATTCTTGTGTTTGAAAGTCAAATTTTCTATTCAGCTCTGGTCTTTTCATCAAGAATGCTTGAAAGTCCTCTGTTTCATTGAATGACAATTTTT
>CM053771.1:119650431-119689984 GCA_028658325.1 Potorous gilbertii
CACCCTTCTATCCCTTAATGTAGAAGCTGCTAGATCTTATGTTATCCTGATTGTATTTCCACAATACTCAAATTGTTTCTTTCTGACTACTTGCAATATTTTCTCCTTGACCTGGGAACTCTGGAATTTGGCTACAATATTCCTAGAAGTTTTCCTTTGAGGACCTCTTTCAGGAGGCAATTGCTGGATTCTTTCAATATTTATTTTACCGCCTGATTCTAGAATATCAGGGCAATTTTCCTTGATAATTTCTTGAAAGATGATGTCTAGGCTTATTTTTTTTTTTGATCATGGCTTTCAAGTAGTCCCATAATTTTTAAATTGTCTTTCCTGCATCTATTTTCCAGGCCAGTTGTTTCTCCAATGAGATATTTCACATTATTTTCCATTTCTTTTATTCTTTTGGTTTTGTTTTGTAATTTCTTGGTTTCTCATAAAGTCTTTAGCTTCCATCTGCTCCATTCTAATTTTTAAAGAACTATTTTCTTCATTGAGCTTTTGAACCTCCTTTTCCATTTCTCTAATTCTGCTTTTTAAAGCATTCTTCTTCTCATTGACTTTTTGGATGTCTTTTGCCATTTGGGTTAGTCTGTTTTTAAAGGTGTTATTTTCTTTAGCATTCTTTTGGGTCTCTTAGGAAGCTGTTGACTTGTTTTTCATGATTTTCTTGCATGGCTCTCATTTCTCTTCTCCATTTTTCCTCTACCTCCCTAACTTGTTTTTCAAAATCCTTTTTGATCTCTTCCATGACCTGAGACCATTGCATATATTTTTTGAAAGTTTTCAATGCAGAAACCTTGACTTTTGCATCTTCATCTGATGGTATGCCTTGTTCTTCCTCATCTGAGAGTATGGAAGAAAATAACCTTTTCACCAGAAAAGTAACCATCTCTAGTCTTATCTTTTTTTCCCCTTTTTTGGGCATTTTCCCAGCCAGTTACTTGACTTTTGAGTCCTTTGTCAAATGGAGGGTAAACTTTAGGAGACTGTAAGTTCTCAATTGCTCCTTGGTGGCACAGTCAAGGGAGAGGAGCTTATTATTCTCCTGGCCTGCGCTCTGTTTGGGAAGCAACTACAAGCTTTTCTGCCCAGGATCCTCTCCAAAGCCTTCACAAACTCCACCACACCAGTGCTCTTCTTCACCCTAGGACCGCCACTCAGAGCTGAGATCCAGATCGGCTGCTTGATTCGCCCAGGATCTTTAGGCTGAGAGCTCCAAAAATGGAGACTGCTGCAGTGATTTCCGCATGCCAGGCTGGACCCTCACTCCCCTCTCACCCAAGTGAAAGGGCTTTCTCACTGACTATTGAAGCTGTCTGGCATTTGTGGGTTGAGAAATCTGGGAACCGCAGCTGTTACCCATGATTTTGTGCCCTGAAGCCTGCCTTGTCCTGTCTGTGCCATACCATGTGGCCAACCAAGACTAGGCTGCGCTCCTCTTGGAGTCTGGTGCAATAGACCCTTCCTGTCAGCCTTCCAGGCTGTCTTGAACTGGAAATCTCTTTCATTCTATCATTTTGTGGCTTCTGCTGCTCTAGAATTTGTTTAGAGTAATTTTGACAGGTATTTTATTGACTATGGGGGTAGAGCTTGTACAGGTCCATCCTTCTACTCCCCCATCCTGACTCTGCCCCCTTGTCTGTATCCTTTTGAATAGCCATTTCCAGTTTCTCATTTTTGGCATACATATTTTTATGTAACCTCCATAATATTCTTTTTCTGTTCTTGAAGTTATGCTCCAGAACTGAATCAGCCCATGCTTTTCAAGTGTCCTGTTTTGAAACTTCTTCTCCTTAAAGATCACAACAGCTTAGGTAGATAAGCATTGAAGTTTTGACATTAGTCTTGATAGTTGGATATTGATCTTTGTCTTTTACCTTATAGTTTTAAAATTGTTATCCTGGAATTTACTGGGCTTTGGAATAAGTTGTTAAGTAAGATTATTTGGTTTCTCTATTTAAAATAAATATTGTTGAATTTCAGGTAGAATAGTTCAGTTGGAGTTTTTCTTGAAGGGTAAAGAATACATGACTTGACTAAAGTTCTTGCCAGCCTGTGTCTGAGTTCAGAATGAGTACTTGAAATTTGGTAGTGTCACCGTATGGGTGAGAGCAAAGTCAAAATGGTGCAGTAAGACTTCGCAACTGCCAAACGTTTTCTACAAAATGGTCACCAAAAACACTGAATAAAATTTTGAGTGAGAAAGCCAACAAAAAGTCACGGTGAGTCATTTTTCCAGCCCAGAAATCTTAGGAAGATAGAATGTGAGACCTGGTGACAGAGTAGAGACTGGCCTGAAGCACAAGGCATGGCACGAGCAGCACTGGCTGTGGGTTGTGTGGCAGCAGAGGTGCTCAGGGATAATAAGGGTGCTGTGTTCAGGGATAGTAAGATTGTACTTGTGTAAGGATGAGATCACAGATCGGGAGGGCAGTTACCAGACCTTTCCCCTGATCACACCACATTGGAAGCATCAAAAATCTACAGGCCTCCAGACCTAACTGCAAAAGCAGAATAATATAAAAGATAGAAGTTCAGGCTAGTCATCTCCCACAGAGATGAGCAGAGTTCAATTCTGACTTAAAGTCCAAAGAAGAAGGTTGGACAAAAGGAGTACACAACAACTACAAAGAACCTGACCATAAAAATCTACTATGGTGACAGGAAGATCATGACGCAAACCCAGAAAAAGACAATGACTTGAATAAACTTATAAGTCAAGCCTCAAGAAGAAATATAGATTGTACATAAGCCTAACAAGAATTCCCAGAAGTGCTAAAGAAAGAGATTAAAAGAATGGCCAAAAAAAAATGATTTAAAAAATCAAATGAGAGCAGAAGAGGAAAAGTTGGGAAAAGAAATGGGATCTATACAAAAAAATTATGAAAAGAGAATTAACATGTGGATGTTGTGTTTTTAAGCCTAAAAATAGTAAATCAAGAATAATTTGGCTTTGTTGTACATAACTACTTACTGTAAGAATAATGTCTGGAGTAGATTATTTTTACTTTTTTAGCCAAGAGAAAATATAGTTGATAAAGTGCAAAATGTGGAATCAGTAGGAATTAGGTTTGACTCTTGTCCCTGATTGTAGCATTCTGATTATAAGAAATTAACCTTTTAACCTCAGTTTCCTTATCTGTAAAATTGTGTTAATATATTTATTATTTACACCACAGAGATTTGGTAAAGATCAAATGAAAAATTTGTTACATACTTTGTAATCTACTGAAGCACTGAATAAATATCAGTTATTATTGGGAGGGATAATATACGTTTGATATAAAGTCAAGAATCCAGAAAGATCTGAAGAACAGGTAATGGTGACCCAAATCTAATTAGAAGAAATTTAATATGGGTTTAACAAATCAACTTCAAAAGGATAAGAAGGGGGCAGTATGGTGAGAGAGTTTATATTAAAAAGCTCTTGGGGTTTTGGTAGACTTCAATCATTTGAACATTTACAATCACTATATGCCAGGGACTATGCTAGCCACAGACAAAAATGAAATAGTCTTTACTTAAAAAAAGAGCTTGCAGTCTATTTGGGGAGAAAGCACATATACATGTAATACACATGTATTACAGTGCATTATCAATCAGCATATAGTTACAAAAAAATTATAGACATATAAAGCTAAAAGAAACCTGTAGCATTTTCTAATCTAATTTAGTTAATAAGTATATACTATGTGTGTGTATGTGTGTATACATGTGCACATAAACACACATACATATATATGCATAGATGTATGTGTATATATATGTATGTATGTATATATACCCATCTATGTGTATACACATATATTTCATTATATACACATTTTATGTGCAATTCAGCATACATATATGCAATATATATGAGCAGTATTTATGTGCGACATATTGCATATATGTTTTTTCAAAATATTTTGTATCTGTGTATATCATATACATGCACACGGATATACATGTATTTGTGTGTATATATGTGTTTGTGTGTATGTGTATTCTCCCCAAGTAGACTACATGCAGAGACTCTTTCATTTGAGGCAACTGACAGTAGCCAAAAAAACCTAATGTAATCTGAGGTTTTATTAAGAGAAAACATAGTGTTAAGAAACAGGAAATGATAGTTCTGTTGTACTGTGCCATGTGGAGATCACATCTGGAGTATTATGTTTAATTCTGGATACTACATTTCAGGAAGGACTTTGATTCAAGAGAGTGCCCAGTGAATGGTAACAGGACCTTGAAATCTTGCTATTGAAAATTTATTAAAGAAACTGGGGATGCTTAGTCTGGAGAATTGATTTGAAAATAGGGGCATTTGATAACTGTTTTTAAGTGTCTGAAAAAAGATTATACTGCTTCTAATTAACCTCTTAGGGCACACTTAGGAGCAGTTTGGTGAAAGTTGCAAAGAAGCAAATTTAAGCTGGATGCAAGGAAATAACAATTGGAGATATACAAAAAAGAGAGCTGCCTTGAGATTTAATACTTAGTAGAGTTCTTCAGGCAAATGTTGCATGCTCATTAGTCTTGTATGTTGTAAAGAGGATTTCAGTTAAGCTATCAGGGGGCTGGGTGGATTCTAGGGCTTCTTCTCTTTGTGAGTTCATGTAATTCTTTCTCTAGCAGTCTGGTAAAGCCTCTTGATTTCTCAGAACAATAATTGCTTAAATTCTTAATTGAAGGAAATGTTAAATTTCAATTAGTGGTTCCCTGAAAATAAAGATCTAATTTTTTTTCTCATCAAAATTTCTCATTGAAATTCCCGGACCCCCTGGATTTATGTGTGCTATTCTTCTACCCCCAAGTTATGAACACCTGCCTTAAAGTTTTTGTTTAAATATTTTTAGCTGGTGAAGTAGAACTATTATTTGTATCTTTATGATTCTTTAATGCACACTTAAAACGTGTTAGGATTTCTTTTCATGTAAGACATAAATATAAAAGTCATTTGCCAAAACAGAAATATCAGGGCCAACATTTAACATTTTGTTATGTGGAACAATAAAATTATTACAGTACATTATCAATCTTTAGCATGTTTACTAAAAAATTATGGAAATATAAAGCTAAAAGAAACTTGTAAGATTTTCTAATCTAATTTTAGTTAATAAGGCATATGGAAATTAAGGGGCAAGTAGATAGAGCACTGGGCCTGGAGTCTGGAAGACCTGAGTTTAAATCTGGCCTCAAACATTTACTGGCTGTGTGATCCTGGACAAGTCACTTAATACTGTTATCTTAGTTTCTTCATCTATAAAATAAACTGGAGAAGGAAATGTAAAACCATTTTAGTACTTTTGCCAAGAAAACCCCCCAAATGGGGTCTGAAGAATATGACACAAGTGAAATGACTGAACAGCTGAAGTTAAATGATAAATGATTTTCTCAAGCTCCTTAGTTTTGTTGTGACTAGAATTCAAAGTACAGTGACTATGTAATTGATCGTTATAAAGGTAGTTCTATGTGAATGGCAGACTTTTGTAGAATGGGAATTTATGCCAAGTGCTTAATATCTTTTAGAATTCTTAGCATTTTGCAAGTAAGTATCCTTACTTAAATGTAACTTTCTGGAGGGGAAAAAAAAAAACTTCACAAACCCCAAGATAACAATTTGTACCATAATTGGCATGGTCATAGTGGATCAAGTTATTTATAACACACAAAAGCATTCTGTATTCTTTTTGAATTCTGACTCTTGAAAATGTTGTTTGTTGTAGTCTAGACTTTCTGAAAGAGAGCTGAACCCTTATTGGAAAGATGGTGGAACAGGCCTACCACCAGAAGATGTTAATCCATCATCAATTGCTAAAGGTAAAAAAGTGAATTATTTTTAGGTTCATTTTTATTCCTCTTAAAATAACCTGTTTGTTTTTTAAACAGTAGATATGTTATGCGGTCTGACAGAAGAGAAGCCCCAACTTAAGATTTGGGAAATGTTAATTTCAGGTTTCTCCATTGACTGTAAATATTATTGAACTTGTAACCTGTGTTACATTCTAAATTAGTGTCACTTTTTTCTTATTTTCAAATCAATTTAACATTTATTAAGTGACTTTTGTGCTCAAAGGATTATACTAATGCTCCAGCACTTAGAAAATTTAAGTAAGATATGGCCCCTGATCTTATGGAGCTTATGATTTTGTTGGGGTTTAATTATTCCCCTGTGGTTTTAATTATTGTTTATGCCAGTTATATGCTGGCATCTAGTACAGGGTTAGAATTTAGAAAAAATGAGTCAACATTGCAGATTAACACCCCTCTGCCCCCGAAAAAAACAAAACAAAACCCAAACCCAAAAAAACCCAAACACCCATTGATAGGTATAGCTTTACAGGTCCTTGTGCGTAAGAGCATACGTAAGTCAAAGAAAACAGTAGTCCACATGAGAATAAGAGAGTACTTAAGGTCCAGATACTTATATTGTTTTTGACTACAGCTGTGTGGCATAGTAGTACCTTAGGACCTCAGGTCTTGACAGAGTGATTAACACAGCTATATAGATCATCTTCCAGCCTCCCCTTTCCAGACTAGTCTCATTCTTTAGCATCTTTTCCACATTACCAAATACCTACTGGATTTTTATACTGGATACATAAAAGACATCTCAGACTGAATCTGTTTAAAACAGAATTGATTCTCTTTTCATTCAAAGCCTCATGTCTTCCAAATTTCTCTTGTTTCTCTTGAGGACATCTTTGCGGTCACTCATGTTCACAAACTTCGCATTGTACTCCATTGTTTACCCCATGCATCTAATCAGTTGACAAATATTGTTTTTACCTTTACAATCTCTCTTCTCTCTATCTTCTTCTAACTGTTCATGTTGCTGCTACCTATGTTATGGTAAATAATTTGCATGGTCTCTCCCAACTCTAATCCTCCATACATTTGCCTGACTGATTTTACTAAGTCTGGGTGTGACCATGTTACTCCATTTCTCAGTAAACTCCATTGAATCCCTGTTGTATCTAGGATAAAGTATAAACTCAGTTTGACTTTAAAGCCATTTATAACCTGGCCTCAATTTAGTTTTCCAGTGTTATTATGCAGTAGTACACTTCTGGCACTTCACAGTCTAGCACATGGACCTCAGTGATATTTCTTATATGCCATACCTGCTGTCATTTGACTTTGGGACATTGCTCTGACTGTTCCCTACCTTCTTCACCTTGTAAGACTACTCAGACAATCGTTTTACATGAAGCTGGACCTGATACTCCAGGTATTAGTGTTTTCTTTCCCTATGCTACCTTATTTATTCTGTATATATTTATATATGTACATGTCTTTTCTGATATGTAAGCTTTTTGAGAACAAGGATTATTTCATTTTCGTCTTTTTATCCCTCTCATATAGCACAGTTCTGGGCAGTAGTAGACATGATGAATGTTTTTTGCTTTCAAAAAATGCATATATGCATAAACATGTACATATACTTATATATGTGAGATAATTCATATAGGAGAATACATATACTTACATAACTTTCATACACAATAATATATGAAAAATACATAAGTTGAAGAATAGTGAGAGGGGACGTAGTTCTGGAAATGGGGGAGAGGCATTCAGGGAAGCCTTTAAAGTAGAAGGTGACAGTTAATTTGGATTTTAAAGGATAAGAGCATTAATGCTTAAAGAAAATTATTCTTACATCAAAATAAAGGTTTGGTTGGGGAAGGAAAAGAGTGGAGGCAGGATGACTTATTAAGAAGTCCAGAGAAGTGATAATGTTTTGCATATAATGGGAATAGAGAAGAGAGAGTGGCTCTGGAGACCTAGTAAGTTTGTTGACGGTCTACCTTATCTAGAATTTGTATGCATTTTTATTTGAACTATCTATGAATTATTAGCATCTTGTGCTTACATTTATGACAAATAATAAAAACACTGCTAAATTATTTTGATTCTTTTTGTAGTGTAATGTAAACTAAGAGGGATTTTTTAAACATTGTATTTATTAGTATATTAATTAAATGCTTATTTTGATGCATTTAAATTTTTACAGATTTATCATTTATCAAGGTTACTAGTACCTCCCTTACCTTACCCTCCCTTTATCTTGTATCTTCTTTTTATGTATTTTTATATATCTATATATGTGCATATTGTTTTCTTTGTAAGAATGTAAATTCTTTGAGGGCAGGGACTGTATCACTTATGTCTTTTGTATCCTCAACACCAATTGCGTGCCAAAAAAACTTAATAAATACTTACTGGTTGATTTTATATTTTGAACCAGTCAAAGGAGAAGATGCCCATAAATAATACACTGTTTTTTTGACTACTTCAATTTTATTGTGTCTTTTGTATCCTCAACACCAATTGTGTGCCAAAAAAACTTAATAAATACTTACTGGTTGATTTTATATTTTGAACCAGTCAAAGGAGAAGATGCCCATAAATAATACACCGTTTTTTTGACTACTTCAATTTTATAACGAAAATTACAGTTTTAAAGTATATGAAAAAGTTTGTGAAGTGAAATAAAGTAAAATATAGATTAGGTATTTAGTGTTGAAAAAATACCCTTTTTATAACTTTTTAAACCTACATGCCAACCTTATGGTAATTCTATTACTTTCCAGTAGATAGATACAAAACATTAAAAAAATTTTATATATATAATCTATCTTGGTGATTATTTCCTTTTTCAAAAAATGATTTTTTGTGTAACAGTGTGGTCCTGTTTGACCAAGGAAATTTAAGTTCTCTGTTTTGGCAGTATTGTATGTAGTTCATTTGAACAGGGAGAATCCAAATAATATTTTTCCATTACCTCTTTGTCGCTTTAAGACTCAGGAACATTATTACCTTTTTGAGTGCACTGCATGCCCAAGAATATTTGTTATGTTTTCTGTTTGCTTTCTTTCAATTTTATTTTAGCATTTATTAGAGAATTTGAGGTTTAGTACACATTGTGCCCCTGTACCGTTCATGGATATCGCTCAATATTATAAATCGGAACTTTCCACTCGTAATAATAACAATAACAACTTTTATTCATGTATTTCACCCATTTTTCTGTTGCCCTGCATCATGTTAGCGGATCCACGGTAAATTAGAAGTTGGTGTTTGGAATCATGACATGATATCAGTGTACACGGGCAGTGGAGGAAATGCTCTTCGGAATAAAATAACCATTTCTTTAAAAAATACCAGGTTAAAGTACAAGTGAGTGTCACTAAAGTCTTACTGCTTTTGTCATTCAGACGTTTGTAGTTAGCAAATTTAGGCAGTTAGGTGGTATAGTGGATAGAAGCATTGTGACAGCAAGCACCTCTACATACACAGGTGAGCCTTGGTGCACAGGTTCTTAGATCTGCTTTCTAAGGAAACAACCTTAGAAGGGTGAACAATCTTACTTTAATCAAGCACTTATTTAATATATTTTTTATTTAATTATATAATCATTCACTTAGTTCAGGGGAAAAAGTCAGCACCCTGAACTTCAGAGAAAGTGCAAACAGAAAGACCAACAGACAGGACTTCCAACTGTCTGACCATAGACAATATATATACATCGTTACTAGAGAGAGAAGTACCAACATCTGGGTTTTCAAAGCGGGGTTGGGGGAGGGAAGGGGCTCTTTAACAGCTACCTAGAGTCTCCTCCGGCCTAAGCAAAACCTTACTTCAGAATACACGCATACATACATACTTACATGTGTGTGCGTATGCGTGCATGTGTATACACAATTACCAAAAGGTGTGGGCCTTCACACAGAACAAGCCTCTCTTAATCAAGCTTCCCTTAAGAGTTCCACCTGAGGTCTATTAATGGACAGGGAAGAGTTCTAACTTCCATTACAAACACCTGGGTCTGGAGTCAGGAAGATTCATCTTCCTGAGTTTAAATCTGGCCTCAGCTGTGTGACCCTGGGCAAGTCACTTAACTCTGTTTACTTCAGTTTCCTCATCAGTAAAATGAGCTGGAGAAGGAAATGATGAGCCACTCTAGTATCTTTGCTAAGAAAACCCCCAAATGGAGTCACCAAGAGTTGGACATGATTGATGATGACTAAACTACAAATTACATTTTGCCAACCACCTTACTCCCAAATATTCATCAAGAAATGTGAAAATGACAAAATTCCCTCTTCTGGAATTTGAAATCAGTTGGTTATTAGTTTTGGTGAGGAGCAATGTATTTTGTAGTTTCTTTTCAGTCTTCTTTGTTATAAGAGTACTTTGCACCTATGTGAAAAGGACAGCAGGCCTTTCTAGAGGCAGCTGGGTGGTTCAGTGGATTGAGCCTGGAATCAGGAAGGCCCGAGTTCAGGTCTTTAGTAAACGTGTGCCTGAGCCCTTAACCTCTGTTTGCCTCAGTTTCCTCAACTCTAAAATGAGAACAATAATAGTAGCACTTACCTTCCCAGGTTGTGAGGATCAGGTGACATATTATGTATGGAGTTTAGCACAGTGCCTGGCATAGTTTATTATTGTGCAGTTATTTCAACTGTATCCACCTTTTTGTGGCACATTCTTAGCAAAGATACGGGAGTGCTTTGCTGTTTCCTTCTCCGGCTAATTCTACAGGTGAGGAATTAAGGCAAACAGGATTAAGTGACTTGACCAGGGTCACACAGCTAGAAATTTCTGAGACCAGATTTGAGCTCAGGTCGTCCTGAGTGCGGTTCAGGGTGCTCTACCCACTATGCCACCTGCCTGCCTCACCTACCTGCCCCACCTAGCATCTAGTAGGCATTATATAAATGTTAATCTCAGTGAAAGTAATCACAACATCTAAAAAGTCTGATACTGTATGCAGTGTTCCTCACTTATGGTCCTCCACTTCTGCAAAGAAGGAAGGAGATGCTTTTTAATATCTCATCTTTGGGGTCTAGCTTGGTTTTTATCATTTTGTAGCATTCAGTTTTGATTTTACTGCTGTTCTTTCCATTGTTATAGTCATTGTGTATATATTTTCCCCTAGTTCTTCAGATAACTCATATCAAAGCCTTGGAATGCTTTTCTCTATTAATAATATCATTGTTAATTGCACAGTAACATCCCATTACGTTCATGTATAACAGATTGATTGTTCATTCCCTAATTGATCAGTGCCACTCAGATTTTCAAATGAGCTGACTCCTTTAAAAAATTTGAAAGGGAGACTCAGTTTTATTTCAAATTGCTTTCCAGAATGATTGGACTAGTTTACAGTTTCTTTAACATGACCTGTTTTCCCACAGCCCCTCTCTCGTTTGTTATTTTCCTTTTTTGTTATCTTAGTCAAGCTGAGGACTGTGAGGTATGCATCGGAATTGTTTTAATTTGTCTTTCTCTAAATATTAGTGACTTAGAACATTTTTTTCATAAGACTGTTGATTATATTTCTTCTTCTGAAAACTTATTCATATCCTTTTGATGAGGTCTGGAGAGATAGAGGTACAGGCACTCCAAAACTAGAGCTTTGTGCATGGGCCATCCTGAAGAGTATTCTTGAGGTCAAGGTGGTAAAGATTTATTATGCTCTTTAGCAGGCAAGAATTCTTAGGGAAGCTGCAACCTTAGAGGGGTACAGATAAAGTTTATATAGGATATTCTTTAGTAAATCATGTGCCAGATGTGATGACTAGATGATTCAGGGCGGGATTAGGGAGTAGTTAAGGAGTGGTTAGTTCTTAGAGGAACATGCACTTTTGTTATCTACTGCACAGGCATTTTACATTGGGGAAATAACCGAAGGGGAGGCTACATGGAGATATGGTTTTAGGCCTGAAACTACACTAAATTAACTTGTTGTCAGGACTGACTAAGGAATACCAGGCTGCTTTCATTAGTGTCTCGTTAGAGAAGTTAAATATAAGGGAGTATATGTATGTCTAAGTCTAGGATACATATGATTAGTCAGTGAGTCATAAATGTTGTTATAACCCAGCACACAGCCCATTTAGCCAGTGCACAGCTGGTTCAGACTAATAAGTTCTATAGGTATAGCTGGCTACTGTATCAGGAACAGAGATAATGGTTGTTACTGGGGCAGGCTGTGTCCTTGGGCTGGGGAGAAACTGCCTGGGATAGTGTTTTTGAGGCAAGGGAGAAATGTAATTTTTAAAGAGAAATGTGATTTTAGAATAGGGCTTCAATCACATGCACCCAAGCACCCTATCACTTTGAACATTTATCTGTTGAGTAATGGCTTTTTTACTTGTACATTTGACTCACTTCCCTAATATTCTTAGAATTAAGATCTTTATCTGAGAAAATTTACTGCAAAAATTTCCACCTAATTTCCCGCTTTTCTTCTGATTTTACCTGCATTGGGTTTTTTTTGCATAAAAGCTTTCTAATTTTGTGTAATAAATTATCCATTTTACATTGTGCAAACCTTTATATCTCTTTTTTCATCATGAACTCTTTCCCTCCTCAAAGATCTGATAGGTAATTTCTTCTATGCTCCACTAATTTGCTTGTGATGTTACCCTTTATGTCTAAGTTCTGAATAGGTACACCCATTTGGATCTTAGTGTATGATATGAGGTGTAGGTCTGTACCTGTACCAGTCATGCTGTCACATCTAGGATGGCCTACTAGCACAGGTTCTTAGATCTGCTTTTCTAAAGAAAGAAACTTAAAAGGGGTCAACAATCTTCTTTAACTACATTCACCAACAGAGAAAATACAAGCAGAGGAAATAAAGACCAACAGATAGGGCTTCTAACTGTCTGACCATAAGCAACGCGTACATCACAGATCAACAGACAGCTCCAGCTGTCTGACCATTACATACATATATAGTTACCAGAGAGAGAAGCACCAACATCTGGGTTTTCAAAGCCAGAGGACTCCTTAATGACTACCCAGAGTCTCATCTGGCATCCCAAACTTCTTCCAAAGCGTAATCCCCAAAGCAAAACCTCATCTTAGAGTACATATACACTTTTCAGAGACAGAGGGCATCACAATCCTTGTGACCCAGTGCCTCATTAGAAATTAACCAAAGGTATGGGCCTTCCTACAAAACAAGCCTTCCCTAATCAGGCTTCTCTTAATGGAGAGGGAAGATCTTTAACTCTAATTAACATCATAATACCTGGTTTTTGCAAGTCTGCTTTCCGTTTTTCCCAGCAGTTTTTGTTGAATATTGAGTTCTTGGTCTTTGGATTTATAAAAAAATTTTAGTTACTGTGGTCATTTTCTTCTATATATTGTGTTCTTAATCTGTTTATGTGAGGTTCCACACATATTTCTTAGTTCCAAATTGTTTTGATGATTATGGCTTTGTATCTAGTTTGAGTTGTCATTCTGCTTGATTGCAGTACTTCTTTTCTATTTTTTCCATTGATTCCTGTGAGTTTCTTGACCTTCTTTGGGGAAAGCCAGTGGTGCAGTGGATAGAGTGCCAGGTCTGGAATCAGGAAGGCCTGAGTTCAAATATGGCCTCAGACACTTATTGGCTGTGTGATGATGGGCAAGTCATTTCCCCTCTGTTTGCCTCACTTTCCTCATTTGTAAAACAGGCATGGTAATAGCACCTTCCTACCAGAATTTTTGTGAGGATCAAATAAGACAATAGTAATTAAGTGTTTATCACAGCACCTTGTGTCTAGTAAACACTGTATTAACGTTAGCTAGTGTTATCACTTGGTCCTGGAGTTTATTTCTTTGGGAGTTCATTTACAGCTTGTATAATTTCTTTTTCTAAAATTGGGTTATATTATCCAATGTGGTTTACTGTTAGTCTGGGAAATTCACATTTTTGTAAATAATCATCTCTTTGATTATGATTGTCAATGTTATTGGCATTTAGTTGTGCAAAATAACTCCTAATAGCTGTTAGTTCTAATTCATTGGTTGTGGATTCACTTTTTTTCATTTTTGATATTGGTAATTTCATTTTCTTTTTTAAAAAAATCAAATTACCCAATATTGTCCTACAAATTTTTACTGTTATTCTTGTTTTTTTCCTCAAAAAACTAGGTTATGGTTTTACATATTAATTCAATTGCTTTTTTAATTGAAATTTTATTAATCTCTTCTTTGATTTTTAGAATTACCAATTTGGTTTTTAATTGGAGTTTTTTACTTTGTCAGTTTCTTTTTTAGTTGCATGCTCTTTCTTGTTTATTAAAACATTTAAAATTACATGTTTTCTCCTAAGTATTGCTTTAGTTCTGTCTTACAAATTTTAGTTTGTTGTCATTATTTAATGACATTGTTTTTTGACCCACCTAATCTTCAGGACCAAGTTAGTTAGTTTCCAATTAATTTTTAATCTATGATTTAAGTTCCTTTTATTGAATGTGGTTTTTATTACATTTGGTTGGGAAAATTTATATTTAATATTTCTGCTTTTCTGTATTTTCTTGTGTTTTCTTCTTTTTTTTGCTCTAATACACGGTCAGCTTTTTGTGAAAGGCCATGCAGAACTGAGAAATAGGTATACTCCTTTCATTTCCAGTTTAATGTTCTCCAGTCTGTTGCATCCAAATTTTCTAAAATTCTATTAATTTTTACTTTCCTTGTTTATTTTGTTTCTGAGAGAGGCTAACTGAGGTTCCCCACTAATAAATTTTACTGTTTCCATCCCCATTGGCTGTAAGAATTTAAATGTTATGGCATATGACGCATATGTGTTCAGTCTTGATATCAATTTGTTAATTATAGCACCTTTTAGCAAAGTGTAGTTTCCCTGTTTATCTCTTTCATTTAGGTCTATTTTTGTTTTTGCTTTGTGTGAAATCATGATTGCTATTATTGCCTTTTTTATTATGCAGAAGCATAATAGATTCTGCTCCAGCCTCTTGTTTCAAGTCTGGGTATACCTTTCGTTTTCTTTCAGGTATATATTATTCAATTCTGTTTTCAAATTCGTTCTGCTTTCTCTTCCATTTTATGTATGTATTCATCCTGTTCACAGTTTTAAATGCTAACGTTGTGTTTCTCCCTGTCCTATTCACTTACTTTTTCATTTCCCCCCATCTGCTGTTTAAGAGTCTATTTTGTTTTCTGATTACTCTCTCCATTAATGTCACTTCTTATTTTCTTCCTTTCCTTTTTTTCCCTTACACTTTTCTCCTACTTCCCTGTTGGGTAAGATGAATTTCTCTGTCCAACTTTGTGTCTATGTGTACCTTTTCCCCCTTTAACTAGTTCAAATGAGAGTGAGGTTCAAATGTCACTTGCCAACCCCATTCCCTTACCCCACTAGAAGCCACTGCACTTGTTTACTTGTTTTTGTAGTGTGTCTCCTGCCCTGGTTATTTCATTGAAGGCTTAAATATTGGGGTAGAGGTTAGAACTTGAACTTCTGTGCTCTGCCTTTGGTTTTTGAGCCACTTAGCTGTATTAACAGAACTTGTTTTTCACTTGGTACACAATTAGGACAGGTCCTAGATCTCTTGAGACCACCTTTCTTCACCCTGGATCTGTAACCCAGATCTAGGTAATGGGCTATTGAGCTAAGAGATGACACCTGTTCCTGTACCCAGTACCAATTCAGAGATTCCCTGGGTCCTCCTCTGGCTTAGTGTTTCCTGTTGTGGTTGTTTTGTCTTGGTCCTCTTTCTGTCCCTGCACATTAAAATATTCCCTGACTTCACTTTCTGTATCTCTGCTGTAATATCTATGGTCTTCTCTCTCTCTCTCTCTCTCTCTCTGTCTCTGTCTCACCTTCTCTCCTTAAGTTGGAATCAGACTGGAAAAATGACTCATTGCCACTTGTTCTTTTATCTACCCTTTCTTTAGGACTATTATGTTATTATGAAAATTATCATTTAGTCAAAACATTTAGCCATTAACATGATTATAGATTCAGGCAAGTGGTGTTACCTCAGATGCTTAGTATTTTTTGAGGTAAATAAGCACAGTATAACTCATTAGAGTTGAATTCTTAATGTAGAATTAGAATCGGGGCTGAAATTTACCTTAGTACTGTGAATGTCTTAGGCATGTTCTATTCTGTTGTGTTCTGGATTTTAAATTTTTTTTTAATTAAAGCAGATTCAGGAAGTCTACTTCGACAGCTTTTTTTTAAAAAAATTAATTTATTTTGAGTTTTCAACATTCACTTGCATAAGATTTTGAGATGTCTTTTCCCACTTTTGTAAATAAAGGATCAATGAAAATTTCTACTGAAATGTCACTCTACAATAGATAACCCCAAGAATGTGTAAACACCTTTCATATTTCTTCTATAAATATTGACATTTTAAATAGATATTAAGCCTCTGGATCTTTTTTCCTTGGAAATTCTTTTCATTTTGTACTTTTATGAATAAGCTATGATTAGTCATCAATGTAATATGTTTGTACAGTATCATTTATCACCTAATTAGAGGTTTGAAGTAAACATCTAATTCCTTCAGTGCTCTGCCCTTAAATCTTGTTTTGTTCTCTGTCTATTCTTGATGATGTAATAGAACACCTAGCATGTATAAAAGAACCAGACCAAAAGAGAACTAATGAAATTTGTCAATTGTCAGTCCTTTATGACATTGTATTTGTAAGAGACATGGCAAAATAAACTATATTCTACCAAATTAAAAACAAAAAACCCACAAAACTTAGCTTTCTGAATCTTGTGTGTTTTTAATATTGTTATAGAGGAGGTATACATATTAATCAAAATAGAAAAACAGTGCTTTCTTTTCATTCTACTCTCTTGACCCTGACTCGTACACACAATGGTTTTCTCACCATGTTTAAAATTAAGTATTATATGGAGTGGTCACATTATGTATTCTGTCCCTATACTTCTTTGTTGGTTTGGATATTTACATTGATGTAGATCAGTACGGACTTAGATAGATGATTTTGATGTTGTAGCTAAAAATTTATCAAGCTGTAGGTAATCTTTTGATGAGACTTTTGGATCTCAAACCACAGCCAGAAATTAATGCAGTCTATACAGTCTTTGCATCTTGGTAGGTGCTTGTGTTCTGCTGGCTTGGCCTTCAAATCCAGGTATAACTTTCCTGTCGTAATGAGTCAGTGGAATTTTGGTAGGGAGAAGTGTCAAATAATGGTAAAAATCCAATGTAATTAGCATATACTTACTGTACTTTGAGTGGAAAGCACAGGGTTCTTGGTTCTAATTAGCTGTGTGGCTCAGGGCAGCTCATGTAACCGTGACTCCGTTTTTTGAGTTGTAGAATGGGGATAGTAATATACTTGCCCTACTTATTTAAAAGGGTGCTTGTCAGTCACAAATATGATAATGTATGTGATAGTTATATGAAAAGTATAGATAGTTTTTAACAGGTAAAATATCGATTTTGATGTTCTGTAAGACTAAGCAAATAATAGTAACAAGCAAGGATTGGAAATAAAAACATCATAGTACTAATTATTGAGGCAATAGGTCCAAAATTTATTCCTGACTTTAAAATTAAAAAAAATTACTTATTAAATTTTCCTTGGGATATGTTATTATGCCATTTTAACTGTTAAACTCAGTTTAGCAAACATTTATTGTCTATGATAATTGTAACATTTATATAGTGCTTTAAAGTTTGCAGAGTACTTTAGTAGGTTATTTTATTTGATCCTCACAACAGCCCTCTGAAGAAGGTGCTGTTACTATTCTCATTAAATAGTTGAGGAAACTGAGGATAAGAGAGCTTAAATGACTTGCCTAGGTAATGTAACCTGTAAGGATATGAGGCAGGATTTGAACTCAGGTTTTCTTGAATCTCAAATCCAACAGTATATCTACCATGCCTTCTAATATTCAAGGCATAGAATATTCTAATATTCTAATATTCAAGGCATTGGTAGTAGATTCTTTAGATATCAAATCAGAAATGAAATAATCTTTGCCTTCATTCTAGTAGAATATATCATATCCACAATTAAGAGCAAAATATACAAAATAATTTCAAGAGTTCTGAAAACTGATGTGATTAAGAAAGGCAGCATTTGAATTGTGTTTTCCAGGAAGTTTGGCATGCTTTAAGGTAGGAGCGAGGACAAATTTCATTCTAGTAATGGGGAACAGCCTGTGGAAAAATATGGAGTCAGGAGATGGAATGATGTGCATGTTGAATGGAAAATAGGCCTCTTTGACTAAACTGTAGAGTGCTTGAAGGAGAAGAATAGGAATAGGACAGGAAAGTTATATGGAAGCTCTACTGTAGAGGGTTCCAAGTTGTAGGTGAGGATTTTGTGTGTTATCTTATAGCCAGTGTTTTTGAGTAGGGGAGGTAATGGTCAGATACGTTGTAGGACTACCGCTTTGGCAACTATATGGATGGAGTATGGCTAAAGGAAGGGAGAGACTGGAGGTATGGAGACTGATTGGGAAGCTGTTGCAGTAGTCCAGGCAAAAGGTGATAAAGTATTGAATTATTTAAGAGGCTGTGTGAACGGAGAAGACAAGTGCAAGGGATATTGTAAAAGTAGAATTGTTAAAACTTAGTAATTGATTAGCTTTGAGGATTAGGAAACAGGAAGAGTCAAGTATGTCACCAGTGTTTTTGAACCTGCAGGGAAGGATAATGATGTCACCAGTAGAAATGGTATAGTTTAGAAATGGAATTTTTTTGGTGGAGTGGTGGTGGTATGAGTTCCCTTTTTTTTTTGGATATACTGAATTTGAAATACCTGTAGGACATCCAGATAGAAGATGGACGGACATGAGGCAGTTGGTAATATGGGACTGGAGTTAGGGAGGGGATTAGGGCTCGAGCAAAATATAATTTGGCATCATATTCATAAGATAATAAATTTGATTTTTCATTTTTTGAGAGATAATTAAATGTATGGGTAGACAATTATTTGGAAAGTTTAGGAAATTAATCATTAACTGCACAACATTATTTCTTGTACTACATATGGAATTAGTTTTTTGCATCACAGTTTAGAAATTCTTTGAAATCCTAATAAAAAATGACAGCTAATTTTCTTCCATTTCCTTAGCAGAAATCTTTATTACATTGCAGTTAGTAGTGAGTGTTATTCACAGACCATCTTGACCAATTAATATTTTCTGTGATTTTTTTTGGTGGTATGTAATTTCCCCTCTATTATTAAATTGTTTTTAGTATACTCAAAATAATTGATGAGAATCATTTGTTTTTTTCCCCTCTTGCTTGTTTCTTCTAATATTAAAGAATTGGAAATAAATTTTGATCATCTCACTAAAAAACATTTAGTCACTGTTGTTTCTGATTATGGGATTAACACACTCTACTGAGAATAGGGTATGTAATCACTAAATTACATAACACTAATACCTAAGAAATAGTATTATTATTTATATGGTGATGGAATTGGTTTGAAAATGTTTATTACTAATGGATTTACATTAGTAAAAATAGGCTAGCATTTATGTAGTGCTTTAAGGTTTGCAAAGACCTTTGCTTATTAAATCATTTGATATTTCATAAATTTCCATACTGCCATGCATTCAAATTGTATTTCAGAGAGCACATCTTTGGTGGTCTTGTTGTGTTGTTTGAATGTAAAGTAAATGTAAAGCTTGCCAAAAAGATTATTTTATGGAGAACTCACACAGGCAAGCATTCACATGGTGGTCAGAAGCAATACAAGGACACTCTCAAGGTCTCTCTTAAGAACTCTGGAATTGATTTTGTGACATGGGGGACTCTGACACAGGAATGCTCAGCGTGGCGTGCCCACATGAGAGAAGAAGGTACATTGCTCTATGAACAGAGCAGAATTGAAGTAGCTCAAAAGAAACATGAGATATGTAAATTCAGAGAAACTACTCCAAATGTTTCACATGTGCTCAACCTGTGGTAGAACATTTCGAGCTCATATTGGTCTGATCACCCACAGACAGATATGTGGTAACTTGACTCTAGCATAAGTGATATCATTTGGGTCCTCTACAAGAATGAAGAACAACAATTAATTTCCATAACTTATAAATTTTTAAAAAGTAATAATTTTTTCCCTTAGAATCTCTATAATTTGTATTTATGTATTGTTGGTTACTTATGCCTTTGTTAAATCCTAATCCTAATGTCTCCTCATGACCCTGGTTTTCTAGGGCTGTGTCAGTGAAACACAAACTGATAGGTCCTATGGGCCTGATGATGGACATGTGTCTGTCAGAGAGCCAGTTGTGTCTGTATGTCTGTGTTCATAGACTTTTATCACTGGAAGTTGGAGACTGAATTGTTGGGTTTGTTTTTACCTCTGGCCATAACAACTCATGAAACCGCTAAAGATATGAAAGAATTGAAGTCTGTATCAGTGGAGGGAGTTTTTATACCAGTTTATATACACTGGTGAAATTACAGGTCTGTACCCTCTGGTCACCCCACATAAAATAGGGTGTAAATGAGCTTGAAACTAGAAAATTCTTCAAATGATTCTTCCCAAAACCCAAGGTAACATTTTACGTAAATAGTTTATATTGCTTTTTTTTATGCACTTAAGGGCTTATTTCACTGTGCCAACACATAATGAGCAGTTAGCTTTGCTTGAGGTGTTGTTAGAGATCATCTAATATAGTGGTTCTTAACCTGGCATGTATGAATTTATTTTAAAAATATTTTGATCATTGTCCATACTTCAGTTTTAATATAATTGGCCTCCTTTGCAATCCTGTGTATTTTATTTTTTTGCATTTAAAAATATTGTTCTGAGAAGGGGGCCATAAATTTTATCAGGCTGCAAAAGGGATCCATGACATAAGAAAGGTTAAGAATGTCTAGATTTAGTCATTCAGTGGAATCTGGGTTCAAGTTCTGATTTTAATGATTGCTACCTTTGTCACCTTGAATAATTCATTTAACCTTTCTTGATTTCAGTTTCTTTATTTGCAAAATGAGAGGGTTGGACTACATGTCCCTTTGTTCTCTAAAGCTGTGATCCACAATTTTTTTTGATTCAGTGTTTCTACTTCACAGATGAGAAAAGTTAGTTCTTCCCCATTTTGACCCCAACCGATTTAAATCTGTGTTGTTCTCTTCCTTCTGGTCCGTTTTCATCTTAAACTATTGAAGATCTTGCCATCTTTGGCAGATTATTCTCTTTGTTATCTCCCTCTGTCACTTATGTTCCATCTTTTCATGTCTGTTCATTGCTTCCTGGCTGTTCCCTGCCCATGTCTCCATCATCCTCAAAATGCCTTCTCTTGATCTCTCCCCCCCCCCCCCACTTCTTGTTTTTATCTTTCCCTGTTATTATGACTAAACTTGTTGAGAAGGCTATCAGCAATAGTCACCGTGGCTTCCTCTCACTCTCTTTTCTTAACTCTCTACAATCTGGCTTGTGACTTCATGGTTCAGCTGAAATGGTTCTCCTTATTTACCAGTGATCTCTCAATTCCCAGATTTAATGGCCTTTTTAAAAATGTTAATCCTTCTTGACCTGTCTGCAATCTTTGGTATTGTTGAACACTCTCTTCTCTCTGATACTCTTGTCTCTCTAAGATACTAGGATATTGCTCTGTCTTGGCTCTTTTTCTACTCTTCTGACTTCTCCATCTTAGTATTTTAATTTTTTTTATAGAGACAAGTGATTTCATTTTTCAAGGCATGTCCTTGCAGAAATAAATTGACCCTAGAGGTTCTCAGTAGCACAAAGGGCCCTGAACCCTGGTTCCCATATGGTTAATATACATTTGGATGGAGTGATAAATAACATGTAAAGATTAAAGCTACTTTATTTTTTTATTTTTTAAAAAATATTTAATTTTAGTTTTCAACATTCATTTCCACAAGATTTTGAGTTCCAAATTTTCTCCCTGTCTCTCCCTTTCGACCCTCCCCGATATGGCCTGCGTTCTGTTTACCCTTCCCCCAGTCTGCCCTCCCTTTTATCACATACCCTCCTTATCCCCTTTCCCTTTGCTTTCTTGTAGGGCAATATAGATTTCTCTACCCCATTGTGTATACATTATTTGTCAGTGGCATATAAAAACAATTTTTTTAACATTTGTTTTTAAGACTCTAAGTTATAAGTTATCTTCCTCTTCCTTCCCCACCCACTTTCATTGAGAAGGCAAGTAATTCAATATAGATTATACATGTGTAGTCATGCAAAACAATTCCATAATAGTCATGTTGTGAAAGACTATATTTACTTCCCTCCTATCTCATCCCCCACTTATTTTATTTTCTCCTTTGACCTTGTCCCTTTTCAAAAGTGTTTTCTTCTGACTACCCCCTCCCTCAATTTCCCCTCCCTTTTATCATCCCTCCACTTATTCCCCTTTATCTTACCTTTACTTTCCTGTAGGGTAAGGTACTCAATTGAGTATGTGTTATTTCTTTCTTAAGCCAAATTTGATGAGAGTAAGGTTTACTCTTTCCCTTTCACCTCCCCCTTCTTCCCCTCCATTGGTAAATGTTTTTCTTGCCTCTTTTATGTGGGATAATTTACCCCATTTATCTCTCCCTTTCTCCTATTCCCAATACATTCCTCTCTCACCCCTTAATTTTGTTTTTGAGATATCATCCCTTCATTTTCAGCTCATCCTATGCCTGCCATCTATCTGTGTATGTATGTATCTATCTCTCCCCTCCAACTACCTTAATACTGAGAAAGATCTCATGAGTTACAAATACCATTTTTCCATCTAGGAATGTAGACAGTTCAACTTTAATAAGTCCTTTATGATTTCTCTTTGCTGTTTACCTTTTCATGCTTCTCTTGATTCTTGTATCTGAAAGCCAGATTTTCTATTCAGCTTTGGTCGTTTCGTCAATAATGCTTGAAAGTCCTCTATTTCATTGAAATTTCATTTTTTCTCCTGATTATACTCATTTTTCTGGGTAGGTGATTCTTGGTTTTAATCCTTGCTCCTCTGACCTTGCATAATATCATATTCCAAGCTCTCTGATCCCTTAGTGTAGAAGTTATTAGATCTTGTGTTATCCTGATTGTATTTCTGCAATACTTGAATTGTTTTTTTCTGGCTGCTTGCAGTATTTTCTCCTTGACCTGGGAACTCTGGAATTTGTCTGCAATATTCCTAAGAGTTTTCCTTTTAGGATCTCTTTCCAGAGGCATTTGGTAGGTTATTTCTATTTCTGTTTTACCCTCTGGTTTTAGAATATCAGGGCACTTTTCCTGGATAATTTCTTGGAAGATGAGGTCTAGGCTCTTTTTTTGATCATGGCTTTCAGGTGGTCCAATAATTTTAAAATTATCTTTCCTGGATCCATTTTCCAGATCAGTGGTTCTTCCAGTGAGATATTTCACATTGCTTTCTATGTTTTCATTCTTTTGGTTCTGTTTTATGATTTCTTGATTTCACATAAAGTCATTAGCCTCCATCTGTTCCATTCTAATTTTTAAAGAATTATTTCCTTCAGTGAGCTTTTGGATTTCCTTTTTCCATTTGGCCAATCTTGCTTTTTAAGGCATTCTGCTCCCCACTGGCCTTTTGAACCTCGTTTGCCATTTGGGTTAGTCTTTTTTAAGGTGTTATTTTCTTCAGCATTTTTTTGGATTTACTTTAGCAAGTAGTTGATATGTCTTTCATGATTTTCCTGTGTCATTTTCATTTCTCTTCTCAATTTTTGCTCTACTTCTCTCACTTGATTTTCAAAATCCTTTCTGAGCTCTTCCATGACCTGAGACCAATTCGTATTTTTTCTGGAGTCTTTTGATGTAGGAACTTTGACTGTGTTGACCTCTTCTGGTATGCTCTGATCTTTGTCATCAAAGTAAAATTCTGTAGTCTGAGGTTTTTTTACACTGTTTGCTCATGTTCCCAGCCAGATACTTGACTTTCTAACTCTTTGCCAAGGTAGGATTCTGTTTGCAGTAGGGATGGGTGTGGGTGTGAGTGTACTGCCCAAGGCTTCAAGGATTTTGTGCCATTTGCTTGATTCCCCCATTGTCTGTGGGCCAGTAACACTGGAAGCATCCCTCCCTCAGCTGAAGTCAGTGGTCTCACCCTCTTCCTCCTCCGCCTTGGGGCTAGACCTCAGGCAGACTAGGTCCCACAGAGTTTTCCTACAGACCTTGTATACTGTCTTTAGCGTTTGTGTTTTGAGAAATCTGGAAATGGTCACAGCTGCCCATGATTCAGTCTCCTGAGGCCTGCTGTAGCCTGTCTGTTTGAGCATAGCCCATGCTAGACTGCACTTTGCCCCATTCCCAGCCTGGGTGTGATAAATGCTTCATGGTGACCTTCCAGACTGTCTTGGACTGAAGACTTGTTTCACTCTGTCATTTTGTGGGTTCAGCAGCTCTAGAATTTGTTTAGAGTCATTTTTTACAGGTGTTTAGAGGGGTTTGCAGGGAGAGCTATATCAAGTCACTGCTTTTCCTCTGCCAATTTGGCTCCCCTTCCCCTGCCATCTTAGTCTGCTTATCTGGATCTTTTTCCAGGTCACTCCCACTAATTGTGGTTGTCCCAGAGGGCTCCATCCTAGCTCCTATTCTTTTCTCTCTGTATACCATTTCACTCACCAACTCCCATAGATTCAGCTGTCACCTCTATTTTGAGGTTTCCAGCTCTGTATGTCTAGCTGCACTCTGTTCTTTATGGAATCAGATACAAACGCCTCTGATTGGTGTTTACAGCTTTTCACAACCTGCTTCCAATTTGACTTTTCAAACTATTATATAAAAATTTTTGGTCCAGCCAAACTGCCCTTTTTAAGAAATATTTTAATTTTTTTCCCATTTACATGTTAAAACCATTTTTTACATAAAAGTTTTGAGTTCCAAATTCTCTGCCTCCCTCCTGCCTTTCCCAGTGTTCTCTATATCTTGTTTGGTCCTAAATCTTCCCTTATCCATAGATCTGACAGGTAAGATATTCCATGCTCTTCTAATTTGCTTATGGTATCACCCTTTATGTATAAATCATGTATCCATTTTGACCTCATCTAGGTACAAACTCTCCTTCTTGTTGCTTATTTGACATATTACCTTTCTGTTTACCTTTGCATAGTCTGTTTTCCAGGCTTGGAAAACACTTCCTCTTCACTTTTGCCTTCTAGAATCCCTAGTTTCCTTCTGAGCTTTGGCTTAAATTTTTCTTTCTTAATTCTCTCAGGTACTAGTGCTGATAGTCCTGTTTTCCTCTCCTCTTTCTATTATCCCTCCCCTTTTTAAAAAACTTTATCTTTATAATGTTGACTTTGTAGAATATGCTCTTTAAAGTCAGGGAAATTTTTTGTTTATTCTTTGTCCTTTGTATTCTAGAGGCAGGTATAGTGTTTGCCATATAGTATGTGTTTAATAAATGCTTGTTGATTAATTGATGTGTTATTTTTGAAATTCAATTCATCCTTCAGTATCCAGCCCAGATATGATTTCTTCCGTGAATCATTTATTTATTTTCCCCACTGAATAGGATAAATTAATTTTCCCACTGACTTCCCACTAATTTTTCCCCATTTGAACTCCTGTAGCATTTTATTTTCCTCTCTTTTGTTCCACAGATGCCTTTTTTTCTGTTTTATATTTGCTACTTACTGTATTATCAACATCTTGAAGCTGGGGACTAGGTCATATACATACTCACTTTCCCCAAAATTTAGCATCCTGTGTTGCATTTTTTAAATTCTTAGTTTGTTGAATTGGATTGAACTCTAAAAACAACTGACATGATTATAGTGCTTTAAGATTTTCAATGTACTTTACCTACATTATCTCATTTGTTTCTCACAAATGGTGAGGTGGTAGGTACTGTGGATGATACTATGTTAAAATATTCTCATGTTACAGTAGATTTGTGATCTACTCAGTGGCGTTAATTCTCTCCAGCAGTGAATATTGGAACTCATTCTGTGTAGCTGTTATCCATGTGCATGACTATAGTGAAAATGTGCTCAATAGAAAAGTATATATAGAACCTATAGAGAATTGTATGCTTTCGTGGGGAGGGAGGTGGGTAGTGGGGGGAAGGTCTGGTGGGGATAATTTCTTAATTTTAAGAAAGTGATTGTGGAACATTAAAAAAATAATAATAAAATAAATTAAATTTTAAAAAAGTTTATCATAAGTTTACTGTAAGTTCTGATAGTGAGCTTTGATATGGAAACTTTTCTTATATTCTTTTGACATTTCATATATTACAGTATGCATAAAGTTCTAATTTGCTAGGAATTCTCAGTTAACTGCCTTTTTAGAAATACAGAATAGAGATGTAATAATTTAAACCACATTAAAATACAGTTTCAAATTTAATTTTTTTTGTTTGCCCTCTAGTTTCAGTGGTAGAAGATGGTGGATTAAGTTGGCTTAAAAAGTCCTACCAAAGAATGAAAGAGCAAGCTGAGAAACAAAATAGAAATTTTGAGGATGTTGTAGCAGAAAGATATGGGGTAAGTATCTCTTTTTTGAGAAAATTCTTTTTTGAAAATTGAAGGAAATTAACTAACTTTTACTTTTGTCACTGTTGTCGGCCATGAAGACTTTTGATTGAAACTTTATTTTAAATCTGGAATTCACTTGCTGGTAAAGACATTTATACTCAGCTTTGTTAGTACATAATATGAGTTCATGATATAGTTACCATAAACCTTAGAGAGAAGTATGCTCAAATTATTTCAGAGTTTAACTTTAAAACATTTTAAAAATACATGTTTCTTTTTTTTTTTTTGTAGTCATTGGAGACATTTCAGTTGAGATTAGAAGAAGCTAAAAAAGCAGCATCAAAAAGTGACAACTGTGGAAGAGAACGGTGGAGAAAATCAAGATACTCAGATAATGAGCAGAGTGGTCAAGAAAGCAAGAAACAAAACATGGAGAAACATGTTAGAGGTGACAGCAATAGGGACACTTGTAGTGAATATTCAAGTGGCAGTTATAATAAAGTAAATATGACAGGTGATCAAGTATCTAGTAAAGATAAATCTAGAGGAAATGAGAGAGACAATAGGTCTCTATTTATAGAACCAGATAGAAGTGAATCATATCAACTGAGAAAAGATTATCATTTAAGGAAAAAACAAGATTTTTCTTTACTTGGGCATATTAAACATAAATTCTTGAAACCTTCTGAAGATGATGAGTTATCATTTCATAGTAGAGATTCTGAACCACCTAGCTCCTCAGCAATATTAAGTCAAAACTCTTTGAATCATAGTTTTCTAAAACCTGATGAAAGCACTGAACAAATTTCATTCTCATGGAGCCATGAGAAAAGAGGAGAAGAGAAACAAAATTCAAATCTAAAGTCATTTATACCCACCAGAAGTACTGCTGATGTTCAAGAAATTTCAAAGACCGTGGAAGAAAAATCACAGGAGGAAAATCCAAGTCCTTCCCCTGAGAAAAGAGAATTTCCACAGGAAACTAAGACTTCATTATCTGGGTATTTTGTAATTTGTTTTTCTTTTTGGTTGCTTATTGAAGGCCCATGAAACCCAGTAATGCATTGGATCTTTGAAGTACCTATTAACAGATGGGTTATATATCCTTAAATTTCCTATAGTATAACAGAGGAGATAAGTTATACAAATATGTAACTGATATAAATCTATACTTATAATTTATTAGGGTGCATTGGATTTGTTAATTATGTTGAATACCAGAGCTGTACAATTAAGTTAAATGAACAGTAATCATATAAGCCTGCTATTGTTGTTGTGATCTCAGGTAATTAAATTAAGTTCTGGTCTTGTAATTTTATAATCAATCCTGGGTATTAAAAGAAATGTCATGGTTGATTGGTCTTTGGACTTACTAAGTATAAGTAAATGGATTACCTAGATGGTGTCAAACTCAAATAGAAATGGGGGCCACCAATCCATACATGGGAAACTAGATGGTACAGTGGACAGAGTGCTAAGCTTGGAGCCAGGAGAACTCATCTTTCTGAGTTTAAACTCAGGCAATCTTGCATTTGGGAAATGATTACAAACCTTAGAAGTGTCATCAAGTAGGTCCAGTAGAGATAATGCTGATGGTTTGCTGCCAAATTGAGAATATTCTTGGGATTGAGGCCCATTTGAACTCTTGTTAAAAGCTGAATCTCTTCTTAAAAGTTTTGAATTACATCACTTACAGGTTATTTTTTTCTTAAAGCAGCAATTTTATAGTACAGGTTAGTGGGACAGTAAGCTTTGTTTTATAGGTATTCATATAGAAGACTATTCTAGAAAATTAGAAATATTTGTGTTTTTTTTTCTTGCTTAATTTTGGTTGTCATGGTAATAAATGTGCCCTTTAAAGCATCTGTTTATTGTTACAAAAACTTAAAAAAATTGAATCTGTCCAGTACTTTTGTCCTGAACGACAATGTCTTTGCTTTGGTGGTAACCTGGTAAAGCAGCATATTTTTTCATTTATCATATACTTACAACTTATTTTGCTTCCCTGTATTTGACATTTAATCACTGTCATTTTATTTGGTGTATATGTTCTTGCTAATTCTAAAATTAGATACTGCAAGAGATGTTTAGATTTTTTCACTTACCATATCCTTTATAATCTTTGCATTCTGAAACCGGGCAGATGTGTCTATTTAAGATATTGACACACATATTTTACATCTTTAAAAGTCAAGAAAATTTTGAGTATCAATTTCATGCAATCACCTTAACTTCACTTTAGCTACAGATTAATATGACAGTGTTTGTATTTGTGTATGTTCTCTGTCTTAGATTATACATTTGTAAATGAATGTAACATGTCTCTCCTGGCTAGATGCTAAGCTCCTTGAAGGCGAGGGATGTTTCCATTCTGCCTTTGTATTCCAGGCACTCACCTCAGTGTTTAGCATATAGTCGGTGCTTTCTCATATTCTTCATGATTGTTGACTGATTATTATTGGCCTCAAGTCTTCCTCCTTAGTTCTTTCTCACATCAGTTTTCCTTTAGTTGTTTCTACCCCATCCTGTACTTGTTCATATGACTTTTTGAACCCAGGTGCAGTACTATTATATTACTTCTTAATAACTACGACCTTTTGTTTCAGCTTGTTGATTTGGAGTTGAGTTCCTAGCTTTGAATCTTGACTTAGCTGTGTACTACTTAGATTGCCTGGTAGCAATTAAATTTTGACCCATCTTTAAAATGAGGGGTTGGACTAGATGATCTCAAAGTCCTAGGATAGGTCAAGTAGCCAGAAGAATGGAAAAATCTATGAGACAATTCAAAGAAAAGCATGAGTAAAGCATAGTCCTGCCTCATGTGCACGGGGAAGGAATAGAATTTATTTATTTACTCTTAAGATTTATTTATGTATTTTTAGTTTGCAACATTCAGTTCCACAAGCTTTTGAGTTCCAAAATTTTTCCCCCTCCTTCCCATACTCTTTACCTCCTTCCTCAAGATGGCATGCAGTCTGATACAAGCTCTCTCTATATATACATTCACATTAAGCATTTTCTCAATAGTCATGTTGCAAATAAGAATTAACCGATGGAATGGACTGTGAGAAAGAAGAAACAAAACAAAAAGAGAGAGAGCAAATAGCATGCTTCAATCTGCATTCAGATTACATAATTCTTTCTCTAGACATGGAAAGCATTTTTCTATCATGTGTCTTTTGGAGTTATCTTAGGACCTTGCATTGCCGAGAAGAGCCAGGTCTATTAAAGTTAATCATTGCACAGTGTGACTGTAACTGTATACAGTGTTCTCCTGAATCTGCTCCCCTCACTCAGCATATGTTCGTATCAGTCAGAAAGAATAGAATTTAAAAGGCACCATCTAGAAGAGGCATATAATCCATATTGGATCGTGCTTACTTAGTATGAGGTATGTGTGTCACTACTTAACAAATGTTGATAATGATAATCTTCATAGAATGTAAGAGAAATTTTTCAGTGTAAATATTTTAGGAAGTTAATAGAATTGGAATGAGATCGCAAATTGAGTAATCGCTTGTTTTGTAGAAAGCCAAAATTTTCCTCATGGAATCCTGATTTTGTGTATGCTGAAATTCAAATGAATTGCATTTAAAATAGAACAAGAATGATGTGTACATCAGAATATGATTTGACAACAAGCCCAATATAATATTTTCCAGCCAAAAAAATGCAGATAAAGGTTGCCGACAGTAATACCAACCTATGGAGGCATGTAAAAAAAATAATAAATTAATGCTCACACTAATACAATATCCCTACTGTTTATTTTAATTGTTTTTCAGAATATAGACTGAGGAAATATGAGAAGAGCAAGAGGCTCTTCCTGAATTTATTTTGCTGAAAATATTTTCATTTTTATTTTAAGCACTTTGTCTAAAATAGAAAGAGATGGTTAGAGAAATTTCTGTAGAGATCATTGCCAAAATCATCTTGGCTGAAAAGTTATTATTTAAAATAAGCTTCTCTTTCACACTTCTAAAAATATTTCATCTTTGAAAAAAATAATTTCCTTATTATAATAGCCATCCCAAGTTTTAATTTATCAAGTATTTTGAATATTATTATTCAAGAGATCTTATATCCACATGTGTGTAGTGACATTCTCTACTTATATCCTTAGACTAATGATGGAAAACTGTGGGTGGGCTTTGTATGTTTAGGTGATGTAGAAGCAACTAGAACAATGAAATACTTATTTATAAATTAGTATAGAAGGATTTATCTTGTCAAAGAGTGATTCAATGGAAGCAGGAGAGAGTAGCTGATAATTCAGGGGAATTTTAAGACTGAAATTTGAGATTTGAGAATGTTTCCTTTGGAAGTCTGGAATTTCAGTGATAGAGACGAAGGATTTGGTTTTCTTTTGTAAATGTGATGTGTATGAATATGGTTGGGAATTTGAGAAAAGAAGAAAAAATTTGGACTGTACCTTCTGAACAACAGAGTAAGAATGGAGTGATAAATTAGAATAGGATTATTGAGACTTCAACCAAGGTTATGTACTACAGATTTGTAGAAGGTGAAATCAACTTTATAGAATTTAGAGAAAAGTGAAACATAGAGGAGAGGGGGGAAAAAGTAAGAATAAGCATTTATTATGTAGAACCTACTATGCATCCAGCATTGTGCTGTGTGCTTTACAAATATCTCATTTGATCCTCACATTAACCCTGCAAGGTAGATGCTATTGCTATCCTCATTTTACAGTTGAGGAAACTGAGACAAACAGAAGTTAAGTGACTTTCCCAGGGCCACAAAACTAGTAAGTATCTCAGTCTTCACACTAGAGATGCTAGCCCTCCCTGAACACTCCATACACCCTTTTCAGGGCTGCTCATCCATCTTTGGTGTTCACTTTCACCCAACTCTCACTTGTGGCTCCAAGAAGTTGTAGCTTGCACAGTGGCCACACCCAAGTGTGTGTCTCAGCAGATGGACTAAACCAGGTCTCAAACCTGTCCATGAGTTAGAGTGATGTCTCCCCCAGGTATGTAAAGACTTTCCCTGGTAGAATGAGCAGATGAGAACATTTTGTCTCAGCAGCCATGAAGGAAGATGAAAGCAGGTGCTATGTAGCACTTAGAACTTGGCCAGGCATCAGAGATGCAAAAGTCATCCACTGCATCCTGGGCTATCACCAGCTGTCTTGACTTTTGTTCTTCCACTAGACTTGGATGACTGGAAGAGAGAGGGAGGCTGATGACTTTGTGTAACTGTCCCTCACTTAAATCCGATTTGCTATCAAGTCAAAACATCATCCCATAATGTCATTGGTCCTCTTCAAAAACAAAGGATGAACAAGTATCTGAAGCTTGATTGAACTCAGATCCTTCCTTCTCCTTGGCCCAGAATTCTCTACTGTATTATCTAGCTGCCTCAAATAGGGAATATTCTCTAGTAAACATTATATGCTCTTTGTTGCACATGAGATTCTGGGTTAGGTGCTGTGGAGTTTAGTTCCTCCCTTTTAGAAATTTCCAGTTTTAAATAGAGATTATACCTGCATCCTTGAACCATGGGATCAACATCCCTTTTGGCTTCCACAAACAGAAAAAGTTTTTGTTTCAACAGATGTAAACAACTGTAAGAGATATAGATTGATAAGTGCTGTAATAGATATAAACCTAGGAATTCAAAGGGGAGATGATTTGGGTTATATTTTTATATTTAATGTTGATATCAAAGATGATAATCATTCACCTTTACTACTTTGGAGTCATAATTTGAGAGAGAATGCTGAGTTGCTTGGAGTGTGTCAGGTTTCAAATGTGACTAATCTTACCATGGGATGTGTTGAAGTGCCTACTGTTTCTAGGGACTTGTGGTTATTATATTTGTTTTTTTTTTTAGAGTAAAACTGAGTATGCTTGTTGAAAAGTCTTGGGGAACTTTGGATATATTAATTTTTTGGAACTTAAGGAGTTATCCGAATGTCAGAAACTATATTTTGACTCTTCTTTGTAAGTTCCTTCTTAAATATGTTAGCATGGATGTGTAGATTAGTTTGAATAATGCTATGTGAGTTAGACAATTTCTTTTACTCCCCTGTGTTAGGGAGTAAATTAAGATAAAATAACTTGTGAGCTACTAACTATCCAAGCAGCATTAAAATATTGGTGAACTTGGGGAGATCACATGACTTATGTAGCTACCAGAGCTCAAATTTACCAGTGGTGTCAAACACTTTATGAAGTCTTCAAAAATGGTATGAAGTTTCTTCATCGTTTCCTGCGCTTTCCTTGTATCTATCATGTATAAGTCAAAGGGTATAGTTTTGAACCCTCATAACTATCTGGATTGTGAATATTCATTATTAGTTATTTTTTTGCTGGTATCCTATAAGTGTCCATAAATACTGATTATAAATTAAATTTTACAGACGATTTTAAGATAATGCTGCTTTTCAACTTTTCAACTCTTCTTTTTTTAAACTAGATATAATTCAGAAGATGGACCTGGCCAACTTCTAAGCGAAGATGAGATGAATAAACTTGGAGCCAAGCTTATCAAGGCAGAATTAATGGGGAAAATGGTGAGAGTCTTATTGTTTGCTTTCTTGGAGAGTATAGGTTATTATATTATTTCTGTTGATGCTCATAAAAACCATACAAGGACTTGGAAGATCATCTAATCTCCCAACCCTTGCCTTTTATAGATGAAGAAATTGAGACCCAGAGAAGTTGTCCTCAAAAGTCATAAACAAAGCTGTTCAGTTTGTGATTTTGCTGGAAGGGTTTAATTCCTTATTAAATACTTTTTAAGTGGCATTTAAATTATTCTCCTAATTTACATACCTATATGTGTGTATATGTGTGTGTGTGTGTGTGTGTGTGTGTGTGTGTGTGTATGTATAGTCCCTCAGCATTGAAATCTCCATTTCTTGAATACACGTTGATATCATGCTTACCTCTTTTGAAGGAACTTTACATATACATTCACCTTTTAATGATTCATGAATGAAATGCCTTTGGTAGAGCTTTAACCATATAGGGTCCCAGGGAACATTAATGTTTCATTTTAAATTCCTGTTTTCTTGCTTTCTAATCAGATTTTATTTTGATACTGTATAAAAACCCAAACACTCACATATAATCCTCCCTTTTCCTTTCCCTATCCCCTTCTCCCAGTGTCTGACAACAGGTTAGTAGAATGGCCTCTCCTAACCTGGAAGGTTTGTAGCTTCACTATTATTGAAATATAAGTACAAAAAAAACCCTTTAAAACTAAATGGAAGTTATTTTGTGATCACATAAGAAACATAAAATATTCATTACCATCATAATAGAAGAGTTCAGTTCTAGTTATTATTCTCTTATGCCAAGGAAAAGATTGTGTTTTGCATGCTGTATATTTTCTTTATGCCTTATCGTTGATCATTCTGGACTTTGGAACAGAGTTGAAGATTTTGCAAGAAAAAGAGAACCATCAGAGGCATTAGTTGAAGTTGTCAGTGAGAAGGCAGTCCATTTTGCTTCTATTAAAAGAAAGTATGTCTTTGTTCATTGAACCACTGTAGGAAGGAACACTGTTTCTATGCTGTCACATAAATCTCTTTATTTTGCTTTATGGTTTCTTGCTTTATATGTCTTTTTACATGAAACTCCTTAGCCAACTAGAAAAGAAATGAAATAGAATCTAGACTTTGATCTGAAGCATGTGTAGGTGGTAAAGTAGATGATGGTTTAAATATCGTGATGTACTTAAATGATATTAGTATCATAGTAACCTTTAGCCCTGTAGCATTTGAAATTTATGATACGTAAAGGAATTACAAAATAGTATCATTCATAAGATCACTTTGATTTCTCAGAGTGAATATACTTTTATAATTTAATTAGAATTCAAAGTAAAACTACATTTCAGATAATTATGAGAAAATTGTGATTAAGATAGCAGTCATAAACATGTAATATATAAACCCTCTTTTTTATTTTTAAAGGACTTAGCAATACAACTTAAAGCACAGCTTGACAAAGCCCGCAAATTAAAAGAAATAAAAATGCGAGAAACAACAAGAAAATCTGAGGTGGAGGTAAGAAAAAAATCTTTTTTTTGTGGCTTCATCTTGCGTATAAGTTACTTTTGGAGGACAGCGCTAAGTTTTCAGTTGGTGATATTTTAATGATAGTTAATCATTGAACATTTATTAATAAATTAGGGGACGTGTTCTAGAAATGACTCCCTCACTAACTGGGAATGACTTTGGGCAACTCGTTTAATCTCTTGAATCTCAGCCTTCTCATCTGGGAAAGGAAAACACCACTAATGTTTACTTTGTTCTGTGTTTGACTTAGCATTTGCTGAACATGAAAATAATTGCAAGTTTACTGGGTGACACTGTAGCTTCATCCTGATAGGTGACTTAAAATTACTTAATAAATGCATTTATTGAGATACTAGATTAATAGCAGCAAAGATGAAGTTGATGTTCCTCTCTGGGAATATGCTTGAGTACCATCAGAGATTAAGTTTGCAGGCATGTAGAAGATTGTGGAGAACTGGCTGAAGTTAGTTCTGTGAAAAATTAATCCTGTTTAATTAACCTAATTTATTTTTCCTTTTGATGAGAAGAGGGAGGGAGGGAGGGAGGGAAGGAGGTAGGGAGGGAGAGAGGGAGAGAGAGAGAGAGAGAGAGAGAGAGAAAGAGAGAGTGTTACTATTATTTTGATATGAAAACTTTTGGTTCCAAAGTTTTGGACATTTTCCCAAAATGTCTCCTAAATTTTCCAAAAAAGATCTAGGTACATAAATATTTGTATTAGAGGAATAGATAACTGGTTTTAATGAATGGGTCATCTCTAAAAGATACTTTATGAGTGATTCATTGTCACTGAATAGAGTGGAGGAGGAGAGCCAGAAGAGTGGTTTAGTATTGATCACAATATAATTCTGTGTCAAACATTTTCTTGTACTTTTTCTATCCACAATGTATTTTAAGTCACTCACGACATATACTGTGAAATCCATACTTTTGCCAACCAATTTGTGAAGAAAAGATATACATGTTGTGCAGCTCTTAATTCTGCCATTTGAATTATATGAGAAATATGTCCAAGCTTTTATACTTCAAAATAAAGTTATTCAAAACATCTCACAGTTTTTCAGTTCTTGATTCCTTGCTGCCATGTTTTCTTTGGTCTGATTTTAAAAGTAAAGTGTTTGCAAAAAATTACTTTCAGAGAAAAATGATGAAAATTCATATACAATGTCTGAAAAGTGCTTTGTCTTTAGTAAATGCTTAATATAAATATATAAATATATGATATACATATATAGTATATATAAGTATAAGATACATATTATATATAATATATAAATATAAAACATATATTGTAAAAGTATAGAAGTTTCTCAGACTTTTTATTTCAGTGCATGTATTTTTATGTTACAGTGAAGCTCAGATTTCCTTTCCCTCCTGCCTACCGATCTTGTATTTATATTAAGATGAAAGATTATGTACATATTTTCATTGCCATTGTGAAATTATAGTTGCACATTGTGAGGCTTAAGAAAATCCACAAAATTTACATGGAGTCTTAATTTTTAAAAAGTTTTTAAGAACAAAAGAATTTCTAGTCCTATATTTTTTAACTTATCTCTCTATCTAATAATAGGGTGAAAGCTTGCAGGAAGAACAAGAGGTGGTCCTTGTCAGAACGGATCATTCTGGAAGGGTATGGCCTGTGAGTGCACCATTGGAACCCAAGGAAGGAAGAGGGAAAAAACAGATGGTAATTTTTTAAAAATTCATTTATTTTGGAGGGAGGAAGGCAAGGCGATTGGGTTTAAGTGACTTGCTCAAGGTCAGACAGCCAGTAAGTATCACGTATCTGAGGTCACATTTGAACTCAGGTCCTCCTGGCTCCAGGGCTGGTGTTCTGTCCACTGCACCACATAGCTGCCCCAGATGGTAATTTTAATACAAGACCATTACTTGTTAGGGCAAAAGTTTGTTCAAGGCTTAAATTTTTCATCAAATTTAATATGAAATATTTGCTGCCATGGAACTTTTTTCTTTTTCTTTTTTGAAAGGAAACTTTCAAATATTTATAACTCAAAATTAGTAAAATAACTCTGGGTTAATTTAAAGATTTTTTTTTAAAGGTAGCCCACATTTCCCTTTTCTGATGATTTTCTAGTGGCATCATATAAGTTTTAACCAAAAAAGAAAACTACTTAAGGAATTTAAAATTTTTTTTCTCAAGGATGTTTGTTTAAAAATTTAATTACAAATCCTTAACCAGTAGCTTGAATTACTTAAGATTACTAATGGCTATTTTGTAGAGTTATTAAATATATTTAAAAAACCTTATCTTTTAATTCCTGTCTATTCTAGTTACCTGATTTTTCAGGTATTACAGTGGACTATTTATAATTAGAATAGTTATGTAATTCACTACATGATGTAGTGTCTTAATTAATGATATTTACAGACAAGATCAGTTAGGCTATTGTACTAGTCCAGGTATGATGTGATGAGGGCTTCTGTCAGGGTGGTGTCAGTGTCAGAAGAGAGAAGAAGGCATATATGAGAATGTTGGGAAGATAGTATTGATAGGAACTGACCATTGATTGCATATGGGGAGTGAGAGAAAGGGGATAAAAGCTGAGGATGACAGGTTGCACGCGTAGGTGAGTGGGAGGATGATGATACCCTCTTAGAGTCATAGAAAAGTTTGGAAGAAGGGAGGGATTGGGAGGAAAGATAATTAATTCATCTTTGGTTATGTTGAATTTAAGATACCTCTGTGGCTTCCAGTTTGAGATGTTTACAAGGCAATAGGAGCTGAGACTGGAGGTCAAGAAAGAAATTAGAGGTGGATTTCTGAGAATTATCTGCATAGAGGTGTTGATTGATTCCATGGGAGTTGATGATATCACCAAACAACTAGTGGAAGAAGAGAAGGCCTAGGACAGAACTTTTTTAGCAAGTGTGATCTAGATGGTAGGACCTGAGAAGGAATGGTCAGACAGGTGGAAGGTAGAACAAGAAAGACTGCTGTCATGAAAACCTAGAGACAAGAGAAAGAATGTCAAGGAGAAAATGGTGACTGACAGTGTCAAAGGCTGCATAGGGGTCAGGAAGGAAGAAAAAGAGAAATGGGGAAAAGACCAGTACACCTGGCAATAAGAGATCATAGATAATTTTGGAGAGAGCAGTTTCAGTTCAGTGAGGAGGTAGTTCAAATCCTGCCTCACATACTTACTTGCTGTATGCCTCTAGGCAAGTCACTTGTATTTTCTCAGCCTCAGTTTCCTCATCTGTAAAATGGTGATACTAACAAAACGTTTCTCACAAGGTTGATGTGAGGATCAAATGAGATCACATGTGAAGAGCTTTGTAAACTTTGAAATCCTGTATATAAATGCTAACTATTGTTGGTTTATCTCGGCACTGTTGTCAGTGGCCAATAGCATGATCATAAAGTGGTCCTGGGGCAAACGTTAGATTTTACAGACAAAGTGCCTTAGATATAGAAGGATATATACAGCCATCTTACATTAAATTAAACTGTTAAGTCATCTTTGGATTTTATTTTTATTTCATTATTTTGATGTATGAGAAATTCTTGTATTCTTACAAGGTTATTCATTTCATCATAGGTAACAACACACATAGATAAGGAGCGAGTCAGATACTTTCATGATGATGATGACTTAAGCTTAAAGGATTTGATTAAAAATGAAAAGATGGGAACAGCAGAGGATCAAAATAGAGCTTTCATGAAGATGGCATCTAAGGTAAGCATGTTATTGGGTTTTTTAAGATTCCTGCCCAGTTTGTGGATTATTCATCACTTAGTTTGGAGATTCTTCTATTAATTGACTGTTTTGCTATTTTCTGACTCCCTCATAAACATCTCTATCTACATAAAAGCAAACACATTTTGGCATTTTGGTTTTATTGGCATTTGGAAGTATATGAATGTTACTTTCTGCAGAGGAACTGGTTCTACCCTTCCATATAATAGTTCATCAAAAGTGCTGGTTATAGCATTGCTTTGCCTTATGTCTATCAGTGGACCACAAATAGTAAAGCTCGTGTTCTTTCTGATCTATACCTTTTAGCTCTTGGCAGGTAAACAGGAGGTAGAAGAAAATGTGGATTGAGTCATGCATTAGGGAGCTTAGGTTTTTGAGATTTTAGTTATTGGAAAAGACGGAAGGATCTTAATCAGATTATTATGAAGAATTAACAGTACATTTTTTTTTTGTATTTTCAAGATAAATATTCTTTCTTTGAAGTCTTTATCTAATGCAGACCTCCTAATGATGTGTAGATGTTAAAGCTATATAACCTGTGGTCATTGTTTGAGAAAAAAAGGATGAGATGGCGTCCTTGTTGTTTCAGTATGGATTTAAGTTTAGGAATTATAACTTTTGTCAGTTTTATGATTTATTTATATTCATAGATGTGACACCTTAGAATAATTTAAATTTTATTTGGGGGGATGAAAACTGAAGGTGATGTCAGTTTTCTTTGAAGAAAGAGTAGAAAAAGATTTAGAGAACCTAGAAATATTGTTGTGGGTTTTTTTTTTATTTTAAATTTTCATTTGTTAACACAGTTTATAATAGATAAAACAATTCAAACTTTTGGTCAGGTGATACTTCTTTTTAGAGCATTTACAATATGAACCACTAAATAATTTTTTTTTAAACATTAACCAACTGAGGCACAAATAATATTTAAGTTGCTAACTTCACAAGCTCTTGACCTAATTGTCTCCACAGTGTTGCTAAGAATTAAAGGATTCTAACTTATTGTTGTTGGTCTGAAGTCTTATGCCTGATAGCTTAATTTTAGACTTAACCTCAGATGTTCCCCTACCAATAATCGATAATTGAACAGATCTGGTAGTAAGCTGACAAACCTTTTGACTATAGGAAATTGCCACCAAGAGTAGGGACATTGCAGGGATGCAATATCTCCCTGACTTTATGTCAGTTCCAGTCAGGATTAGATGATCCACTTGCATTTAGTCAGGCTTAAGGTCTGCCAGGTGTCAGTGGGTAAATTGAGTCAGGAGAATCCTACCTTAGCCCAGGCTGAACACCAACTCTCCCACCCTTCCCATGAGACGATACTTAGCATCTCACCAGCTTACTGACATCATGGATTGGAGGCTTAGACCGCTTTTCTTGCTACCCATACCTGGAGTTAGACTCAGCAGAACAGTCACTTCATAGTCCCATATCATCTAAAAAATGTCAAGTTCTAATAACTAGGTTTCAAATACAGTTATAATTTCACTTTGGTTAAGGAACATTTTTCTTTTTTAATATAAATTTATTTATTTAACTTTTTACATTCATTTTCACAAAATTTTGGGTTCCAAAATTTTCTCCCCATTTGT
>CM053771.1:119690484-119742962 GCA_028658325.1 Potorous gilbertii
CTTGATAATTTCATGAAAGATGATGTCTAGACTCTTTTTTTGATCAAGGCTTTCAGGTAATCCCATAATTTTTAAAGTGTCTGTACTGGATCTGTTTTCCAGGTCAGTTTTTTTTCCAATGAGATATTTCACATTATGTTCCATTTTTTCATTCTTTTAGTTTTGTTTTGTGATTTCTTGGTTTCTCAGAAAGTCATTAGCCTCCATTTGTTCCATTCTAATTTTGAGAGAACTATTTTCTTCAGTGAGCTTTTGAACTTCCTTTTCCATTTGGCTAATTCTGCTTTTGAAAGCGTTCTTCTCCTCATTGGCTTTTTGAACCTCTTTTGCCAATTGAGTTATCCTATTTTTCAAGGTATTATTTTCTTCAGCAATTTTTTGGGTCTCCTTTAGCAAGATGTTATCCTGCTTTTCGTGCTTTTCTTGCATCTCTCTCATTTCTCTTCCCAAATTTTCCTCCACCAGTCTAACTTGATTTTCAAAATCCTTTTTGAGCTCTTCCATGGCCTGAGCTAATTTAATATTTATTTTGGATGTTTGGGATACAGAAGCCTTGACTCTTACGTCTTTACCTGATGGTAAGCATTGTTCTTCCTCATCACAAAGGATGGGAGGAGATATCTGTTCACCAAGAAAGTAATCTTCTATGGTCTTATTTTTTTTTTTCCCTTTTTTGGTCATTTTCCCAGCCAGTTCCTTGACTTCTGAGTTTCCTCTCCACACCCACGTCACCTCCAGATCCGCCCAGCTAGAGTTTGGGGGCTGAGATTCAAATGCTGCTTCCCAGCCTCAGGGCTTTCCGTGGGGGCGGGGCTGCTATTCAGTGTGAGATTAAGATCCTGGGTGCTGAGGTGGGGCAGGGCCGTCACATGGGGCTCAGTTCCCTCAGGGGGTTTATGCGGAGACCTTCAACAATGGATCTGAGCTCCTGCCTGCTTTGGGAGCCCCTGTTTGCTGCTTCCTCCCCTGCTGTCTTCCGAGGGAGCCTGGGTTATGGAGACACCCCGCTCCCCTCTCGGCAAGCTGAAAAGACCCTCTCACTGACCTTTGGTGCGTGTTGGTGGAGGGACCTGCACTCACTAGAGATTCTGTCCCTGAAGCCATCTCAGATCTGCTCCTCTCGGGGCCGCATGGCCAAGGCAGGGGTCGGCTCTGCTCTGGGTTTGGTGCACGATGGACCTTTTGTTTCAGTTTTTCAGGTCTCTGTGGGACAGAAATCTCCTCTACTCCATTGTTCTGTGGCTTCTGCTGCTCCAGAATTTGTTGGGAGTTATTCTTTACAGGTATTTTATGGGCTGTGGGTTTGGAACTAGCATATGTGTATCTTTCTACTCCACCATCTTGGCTCCTCCAATTTAGCCTCTTTTTAAAGCTGTTATGTTCCTCAGCATTTTTTGGTTCTCCATTAGTAAGCTTCTAACTTGTTTTTTTTAAACTCTTCTATTGGCTGATCATAGTTTAAGTTCCCTTTGGAGGCCCTGGAGGCAGAGACCTTGACTTCCTCTGATAGTATGCCCTGTTCTTCCTCATCTGAAAAGATGGGAAAAGACACCTGTTCCCCAAGAAAGTGACCTTCTATGGTCTTATTTTTTTTCCCTGTTTTGGGCATTTTCCCAGCCAATTACTTGACTTCTGAGTTTCCCCTCCACAACCCCCTTGCCTCCAGTTCCACCAGGCCAGCACTGGGGGCTGAGATTCAGATGAGCTTTTCCAAAGTCTCAGGGGCTTTCAGGGGTGGGGCAGAGCTGCTCTTCAGTGTGAGATTAAGATTAGCTGCTCAGGTTGGGGCAGAGCCACCACACAGGGCTCAGTTTCCTCAGGGAGTATGTAATGAGACCTTCAACAATGGATGCATGCTACTGCCTGCTTTGGGAGCCGTGTCCTCTGCTGGTGCCTCTACTGCTGCCTGAGGAGGCCTGTGTTATGGGGACACCCTGTTCCCTTCTTGTCCAGCTGAAAAGACCCTCTTACTGACCTTTGGCGCCTGTAGGTTGAGGAATCTGCACTGCTGGAGATTCTGACCCTGCATCCTGCTCAGATCTGCTCCTCTCCGTGCTGCGTAGCCAAGGCTGGAGTGGACTCTGCTCCTCGTCCTTTCCCGTTGGTCTTTCAGGTCACTCTGGAATAGAAATCTCCTCTACTGTGTTGTTCTCTGGCTTCTGCTGCTCTAGAATTAGTTGAGAGTTCTTCTTTAGAGGTATTTTATGGGCTGTGGGGTAAGAGCTAGTGTATGTGCGTCTTTCTACCTTTTCAGAGGTGAATGGTGGATTCTTTTGATGACATTTTGCCTTCTGGATCTAGCACTTTTGGACAGTTTTCCTTTATCATTTCTTGGAAGATTTTATCCAGACTTTTTTTTTTCATCTTGACTTTCTGGCGGGCCAGTAATTCTTAAATTTTCTCTCCTGGATCAATTTTCCAGGTCAGTTGTTTTTCCAGTTAGATATTTTACATTTTCTTTTATCTTTTCAATCTTTAGATTTTGTTTGACTGATTCTTGATATCTCATAGAGTCATTAGTTTCTGCTTGCCCAATTCTAATTTTTCTCAAATGGTTTTCTTCAGTTAACTTTTGCATCTCCTTTTCCATCTGTCCAGTGGTTCCTTTTAAGGAGTTATTTTCTCCAGTTAGTTTTTGTACTTCCTTTTCCATTTGTCCAATTTTCCCAGTTAAGTTTTGTGCTTTTCCATTTGTCCAATTTTCCTTTTTAAAGAGATGTTCTCATCAGTGAATTCTTCTTTCATACTTTTAAAATCATTGGCCAGTTTGAATTCTGTTTCCTTCTTCAGCTGTTCCCAGAGAGCTGTTTATGCATGCAAGCAGTTCATAGTCCCTTCTCAAGTTTCAGACGGGAGTACAGTCTCAGTATTGACCTCTTTGGTATTCATGTTTTGATCCTTGTCCCCATAGAAAGATTTTATGGTTTTTTTCACCGTTGTTATGCTTTTTCTTGCTCATGATGATGATTTGTGTTGTGGCTTCTGGTTCTTTCAGTTAGAAGCTGCAGAACTTGGTGTTGAGCTGACTGGTGTGAAAGAGCTAAGGACAGGTGCTGATTTTTCTTTTTGTTTTGTGTTTCTCCACCAGCCCTAGGGCTAGTTTGTTAAGTGTGAGGAAGGGGTAGTCTGGTCAGGGGAGATCTCCTCAGCTGAGCTCAGGCAAGGCAAGCTCAGAGGTTGGTGATCCTGGCTGCCCTATTGTCTTCCCATTTCTCCTGGAGCCCTGAGGCATGCCTGGGTCCTAGTGGGAGTTTCCACCTTCCCTGGATCTCTTCTCCTAGCCCTGAGGCTGGCCTGGGTCCTAGTGAGAATTTCCACTTCCCCTGGAGCTCCTCTGCTAGCACTGAGGCAAGCCTGGGTCCTGGTGCAAGTTTCCACCATCCTGGGGTCCCTCTTCTTCCCGTTGGCCTCTGCCACAGTAATAGGAGTTCCCCTTAGCTATTTTCCTAGCCTCAGGTATTATGAGACTATTTGCCCCTTCACTGTGTCCACTGATCTGGGATTTTTCTGGGGAAATATTTTACGGTTCTTTTGATGTCAATAGGTAGGGAGGAGAGAGCATTTACCAGTCACTCTGCCATTTTAGCTCCCGGAATTTCTAGTAGGTGACTTACAGACATTTGTTCTATGGGCTGAAAGTCTCACGAGCTGTTGCGGCTGATGTCTGGGGCTCGGTGGCTGTCACTCTCTTGGCTCTGCTGGTCTCTCACCTTGGGCTGCCATGCTGCGGTTCTGCCTCAGATCTCCCCGGGCCCTCCTGCTCTGCTGTGCTGTGCTCTGTGGGCTCATCCTTTTGGAATAGATCTTTCCCTTCTACCTTTCCAGTTTGTCCTGGGTTGTGAGTCTGCCACAGTCTATCTCCTATTGGATTCTGCACCTCTGAAATTTGGTCAGCTTCTCTTTTTATAGGTATCTGATGGAGTTTGTCTAAGAGCTTAGGTTGCTCATACTCTGCCATCTTAGCTCCTGGAAACTCTTTTATATCACATAATTTTCTATGACAAAGGTTAAATCAGAGTTAATATCTTTACTTTTATTAATTTGATTGTTGATTTTTACCTTTGCTGTGTAACTAGTTTATGATCTGAGTATGCCATGATGACTGACTTTGAAGACTCTTATTCCAGTAATCAGCTACTCATTGCTAAAATATATTTCACTATTATAATAAATGACTTAGAATTCCAAGTGAGGTGACTTTCGAGGTGTGGGGGTAGGTCATGGGCACATTATTGTGATTGGAAGTTCAGTTAAAAGTTGTTACAATCTTGGGGAGAATTCTTTTTTTTCACTTTATGTGGATATTAATAGGCATTCTTCATCTACTTGGTTTTTCTTGTATAGGCTAAACAATGTGAAGATTTATGGATTTCATTTAGGATGATCTGCAGTTTTTTAGAGCTTTACGTTGTATACATAGTGTGGTTTGGAGGACTTTTTGTAGGGAAAATTTCTAGAGAATTTTTCTTCTATTTAGACTCAGTTCTGGACAGATCCACAGTTTTGATGAGCCTTTGTCTACTTGGTTTACATCCCAACTGATGTTAAAAATCAGTAGTTCATTGGACAAAGGTAGAGGTTACAAAGATATACAAGGATAGAAGCTCCTATGATTTTTGCTTACGAATAGGAGATGAATTTCTCTTTTTAAAGAGCTTATTTATGTATTTATAGTTTTCAGCATTCACTTTTATAGGACTGTGAGAGTTTTTTTACCCCTTCTCTCCCTTCCTGTCTCCCCAAGATGGTATGCAGTCTGATATAGGCTAAACATGTATGATCATATTAAACATATTTCTACATTAGTCATGTTATAAAGAAGAGTCCAAACCAAAGGGAAAAGCCATGGGAAAGAAAATGCACAAAAATCAGACTCCATAGTTCTTTCTCTGGATGTAGATAACATTTTCCATGGTGAATCTTGAAATTGTCTTAAGTTATTGCATTGTTCAGACTAAGTCAGTCAGGGAGATGAATCTCTTAATGTAGCTTTTTGTTATACTGAAATAAAGTGTTTTTTTTATACTCAACAGACAGATGGGATCTTGTAGTTTCTATACCTTTTTGACTCTTGTGTTACTTTAATAATGTGATCTCTTGTAGAATATAATTTATGAAAGTAAGCCTACTTCAGAGGTTGCCCTCAGTGCATATGCATACCATTATCATTAAAATTTTGTCAGTATGAGAAAACAGATATGTAGGTCAGTAGTTACTGATTTTTTCTTGGTTGATTTTTTTGTGGTAATACATTCTGAAATTTTTCCTCAGCTTTTAGTATCCTCCTTTTTTGACCTTGGGCAAGTCACTAAACCCCAATTGCTGCCTCATCCTAGGTTATCTCCTGTCATCCTGATGAATATTTAGTCAGTGGATTCAGATGGCTCTGGAGGAGAAGTGAGGCTGGTGACCTGCACAGCTCTCCCTCACTCAAAACAAAGTCAAGTGCAAGTCATGTAATCATTTTTCTGATGGCATGGTCTTCTTCAGTAACGAAGGACTAACACACACACACCTTGAGAATCAACTTCTTAGCACCCTCAATATTGTACCATCCCTAGCATGGACTACTTCTCTATATAATTGGTCTCTTCCAGCTACTTGTACCATTTTTGTTTTCTTTAGAGCCTTTTTTACTTCTTTGTGCAGCTAATCTAAGATTGTGCAGCTAATCTAAGATTGTGGAAGAACGACTGTTTCTGATGATCAAGAGTTAATTGAAAAAAATATTTTCAAGGCTTTCCCATTTGTTACTACTGTCTTATGTCCTATTTTATCATTAAATGGGATTTTGTTCCTGCTTGCTCTAGCAAACTCTTCGTGTTTTTTTTTTACTGTTCTCACAATTTTATGAGGTCATAATATTCTTACTCTTTAATAATCCTTCTCTGCAAATAGGTTTATACTCTAAACCAACAGTTGACCTTTGATACTCTATCTCACCACGTGGGCAAGGATCAAGAATTTGCTGACTGAAGCAGTTATTAGGATCTTTTGATCTTCATATTGAAATATAGTAATTTGGGTTTTTTTTGTTAGTATTTGAGGCTCAGCATGGCCATCACTTTTTGATTCTAATTGAAGAAAGTTTTCATGACATGTAGTAGGAGACTTATGAGTAGTCTGTAAGCCTTTCAGCTTCTTTCATTTTTAAATCCTAAACCACATTTTCCTCTGTTGTGCCCAGTGTCCACTTTTGTAGTAAAGTTGCTGATTAACAATCCATATATTGACTTGTTTTGGAGAATTCTGTTAAATTTATCACAGAATTTCTTTCAACTTTGTGACTATAGGAAGCCACTGAAGAATTCTGTGCAGGAGGAGACATAGTCAGTCTTGTGCTATAGAAATATTTTTTTGGTAGCTTTATGGAGCACTGATTTGAGAAGTAGTGAAGCTAGTGAGATTAATTGGGAGATTATTTTAATCCTGGCTAGAGGTGGATTAGGCTGGTAATTTTTTGGGTGGAGAAAAATTGGTAGATGAATTGAAAAAACTTGGTAGTTGATTGGGAGGATAGTAGTACTCTCCACAGAAATTAGAAAATTTGAACTATTTGGGAGTTCAGTTTCATTTTGGATGTTTTGAATTTGAGATGGGTATGATCAGAAGGCAGTAAGAAATGCAAGACTGTTTTAGGAGAGATATTTGGTCTTATTATGTAGTTTGGGGAGTCCTTTAGCTAGAGATTATAATTGACTCTTGTAGTTGACGAGACCACTATGAGAGAAAGAGGGTTCAGCTCAGAAATGTTGGGGACACCTATGTTGAGGTGAGAGATGACTGATGATATAGAAAAGTAGTCCAAGTTGGAGTAGGGATTAGGAAGAGAACCAGGAGAGACCAGCATCATGGAAATCAAAGGAGGAGATGATTTCCAGGGGAATTCTATGATCTCTCTACCTCTGGTCTTTCCCTACCTAGAATTTTTCTCAACACTGCTGCTATAATATTATTATAATATTTTAAATTCTGGTTAAAATGTCTGCATGAAAGGTCTTAGCAAATGAGTAAGGCCTGGTCATGTATGTAGGGAACAGGGAGCAGCCAATAGGAAAATGTTGAAAGGGTAGTGAGATAGTCAGAAAGATAGAGGTATAATCTAAAGATGGGATAGAATGAGATTGCTGGTGCATGTAGAAAGATCTGCCTTAGCAAAAATTCTACTTCCTCATGTGAAATGGGTGCAGGAAGAGATCAATGGCTGAAGGTATCTGAGTGATAGATGAAGAGGAAAGAAGAAGGAGATCTTGGCAAAGAGAGAGAGAGACAGAGAGAGAGAGAGACAGAGAGAGAGAGAGTGTGTGTCTGTGAAATACGAGCTTAAGTTGTTAACTGAGAAGATGGAGGAAGGTTAAACCATAGGAGGCCTAAGGAAGGGTGAAAAAATTTGGAAAAACCACTGTGGTGAATGGGATAGTGATTCAGTTTGAGAGATTTAAAAAAGATTACCGTCATGCAGTGATCACCCGGTTGAGATTATGTAATATAAATTTGTAGTGGACACAGGACTCTGTCTTTGTTCAGTATGGTGATTATGAGCAAAGGTAGCAGATGGTGGGAGTAAATCAGATAAGTAGTAAGAGAAGTGAAAAGAGACCAGTGTAGAGTTGCTTGACCAAGGGGTTAGGATGGGGAAGAGAGGAGAGTGTAGCCAGTTCAGTGACTGTGACATTGCGAAAAAACTGAGGAGTTGAGGAATTAGTGATCTTGAGAAGGATAAAGAACTGAGTTAGCTTAAAGGCTGTGTTAAAGCCAGTTTGAAGTGACTTTTGTGAGTAATAGTTAAGTTTTTAGTGTGAGCTTTCACAGCTTGGAAATTGATAAATGTTATGTCAGGGCTATTTTGTTGATTGTTTAGATATAAAGAAATTGATGTAGAAAATGAGCAGTGTGCACTGTTAATAATACAGATATAAATAACTTAAAAGTGTGGTGTGTGCGTGTTGGTTTTTAAATTTTTTTTGGAGTGTCAGTTGTTAGACATTTACCAGCACTTCTTGAGTTAGAACAAAAGAAAAAGTGCAGTACTAATTATCAAAAGCAATGGACTTGGGATATAGATTGAGCAGAGATAATAGTCATTATACTCCCTGAGAACCATGACCAAACAGAAAGCCTTAATGCCATATTTCAGGAAATCATTAAAAAAAAAAATCTACCCGGTTCTACTAGAACAAGAAGGCAAAATAAAAATAGAATTAGTATTTCTAGAAACAAGCCCCAAACTGAAAACATCCAGGAAAATTATAGCCAAATTCCAGAGTTTTCAAGTCAATAGAAAAAAATATTGCAACTGCCAGAAGTAGTTAAAATATGAAAGAACTACAGTTAGGATCACATAAGGTCTTGGCAATACTTAGGCATTGTGAGAGAAAATCTTAGAATATGTTATTTTGAAAGAAAAAATTAAAGCTTACAACCAGAGTACCTCACTGCAAAACTTAATATAATCTTAGGGAGAAGTGGGAATGGAATGGACTTTTAATAGAAGAAAAGACTTTCAAGCAGTCTTGAAAAGGTCACATTGAGTAGAAACTTTACAATGCAAACACAGGCATTGGAGAGGAATTAGGAAAAGTAAATACATCTGAGTAACTGGTAAGGCCTTGTTAAATAATGGTGTATTCACATTCTTATTTGAGGAGAAGCAATAAGTGTCCCATCAGGATCCTAATGTATTCAGGGTTCATTGAGGCAGATAAATAAGACACAAGCAAAGGTTCTGGGTGTGGGTTTGATTGGTTGGCTCTAGGAAAGGAAAGGGAGAAAAATAAGTATACTGGGGAAAGAATTAATTGAATTTTATTTCAGTTGAATCAATTCAAATAAAAATTCATTGCAATCCTGATATGGAAATTATTTCTGCTGTGCTAAACTCCCATTGTGCTTTTTATACCTCTAAAATATTTGTAACTTTTTGCTTTGTATTAGTTATCTGTGTGCATGTTGTATCTTTCCCTTTGAATTTTAAGTTTCTGAGATTATTGTCCATGTGTTGTCCATTTTTCTATGTCCCACAGTGCCTTAGGAAAAAAGGATTTCAGTAAATATTTTTAAGATGATATAATATCAGTTTGGTGTTGCCAATCATATTCTGCTTGACTTTATGTCTTTCAGTATGTTGATGTGGAAGCACATACTTTACATACATATTTACATAGTGTCAGCTGGACCAGAATCAGCCTCTAACCTGTGGGTGGCTGTAGACACCCAAAGCAGCTCAGAGACAGGAGAGTTAGGACACAAGCAGAAATTTAATTTCAAAATGAGGAAACACTTGCAAGTGGAAGGCCTCCTTAGGAGGAGGGCTTAACATGCTAGGGTAAGGCAGTGCTTTATACACATAAAACCCACAAGTGGGCTGGACCATGATGTAATCATTCTTATGTCTTGAGTAGTAGTTCCCATGGCAGGCTCATATGTGGAAAATACCTATGTTCCTGTGTCCTGTGGGAACAGTCTCCAAGTTGATTGCCTCACAGTGGGATACAGAACCAATGAGCATGGTGGAAACAGGAGTGCAGTACCTGGTTTGGTTCACTTAGCTGGTATAAGAAACAGGGATTGTGAGCATTTAAGGAAGGGTGAAGGATATGCCTGGGAAATAGGGGGTCCCTGGGAAATAAGGGGAACTCAAATACATCTAAATAGTTATTGATTAATATGGAACATAAATCCCTTAGTGATAATGTGGTGCTGATCAAAGCAATACACTTTGTCAGATGGTGAGATCATCCAGAGCACAAAGGATTGTTGTTATGCCAAACTTAGGGTATAGCCTGCTTGCTGGACCTTAGCTCTGAGAAAGAGTGTCTCCAAATACCTTGATAGTAGTTTAGGGAGAATGATTTCTATTTCCTTTGTTGTTATTCATTCATTTTCCATTGTGTCTGATTCTTTGTAACCCCATCTGGGCTTTTCATGAAGTGGTTTGCCATTTCCTTCTCCATCTCATTTTACAGATAAGGAAACAGAAACAAACAGGTTTAAGTGACTTGGCCCTGGTCACACAGCTAGTAAGTAAGTATCCTTGACCAGATTTGAGCTCATGAAGAGGAATCTTCCTGACTTCAGACTTGAGTGCTCTATCTACTGTACTATTTAGTTACATTAGTTTCAAGGTACTGTGTTACTTTGAAAGTGAGGTGGCTACTTTTTCTTTCTCATTTCGATTTTTCAATAGTAATGGTAGTGTAGATAAATTACTAAAATGCCTTTCTTTCCTTGAAATAATAAATTTTAGCAATGGAAGTATGTAAAGATACTCTCCTTCACTTGAGAAAACCAAGGCACAAGGAGTTAATTGTCTTATTCAAGGTCAGATGGATAATTTGTGGCAGAATCAGGAATAGAACCCATGACTTTTAATTACCAAGTCCAATTTTCTTTTTATTATAGGGTATATATTCTTACATAGGTTCAAATTCAGTGTTGAGAGAGACCTTAGAAGTAATATAAGAATTGTTTGAATGAATAAGCAGTAGTTACTGACTAAATTTAACTATTTATATATAGTGTTTGTGTCATTCACCGTGTTCTTTGTTGCCATTTCTCCAAATATGTTCTGAATAAAATATTTTTTGAAGGTGAACTTTATCATTTAAGATTGCCCTGTATAATTGAAATCACAGGTCCAATTAAAAAAACAATCATATTAAACCCATCATCTTAGAAAATGTCTAGATTTTGTTTCATTTTGAATTGACTTTTTGCAAAGAAAAGTAAAACCTTGGTGCAATATTAAGGAGGAAAAAAATCACTAAACTTTCTATGTATATATATATATATATATATATATATATATATATATATATATATATATATATATATATATATATTGCATTTCTTGGGATAGGTTCAGTTCTTAAATGTTGAAAAGTTCTTTAGGAATAGCTAGATTAATCATTCACATTTTGACTTAATCCTACTGACATCTGGAGGAGAATCGGAATATCTTATTAACTGCCTCATTTTTCTTTTAAGCTAAGGTTTACGATCAGGTAAAATTACACTTCTATCTTTCTCTGGGAATTGTGAATATCCTTAACATTTAAATATTTCTTCCAGACTCCCATATTACTTAGAAGAATCCTTGTAAAGAACTGGATTACAGGTGCCTTTTATTTTTCTGTTTTGGTAACTATGAAATTTCATAATAGGAAATCTTGGTCACTGGTGTATATAGAGTATATGAAATCAGCAAGTCTACAAATAACATTAAATGATGCCCTTCATTTATATAACACCTTCTATCTAAGGCTGTGAATTTCTAACAACACAGGTACTAACATAGATTGTTGTGTCCCATAGTTCTGGTATCTAAAAATATGATAGCTTTCTACAGAATAAATGTGAATTTAGTACATTTGCCTATTTACTAACAAGTAGGTATGAATTATTAATTCATTTTTCTTCTTTGGTACTTACAGATTCTTCTCTTTGTTGATAAGCATAATATAAATTAGGTACAAATCATTTTCAATTACCTAAGCAAATGGCTGGGAACATTATTTATATCCTTATATGTTGACCTGTGATTTGGTTGGTATAGGTTACTCCTTGATGAGAAAATTCCCTCTCCTAATACAGTTCAACATTTTATCATTTTAGAGTTAACTCAAGTGATTTATCCAGGGTCAGATGCCCAGAATCTATCAGAGTTGGTATTTGAACCCAGGTCTTGTGGCTTTGAGACCCATTACCACGTTTTCTTTGATAAAGCTGTGCAGTAAGTCCCTGAAATAGATAAAATATCGAGAGTGAAGGAATTTATTAGTATTGCATCTTTCAAGTGTCTGAGGAATGAGGGACATGTTCAGATAATCATCCATCTAGTTTTCTATTTTCTCTGTTTAATATGAACCTTTCTTACAAATCTGGGGATTTTGAATTGGATCAGGCCTCAGGAATCTGCTAGTTGAACTTCCTTATTTTATAAACAAGGAAATTGAGGTCCACAGAACTGAAGTGACTTGCCCAAGGTCAATGTGGGTAGTGAGTGGAAGAGCTGGGGTTTGAATAGAGGTCATTAACTCAAAATACTTTCCACTCCCTGCAATTTGTGCAACCTTTGCATTGTTGAGAGGATGAATACAATCTTTATTAACTATGGACTCTTATTATTATGTCAGTCTTTCTTGTTGCCAATTCAGTCTTTTCTAAACTGGTTCATTACACAACCCATGAAGGAAAGCTACTTAATTTGTACTTCCATTAATCTCATCTGAAAAATGAGTGCTTGAATATTTCTTGGAATGGTTATGAGTAGAATGTGTTTATTATTAAATTATTAAAGTATTATAAGTAGAGTAAGAAAATTATAACAGTTCTCTAATGCATAATGCTGTTCACATGATCTTTATTAAGAGATGAGGACTATGGTGATCATAACTTAGAATGCTTCATGATGTATTATAAAATAAAGCCTCTTCATGTGCAAAGGTGTATCTCATTTTTCAAGGGCAGTCGTAGTAATAGTTATTTTCCAGTTCCTGGGTAAGCAGCACTATGCACTGAAGATATGTAATTAGAAAAAAGTTTTTTGAGATTTGGGTCAATTATGGGTTACATATTCTTGTACTGTAGTGGATACCAATCAGCAAATCCACTTCCATTCTTTGTGTAAGGAGCATTTTGTGTTGCTTTGAACTTTATGTCACAATATCAGTGTTGCTGGGCCAAGTTGATGTAGATTCTTTTTCAAAAGAAACATCCTTTGTATAAAAGTGAGTCATTCTTATATAAACCTGCCTATAGATTTCAAATAACATATTCCCATTTCTAGAATTGACTATGAAAATGTTAAGTTTAAAATCAACATATGTGACTGAAATCCAGTAGCTAAAGACATTTTTTCAATTACCGTGTTTTCATTGAAGTGAGATTTTAGTGTGGAGTTCTACTTTTTTCTTAATTTTCTCTGGTGTGCTACATCAGTTGTTAAAATTATAATATACCAGTCAGAGAATATTTGAATATCTGCTGATCTTTAAGCATGACAGAAGTGTATGATTTAGGATGAGATGAGTTTTTAAGACCAAGTGTGTCATCTAAGAGTTCCTGTTTTATATTGGTTAGATTGAGATTTCATCTCAATTTAAACTTGGCAATGATGTGACATAGGAATGATTTCAAGGAAGTGTAGGACCTCTTTTAGATCTTCATTTATCAAAACCATGTGTATTAAGCAATTTAATTCAGTAAATATTTATTAAGCATCTACTCTGTGACAGGCACTGTGCTAAGCAATGCGTATACAAATAAAAACAAATTAAAAAGATAGTCCCTGTCTTCAAGGAGATTACATTTTAATGAAGGAACATGAAACATGAAAGGAAGCTACAAAGCTGGGGCATGGGAATGGAATTAATAAATCAGAATTTATAGAACTCCTACTTTAGGTGAGGCCCAATAGTAGGTATTGTGGCTATAAAGACAGAATTGAATATCTGGTCTCAGTAAGCTTACAGAGATTGACCAGAAATTGAAGTAAGATTAATCTGATGTCATTTGTTCTTGATGAAGCCATGCTGTTTCTTTTGTATCATCATTTTTTCTGTGTTAGGCAGTCATTAATTATTCTTTTAGTCAGACACTGTAGAGTTTTGCTAGCAATCGAAGTCAAGTTCTAGAGTTTGTGTGTTCCATTCTTTTTCTCTTTCATCAGGCCCCAAAACCTTCACCTCATTTTCAGCAAGCATCTATTTGCTCCTTATTATTAAGAATCACATCTAGAATAAAATTTATTCTTATTGCTTCCTCTACCTTTTGAAGGGTGAAGTATTACTTAGTCAAATCAAGACCCTATTAGCTTCACTGAGTGCAGCTCAGGTAATAATTTACCTGTTTGTTAGTAAGTAGACAGATGTACTGAGTTCAAATTCTGTGAGAGTTACCAAATTTTTTGATATCAAAACTATGGAATGCCATGATCATAATCGTGTCTTTGTAATTAGATACTCATGTAATGCTTTTGTAGAAGAGACAGAAAAAAAGAAATATAGGAGATGATAACCTGAATAGATAAGTCAGTTCATTACTACCTTTTCATTCCTTGAATCTAGCACATTTTGCCAGAATTATCCCTCCTCTCTTTCCAGTTTCTTAAGTTATCTACCTGTCTGTCCGTATGATTTGTAGTATTCTATCAAAAATATCCACTTCTGTTTCCATCTTCATTCGTCTTCATCCAGATGTGTTCTTCTATACTTTTTTCCTGTGGTTTCTGCAGTTCCCTCCATGAAAGTATATTTTCTTTTTTTTAAAAATTTTATTTATTTATTTATTTATTTTGGGGGGATGGGAAGGCAAGGCAGTTGGGGGTAAGTGACTTCTTCCAGGATCACACAGCTGGTAAATGCGTTGAATATCTGAGGCAAGATTTGAATTCAGGTCCTCCTGACTCCAGGGCCAGTGCTCTATTCATTGCACCAACCAGCTGCCATGAGAATATGTTTTCTTATAAAGGTTTACTTTATGTCCTTCTCTTTATCTCATTTCATTTGAATAAAATAACTTTCCAGAGCCATATTCTATGTATGGGTCTCATCTTATCAGTTTTCTATTCTACCTGTGAGATCAAATTTCTCCTTGATTTAAGATGTCTGTTTTATTTTTCATATTTTTATCATTACATGCTTAAAGAGTTTGACTCAATGTGTAGTATGCAGTGTGTTGAATATTAAGTTGCTTATAATTGAACCTTACCATTATTCCCAGGGTACTTATTATTAATCCTGAGCAGGTTCATCTCAAGATAAAATTTTGAAGTATTCAGAGTTTATCAGTGGCACCTCCTGTTAGGGATACTTTTCATTTCAATATGGCTCAAAGCTTCTTAGTGACTAAGTGGGGGGAAAAAACTCTATAAAGAGATGGAATTTCTGCCTGACTAGAAGGTTGTGGTGGTGGTGACTGGTTGGCATTTTGGCGTTCTGCACCTCTTAAGATTAAATCAGCTAGGTGGTTGTCTTCTCCCTTTTATAAGGTTTTGGTTTCGGTGCAAGGGAGTTTCTGTGGAAATTTTCTCTGCTTGTATACATTCTATTGCTTGGGTATCCTGCAGTCTTATGAGGTTAGGTGATTTAACGTTGTTTGCATAACTTGGATGAATCATTTAGGACTTCAGTCCAGGTCTTCCTGACTTTCAGATGCACTCTTTATGCACTATGTCACATTGCCTTTTTGTTGAGCCTTCATACTCTTTCAAAAAACAATTGCAATGTATCTTGTTTTGGTTGGTAAATAAATTTAATTTCTTTTTATTGAATGATTCATTTCTTACTATAACATGCCATGCAAAGACTGTCATACATTTATGCCACTAATGACATAGGCACTTGATTGAAATTTATAGATTGAGTCTAACTTCTTATTCCCTGACTTAAAATAAATGAAATCAATAAAAAAAAGACCTATATTTTAAAATTTCAGCTTCATTTATTGTTATGGAGAGATTTCATATACCTGGAAGATCTTTACTACTGTATAAACTTCCTGTTTTTATTGTTAGTCTAGTGTAGAAGAGGTGTAAATTGAAAAGATATAAAGCATTATTAACAGCATTGCATGTTAAAGCTTTTACAGCAAAAAGCAAATTAAAGTTTTTTTATTAGAGTTTTTAGTGTCATTCAAAATCAATATTTGTAATCAAGATTACTAATTGTACTTGTAAAGACAGTATCCTGAAATCATGAGAAATATGTAAGCTTTTTGATTTGATTTTTTTCCTAATTAAACCTTCTTGAAGAGATGAACCCTTTTCTATCAGATTTTGCACTGTTCCAGAAAGTAATTTTTGCCACAGAATGAATATCTCCCAAATATATTGTGTTTCTCATTGACTATAATTTAATTAAAGCTAGGTAAGAAAATGTGTGTGAGATGAGGTCATGGTGCAAAGTCATAGTGGCATGACCTGCATAAACCTGACCAAAAGATTTCATCAAATGTTTTAATTACTTAGTATGTATAAAATGTTAGGTGTTGGAGAAATGCAAAAATAAACAAGACACTGACTCTACCTCAAATTGATTCATCTATCAGTACATATTTATTAAGAATCCATAGATATCCTTTCCACATATCAGGGCTTAGAGTTGCCCCCGTGATCTGGAAAAATCTGTGTAAAATTTTTTTGGTCCTCCCTTGGTATCAGAGAAGTCTGAATTTTTTCTTTTTCTTTTTCTTTTATGGGGTGTTTACAGTACCTTGTTGCAAAACTTGGGTTGTTTGGCCACTGGCTCTATGTCATCTGTTGGACTTTGCGTGGCACCTGTGGCTTCTGCATAACTCTCCAAAAATTCCCTTTTAATTTCTTATGTCAATCTGTGATGTGTTGAAACCAGGATAGGGAACGTTGTGATGTGGAAGGGATAACTGTACTATGTGCCGGGTACTTGCTAGGTGTTAGAGTTAGAAAGACAAAATATTCCAAGCTATTTTTTGGATTGGGGGGTGTTGATCATCAACTGAGAAATCCAAGGTGGGAAAAAAAATATTTTCAGCTAGTAGAATGAAAGTTGATACCTGAATTTAGCCTTGAAGGAAGAGTATTTCAGGAAGTAGAACACCTCAGACCCTCATCTGAGATAGAGGCATAGGAGTCTGACCAGTACAATAAGAATGGGTGTGGTTCCTTTGGCTAGAATTTAAAGTACAAGATAAAGAAAAGGTGTTTGATAAGGTGTTTGGAAAGTTAGTTTGCATTCAGATTGTAGAAAATCCTTTGTAGTCAGTCTAATGAATTTTTCCACCCCACTCCTCTTGCCCCCTTTTTTAGTAGGCAGTAGGGAGCCGTTGAAGTGTTTTAAGCAAAGGGGTAACAAAATCAGATGTAGGCCTGAGGAAGATTAAACTGTAACAATATATAGATTGGATTTGAGGAAGAAAGTAGAAGTTTAAGGACCTGTTAGGATGCTATCACATTATCAGTAGCAGGAGATGATGGGGGATAAAAACTACTATCTTGGTGACTGGGAGTAGAAACCCATGGATTTCTTGAGAAACCTGATTGGATTTGGAGGTGGGGAGTAGGGAAGAGTTCAAATATGTCTGAAGTTTCAAACTTCAATGACTGGGAGCTTATGGTATCAGTTGAAATGGAGAAATACAGAGTAGTATTAGGAGGGAAATGATATTCCTTCATTTGTTCATATTTCTTTAAGTAACTAGATTTTCCCCTGTTTTTAATATGATGTCAAAAAACTTAGCCTTATATTATGAAAATGGAAAGGTGAGTTAAAATAACTTATACATATAAATGGATGTCTAAGCAGTTTGAATGAGTTTGAGAAATCTGTTATTTTTGGTATATGATTCTATGCTGGTGCAGTGCAACTAGATGGTACAGTAGATAAAGTGCTGAGCCTACAGTCACCCTTTCTGAGTTCAGATGTGGCCTGACAGTTAATATCTTTGTTACCTTGGACAGATCATTTAAACCACATTTAAAATGAGCTGGAGAAGGAAGAGGCAAATCACTCCAGAGTCTTTGCCCAAAAAACCTGAATAAGTTCATGAAGAATCAGACATGACTGAAAAAGGACTGGACATATATGCTGACATATTCACTTTATTTTTTATTGATGGATTTTGTTTTTACCCCATATAGTTTTCACTGGAATTCATCTCTTTTCCAGTGGAACCATTCCAAAATGCAAATAACATTTTTAAGACCAAAAAGAAAAGTAAAAGTAAAAGAAGAGGAAAGGGTTCAGCACAACTGATAAGACATGGAAAAAGTTAAAAACAAAACATATACAGCGTAGATGTGGATATCCCACCTGCTCAAAGGGGTAGCTTGAGGATGGCCTCTCATATCTTTTCTTTCAAGTCATGTGTGTTCTTTACAGTTTTGCAACATTCATTTTCAACTTTTTTTTGTATGAAGTGGTTCATTACATTTATGTTGTTGTCTTATATATATTGCTTTCTTGACTCTGCTTAATTCACTGTGCGTCAGTTCATACATATCTTTCCATGATTCTCTGTAGTCATCTCATGCATCATTTCCTATAGCACAATAATATCATATTACATTACACCATTTGTTTTTTCATTCTCCAGTCCATAGATACCTAATTTGTTTCTAATATTTTTTCTGTCACAAAAAGTATTATTATAAATATTTGTTGTATATGGGGACTTTCTTCTTATAATTGACCTTCTTGGAGGTATAAGGCTAGTTTGTATAATATAACTACTAATTGTTTTTCAGCTAAATACTCTCAAAGTGAAAATAGTCTGACAACTCAGTTACATTTATGCCCTCTTGGAACTCTAGATCACACAATAATATTTTTTATAGTATTACAGAAATGAAAACAAGACCTTGAAAAATGATTAGACAGTTCACTTTTAGCATGACTACCCCAGAAAGACAATATTATTGCTTAAAGCTTTTTCTGTCTCTCTATTCTCGCTGTGACTTCTGCCCCATCCCTCATACATCCATCCATGAATAAAAAGGAGAATTTTATAATGTTTATCTCATTGCATTATTTAACAACTATCACTTTTAAACTGGAGAATGTATTGAGTGTGTGTGTGGGGGAGTGGGAAAAAGATTTATTTTCAGTCTTAAAATGCATATTTGAAATGTCATAGGCAGTATATGTTCATAAAAATTTATTTCATTATATAATAATTTTATTCCTTTTTACTCATATAGTATCTTTGGGGGACATTTTGAAGCTCCATATGATCTGAGCTTTTACATATTTATAGTTGATTGCCAGTATTTCTTCTTTAATTCATCCACATGGTATCACTGTTTTTCAGCTACAAGTTCTCTGTTGTTAGAATACAATAAAATTTCAAATATGACTTTATTTTTTTACTCAGATATTAACACAATTTTCTCTGTGTTTTCAGCTTACCGAAAAAACTGATAAAGACTATTACAGTTTGGATGACATGTTTGTCTCAAAAGCATCCAAGAAGGAATGTTTTGGTGGTGATGAGGAAAAACAGAAGAAAAAAGCAATATCAGAGCATCAGAAGCTTGCTGCCCAAATGGAGAAATGCCCATATTGTTTTGATAGTTCTCAGCTTCCCAAGCACCTTGTTGTTGCAATAGGTGTTAAGGTATGAAAACAGAAAACTTACTGAATCAGAAAAAAATATTTTTGTCTAATAGGTGATTATGCCTATGTTGTATGCACAGTTAGAATTTGGAAACAGAACTTATGCTGGATATATAGATTATACATATTTTGATTTTATCTGCTGTTGTGGTAATTGAACCAATGTGAGCTGTTGTTTAGTCCTTTAAGTCGTGTCTAACTCTTTGTGACCCCATTTGAGATTTTTTTGGCAAAGATACTAGAGCGGCTTGCCATCTCCTCCAGCTCATTTTACCTATGAGGAAACTGAGGCAAACAAGGTTAAGTGACTTGCCCAGGGTCACACAGCTAGTAAGTGGCCAAGGCCAGATTTGAACTCAGGAAAATGAGGCTTCCTGGACTCTGGGCATGGCACTGTACCCTGCCACCTAGCTGCCCCATGTGAGCTGAAGGGCCAGAAAAAGGATAATAAGAGAAAAAGTCCTAGGACAGAGATTTAGGTACACCCTCTGTTAGGGGATGAATTTGAATAATGATCCAGAAAAGGAAACTGAGAAGAAACAGTCAAACAGGTTACAGGAGAATTGAGAGAGGAGAAGTATCACAAAATCATAGAGCAGAAAGACTTTCTGGGAAGGGGTGATTAATAGCATCAAATGCTGCAGAAAAATGAGAGAAAATGATATATTTGTCAAGTAAGATCATTGGTAACTTAGGAGTGAAGAATTTCAGCTGAGTCATGAAATTGAAAGGCAGGTTATAAGCAGGTGAAAAGTGAAGAGAAGAAATAAGGACAATGAGTTTAGGCAGTTTTCTAGGAGTTTGGCTGTGAAGTGGAGGAGAGATAGATAGCTAGAGGGGAAGGTAGGTCAGGTAAGCGATTTTTAAGAATGGGGCAAGAAATGAGACAAATTGGGAGAGATTGAAGGAGTGTGTGTGTGTGTGTGTGTGTGTGTGAGAGAGAGAGAGAGAGAGAGAGAGAGAGAGAGAGGGAGAGAGAGACAGAATCAGAGTAGAGGCACATGAACATAAGTTGGGGAGAGGAGGAGATGATTGTAATGGCAGTCTGTCAAGAGAAAGTGAGAAGGGATGGAATTGTTTGTACAGGTAGAGGGATTAGCCATGTGGAGGATACAGGCCATCTTTTTCTTGGCAACTGGAATAAAGGAGGAGAAAATGGAGGATGATGTCAAGAATTTTGAGATGTTGTAGAGCAATGAGGAAGGAGTTGAGAGTGAATTGTCTCTAGAGGATGGTGTGGGAAGCTTGAGGAGAAATTTGGAACAGGTGCTATGTAAAGTTTGTTAGAGAATCAGGTAAGAGGAATAATAGCATTGCCTTACTACACCATTAATCTAGTTGAGACAGTAGATAGTAATATTTGACTGACATGAAGATCAGCTTGGCATTTTTTTTACCCAACTGAATCTGAATGCTAATTGAAAACTTCAGCATTTGAAGATAAGTTGCATTTTGAGTTGTGCTTAAAAAGTGACTCGAACCTAGCTCTGCCAGGTTGGATTTGGCCGAGCCTGTCCTGGCTCTGAGGGGCAACTAGAGGCCTCCTAGTGGACACCCAAGTGGTATATATTTGCCTCCTAAAGTTGGGAAAAGGAAAACAGCTTATTGAGTAATAAAGATGCTTCCTAAATTCAAGCGCCACCTAAATGATGAAGATGTCCACTAGTTCTGTGAAAAATGAAAGGAGAAATCTTTTGTAAGAAGAATCAGATGAAGAAGAGGATTCTTTTCCAAAGGAGCCCATCTGGACCAAAATTTGCAGCTCGGAATGACCAGATTAGGCATGTACAGAATCAGGTGGATGAAGTAATCTGTGTTTACAAGAGAATATTACAGAAGTGATTGAAAGAGGAGAGAGACTAGGTGAGCTGCAAGAGTGATCAGAAAGCTTGCTAAATAATACTGCAGCTCTTAGCAGCAGATCCAAACAGCTTTGAAGACAAATCTGGTGGCATGGATGCAAAATGAAGGCCATCGTGGCTATGGTTGCTGTTATTCTTTTACTAGTGATTATCATTCCTATTGTCTTGAAATATCAGACTTGATTCAGTGACTAGAGATCTTCAGTAAATTATTGGGACAAATCTGGGACAATTAAAAGAAAAAGAAGATTACTGCATAATTGAATGAAATATATATATTATATATATAATATATATATATATTATATATATAATATATATATATAGTATATATATATAATATATATATATATATATAACTTTCAAAAGTGTTTTTTTCTTAAGACGTAAAAAGGCACTTGTCCAATTCAAATTGGATTTTTGACTAGTTCCCCATTAGCCTCCTTCTTGACACCTAATTATCCTCTCATTAATTTATTTTAAAATTTGCCATGTTATAGGAATCTAACTTGAAAGTAGACACTTGCCAATACATTATTTGTATATAAAGTTAAACATTGATGATGATATTTATAATTTAACACAATTTCCTATTGTAAACTAGAGAGGTAGGGATTTATTGCATCAAGTTCAGGGATAGGGTGAGAGGTAAGAGACAAAACATGTAAAAAAGGATGGCAACCATTTAGTTAATGATTACAAAATGTATAATTTTTCTCCTGTAAAAAAATTAGGTTTTGGAAATGGTTTCCATATATTTATGGAGAAACTAATGTTTTCAATACTGCTACTTTCAACTGTGACTAAAGACATTCCAGTAAACCTGTTTTGCCTGTAAAAAAAAGTGACTGGAAACAAAAGTAGATAAAACTTAATTGGGAAATGACTAAACAGTGGCACTTTGGGTAAGGGAGTTGGAGAGGAATATATTTTGAATTAATCATAAGATCAAACGATGTCAATATGAAAATGAAAATAAATTGCGTTAACATTTAATTATTAAAACTTAATTTTTTTCTCTTTCTAGGTTTACTTATGCTTGCCCAATTGTCAGTCACTTACTGAAGGGCATTGCTTGATAGTCCCACTGCAGCATCATACAGCAGCTACTGTATTGGATGAAGACATTTGGGAGGAAATCCAGGTTAGTTTTTATATCCTAGTTATAGCTATATAGCTGCTAAATAACTCTTTTAAAAATTGTAAAATCAGTTTAGAAAAGTAGAATTTATAATCATTTATTAGAATAGCTTTTTTGTGAATTTGTAACTTACACATATTTTTTAGCAATGTTTAGTAATAATTTGTGCTCTGCCCCAATACTAATTCCTATACAGTTTGATGTAAAGAGTGCTGGACACAGGAGAGACATAAATTCAGATCCTACTTCCAACATTTGCTAATTATGTAATCATATATCTCTTAAAGCTTTAGTTTTTTTAAAATCTCTAAAATGATACCAACAGTACCTGTCTCACAGGTTTGTTATAAGACAATGTAGAGCAGTTTGTAAAATTTAAAACACTATCTAAATGTCAGATATTTTTACTCCAGGGTTTAGATTAGACAGGAAATCTAGTCAACCTCCATTTTATAGATGAAGAAATTAAGGCCCAGAGATGAAGCATTTTCTTCTAGTGTCGTACACTCAATAATAGAGGTGGCCTATTTTCCTGTTTCATAAACTTTACTTTTTTTTGTTGTTGTTAACATGATTTCATAGACAGGAGATTCAATTCTGAGCTCAGTTTTGCCTCTGAATTTCTGTGTCACTTTAAGTTAAGAATTTTTGCTTTTGTTTTCTAGTTTACTCCTCTATAAAGTATGATAATAATTAATGCCTTGGGAGGATAAATACTATGAGATGGCATTTCAACAATAGGCTGATAGGTTGGTTTTTTGGTCACTTTCTGTAATTTATATAGTCACCAACTCATTGGTTCAACTTCAGATTTATAAGCAAGGGGAAGCATGTTGAAATAGGTAAGTAGGAAAATGTAAATGAGCATATTCCTGTTTAGACATTAGGCTTTCTAGAAAACAAAAGTAGATGAGAAGTAATTGCTTAGAAGAAAGAGGTATTATTAATAGTGACATGCTAATCTGTGTTAAATTCTTTAGAAGAAAAACAATAGAATTATGCTCAAGTATGAAGTCTGGAGAGACATTTAATATCCATTAACTCTGTTACAGAATTTCTAATCAATAATTTTATATTTTACATTAAATGAAAAATGACACATTTGGAGTTTTAGCCATTGACTTCAAGATGTTTCATTACTGTATATTCTGAGTACAGTTTTTGTTCCTTATATTTGTAGCTAAGATATACAAAATTTTAGGACAGTTCAGAAAGCCATAACATTTGTGATCATTGTTCAAAAATATAGTTGATGAAGAATAACTATCTTTTTTAGATAGTTAATTTGTTTTCAGTTTTCAACAATCACTTCCATAAGTTTTAAATTTCCTTCCCCTCTCCCTCCCCTCTTCTTCCCTGCGATGGCATGCTGTCTTATAAGGGTTCTACACATACATTCTTATTAAACACATTTTCACATTAGTCATGTTGCATAGAAGAAATAAAATGAATGGGAGAAACCATGGAGAAAAACCAAAACATAACAAAAGAGAAAATAGTCTGCTTCATTCTGCATTTTGACTCTATAGTTCTTTCTCTGGATGTGGATGGCATTTTGGATCGTGAGTGCTTTGGAAATGTTTTACGTCCTTGCATTGCTGTGAAGGGCTAAGTTTATCAAATACAGTCCTCACTCACTGACTCTTTACTGTATATAATGTTCTCCTGGTTCTGATCACTTCACTTAGTGTCAGGAAGAACAACTGTCTTAAAAAAATTTGATCATAGATTTCGAGGTGGAAGGCACCTTAGAGGCCATTGATGTCAGTCACTTCATTATACAGAGAAAGAAAATGAGACCTAGAGAGATTACTACTAGTAAATGTCTGAAGTGGGATTTGAGCCCAAGTCTTGTGCAGTATATGTGTATGCAAAAAAGTAAAATATCTGTCCTCATGAAGTTTTGATCCTTTGGGAAATCAGTCAGTAGGCATTCATTAAGTGCTAGGAATTATTATACAAGGTGTTCTAGTACCAAAAACCAAAAGAAACATCTTCTCATTTTTAATATGCTTAGGTCCTTACAGAAGAGTTGACCAGTACATGTGTTATATACAGAATAAAATGTGTAAAATAAATAAAAATAAACACAAAGTAGTTTAGTATCTGTGCAATTGAGAGCACTCAAGGTTCCTGAGAGCCTTAAGCAAAGATTCACAAAGTGATTCTGGAGCCTCATCTTAAAAGGAGAGGATTTCTGTGAGACTGTGGCAAGGAAAGAGTATTCCAGGCCAGGGATATGGATAGTGGATAGTCATGGAGAGAGGAAATAAGAATGCAGATAACAGAGTGGGTTGGATAACTTTATGTAAGAGAATATGGTAATTGCTAAATTGAAAACGGATGAATGAAGAGATCTTTTTATGAAGTGTTTACTGTTTGCCCAGCTTTGTGTCAAGAAGTGGGGATGCAAATACAAAAAGAAAGACAGGACTTACCCATGAGGAGCTAACATTCTGATGGGGTAAGACAGCACATAAAGTTGTAGGGGATTTTGTACTGGTAGATCCCAGAGACAGTGAGTGGAACCATAGGGCAGTTTATTGATCTTTGGATTATTTTGTTTGGATTGTTTTTCCTAGAGCTAGAGGGAGGCAAGAGTGGGTGATGGGGTTGGATTAGCATTCATATGATCAAATGACTGCATCTTGGTGGGTCTGGGCAGTTTAAACACTCACTAGTCAAGAAGACTGAATCTCAGTGGGAACTGAAAAGAGGCTAGAAGGCATAGCATGAAGATGGTTGGAGAGCAGCAGCAGAAGGGAACTTTCAGTTCATTAATCTTGTATTTAATATGTATTATATGCAAAGTACTACTCAATGTAAGCATTGAGGGTACAGAGATGAAAAAAATGATGAAATTCTTACCTTCAAGTAATTTCATTCTTGGGAGAGAAGGAGGTCTTTATTTGAAGAATCATATTTTTCTTTAAGAAGGATTTTAGTTTATGTCCAATGTTAAAATGATATGAAACATTGTATAAAATTTTAAAACTATAGAAATATGACATTATTTTGATTTATAGGGTATGTATTACAGGACACCTAAAAGTATCATTGAAATGATAGAAGTTAAAAGGAGCAAAAAAGAAATACACACACACACACACACACACACACACACATACACATGTGTTACCTGGCATGAGTAGTTACTATAGTCAAGCAACAAATTGAACTTTGAAAATTACAGGAAGCTGAAGCAAAAAGGAAAAGAAAATTGATTACAGAGTTTTCATTATATGATAAGAAAGGTTAAAATAGCCTGAAGAGAGATTTTTTTCTAGGCTCTCAACGTTAAGAATGTTTGGTATTAATCTAATATAGGAGAAATGGAGTAGCATAATAGACAAATGTCTATATTAAATTGTATCTGAGAAGAGAAATTGGTGATAAAAAATTAGAAAAGACAAATCAAAGCTTGCAAATTAGATTTGACATAAAATTTGAAGATCTGTAGACATCAGTACAGATCACTGTGTAAAATATTTTCTTTGGAGATTATAAATATAGTTATCCCTCTGGAATTAGGTATTTTAGCCAGTAGAATGAGAATGAGTTAAATGACCTTGGGGTTTTGCTCTGCAATTCTGTGCACTGAAAGGAAAATACACATGGTAGCTATAGAATTGAAAATCTAGGAAAAGGGGAAAAAAGCAAGTAAAGGTTATTTGAAGATAGAGAAAGAACATTTGGGGGGGGCATATATATATTTAATTGTTGCTTTATCTCTTTCTACTAGGGTGATTTTTAAAAATTAATTTTCTTACTAGTTTTATACTTCAGGTTTTCTCCTTCATTGCTTTTTCAACCAAAGGCTTATTTTTGTTCCTAACTCTAAAAGAGACTGAAAGTCACAGCATGGGTAAAATTACTGCTGCGTTATTTCAAGACCACATAATGACCAAAAAAAAAAAATCAAGGAGAGAAAATTTTTATTATCTAAATGCTTGACAACTGAATAGGAGGCTCACGCACCTCTATTGAAAATGTGAAAATTATAATACTTGAAAAGAGGCTCTGTACCAATCATTTCTGCATGCTGATATAGAGATTATAAAGTAGCAATAGAAAGGGAAATTTTGGCTGGACTTTATGGATTTCAATATCTTATGGAAATTATTTGAGGTTTTCCATTGTCAGAATTAAAGAGCAGATTTTTTTTTAAGGTACCCACAGCCAAACAAGTGAAAGGATGTGGATAAATGGTTTTGATATGAAAATTTGTTTTTTTTTTCTTCCAATAGTGGATGCTAGTGCCAGGAAGTAATTAAGGCAGATATGACTCAGTGTGAAAAGATTGCTTCATAGAATGACGTTGTACTTTCCTGGAGGATGGGGGTGGGGTGGGGAGGTTGAGATAAATTATCTTTGAAGAAATAATGTGGCATAGGACCAAGTAATGGTTATATAGACATATAAAAGGAACTTTAGAGGCAGTCTTGTCTAGTCCCAACATTTCACATAAGAGGAATTAGGGCCCAGAGAAGTTAAGTGCCTGCCCTAGGGCACAAAGCTGTGAAATTGCTGAACTAAGATTTAAAACTCAGATTCTCTAACTCCACAGCCAACAGTTTTTCCATGCAGAAAAAAAAAGGTTATTGTGGGAATATGAAAGGTGTTTTGTTCTTGTCCTTGCCACTTCTAGCATGAACAAGTCACTTAATCTCTTTAAATTTGCTCTCTCATCTGTACTACAAGGGTAATAGTATTGGTCTTGCATATCTCACAGAATCTATAAGAGGCTCAGTGAAGATGATGTATATCACTTTATAGATTGTGAAACTAAGATGTTCAGTAACAACAATGAAAAAAACCCTTTTATTAAGCATTTGCTGTGGACAAGAGAGTGTGCTAAATGCCAAGGATATAACGAAAAAAATGGAAGTCATTGTCTTTCAGGGGCTCATATTACATTGTGTGGAGGGTGGTGAGATATAACATGTACACAGATAAGTATGAGACAAGGTAAATTGAGGAAGGGGAGACCATTGTAGCATAAGGCAAGGTTTTGTGTAGGAGGTGGTACATGAGCTGAGACTTGAAGGAAGCAAAGGATTCTAAGGAGCAGCAAATTTCAAATATAGGGAACACACCATGTATAGAGAAGAACAAATTTAGGGAACAGACCAGGTATAGACAGGGAAGATGGTATGAATTTAGGGAACAACAGGTATTCTAGTTTGATTTTAGGTGGAATTGTGGAAAGCCAGAGGCAAGAACAGTAGGAAAGTTTTAAGGAGGGATATATTTTAAGGGAAAAGAAATTCACTTTTAGATATACTGAGTTAAGTGATGGGAGACTGGCTATATGGATTTAGGACTTATCTTCATACAGATAATAAATGAACTTCATGGGTACTAAAGAATTAGTATGGAGACAAGAGATCCCAAGACAGGACAGAGCAAGACAGGATGCCCATACCAAGTGGAGGGGAGACTAGGGGGTAGAGGGAATTGAACAATTATTCAGGAAAAAAGGTATAGCTGACAACGTTTGTTTAAGTTGTTTAAGGGAGATCAAAAAGAATGAAGGGTGGGGAAAAAGACTCAGATTTAGCTGTTATAAAGAGGGCAGTTTCAATTGAGTAGCAAGATTTCAAGGAGTTAAATGAGTAGGAGGTCAAGGAGGAAGGCAATAAAGGTAGATGACTTTAGGAGTTTGACTCTAAAAGGAGAGCACAGGATAATAGCTTGAGGGGGTGGGTTGATAGAACTAAGTAAAGTTTTATATTTTTTGGATGAAGGAGAACTTGGGCATCTTTGTTGGCATCATGGAATGAGTCAGTAGATAAAAAGAGATGACGGTGTGACAGAGACCTCCACATTTTTTCTTTAGTCCTTATAGCCTCTTAAGCCTCTTCAAAATATAAACTTATGCAAGAGATAAAGCAATTTCAGGTGTCATCACTGTCTAGGACACCAAGAACCCTAACTAGGATAGTTACTCAGTACTCAATCAAGTACTGACAGAGAAGACTAATCCTTAATCTCTATCTTGCTCATTTGGCACCTTATTGCCTTCCTTGAGAATTGCTGCACAAGTAGACCCATAGGCTTGCAGCAGAACATAACTCTATCGTTTCCCAGCTTGATCAGGGCAAAAAAAGAAGGTGCTGTAACTGGGACAACTGTGTCACAACAGAGCTCAATCATAGAAGAGAGGTACGGAGGCAACTAGAGTAGGACATGTATATATGTGACCCTCACACATGAGGGGAAAAAGCATAGCATTCAATTGGGGCCAGTTTTGTCTCCTGAGAAGTCACTTGGGAAAGAGACTAAGGCCACTGAAATGTGAATTGCCCAGTGTGAAAAGAAGCTTTGGGGCCCATCTTCCCAGGGAAACTAAAAGGGTAAAGAATCAGAAAATGAGCAATTGGAAAAAGAAGGAGAAAACAACTGAAATGATCAGAAAAATCAGGCAGAAGAAAATACAGTTAAAAATCTTGAGAATAAGCAAATAAACTGCAGGTAAGATATTAATCATAGAAGATAATAAATCTTCCAGATCAGCTAAAATAATCTAGACATCTATGAATAAATATGAGACAAAGGACATTGAATTGACCCCTAATGAGGTAGAGGAAGCTTGTAGATTCTGAAGAGAACATGAAACCAGAGTAGAATGTTCCTGATTGGTTTAAAAGAGAAATAAGTATTTTGACAACAGAATTTAAGGCCTTCACAGCAGAAGTAATTAGCAGAGTGGAAAACTTGAATTTGTAGGGGCAAGTCTCTCCAAAGAAACAAAAGAGTTAATAACTGCTTGGGAATTCAAATATATGGAAGTAACGGAAGGAAAAGATAATCTGGAAGAAGAGAAGGAAAGAGCAATAATATTCAAAGAAAATAAAATATTCATACAAATAAAACATCAGCCCTGAAAACAGGATAAATAGTAACAACTTATAAGTCCCCCAGAAAAACATGACAAGACAAAAAAACCTGAACTCCATAGTTCAAGAAAAAGTACAAAAAACTACCAAGAAACTCTGAACATAGAAAACAAAAGTACCAGTTAAAAGAATTAATAGATTGTCTTCAGGAAAAAAAAATTCCTGTGCTGCAGACTCCAAAATACAGTGGTTAAATTTAACAGTTCTACTCTAAAAGTAATTTACAAAAAACAAATTCTGCAGATGACCAAGAAAGATCTTCATTTGTAAAGGAATAGAAATTTGAATAATGCAAGACTAGTCTTTACCTACCAGAAACCATAGGATACTCCAGACAGCAGGAATACAAGAAGAGCAAACAAATACAGCAGCCAAGGATAACAATAACAAAATAATAACAGACCATTAAGAAAATTCTTGGTAAAAGTATGCAAGTAGATAAGAGTGAGCACAGAAGGTGAATAGATATCATGAAAGAGAAATATGTTTGAGACCTCGTTGACTACAACTCCTATCACCTTACCTGTGGGTGTTCTTGTGAGACTCAGAGAAGGGGAAGGAAGGGAGAGAAGATAGAGCAGAATATATGATATTCTCTGAGTCAAAATAACTCCTTTAGTCTCTCAAGAAAAAGAGAACCTACTGGAAAATGTTTGAGGAAGTGAAAGGAGGGGCTGAAACAAGGGAAAAGAAAGGGGAAAATCTTATTTCAGTAGTGTGAAGAGAGTACCACTGATGAGTGCTGCCATGGGGGAATCTGCAGGGATTTGGTACTCAGAGAAACCACTCATCCTGCCTCAAGAGAAAGAGAATTAGAGTCATTGGAAACTGACAGCCAAACGAGTAGGAAACCATGAATACGAAGAAGAGAATTCATGGCAAATGGGGAGAAGAAAATTATTAAGTGGAGGACAAAGGTAAACTGCACAGTCAAAGCCATAGGAAAATTCTTTCAGTGGGCCACTGTCCTCTCTATTAGCTGCAGCAATTGATCTTTCTTAAGAGTGAGAAAAATGGAGCCACAGAACAAGATATGCAAGGTGATAACATAAAAACTGTTTTGAAGAAATGAGTATCTTAGAAATTTTAATTCCACAAGTAATTCAGAAATGAAAGAAGAATAAATAAATAGAAGGATCATGAATCAAAGAATGAAAGTCTAGAAAAAGGAAGTTAAATAATGATAAGAATGAGAGATAGAAATCTTTTTTAGGAAAAGGTTCAGAAAGTGAAATTTTAAAAACTAACAACCAAAACAAGTTCATGGGAGGAGAAGAAATGTCAACTTAACTGAGAAGGAAAAGAGAGGGGAAGAATTAAAAAAAAAAAGCTAAAGGAAGAAATAAATATGGAGAGGTGGCACTTGAAAGTGAGAGGAAGAGAGCCACTTGGCATTAGAATGCCTTAGGTTAACCTAAAATAACTGAAGACACAAAGTACTTTTTTTTAGAGGAAGATAGAGGAAAATATCCTAATTTGAGAATAAAGTATGAGAACAAGTGGAGAAAATTATAAACCCAGCTCATTTTATATGTGAGTGGATGAAATAATATAATAAAATGAAAGTATGACAGATTAGATAAGAAAACAAAACCCTACAGTCTGTTCCTTAAACACACTTGAAAATTAAAGCTATACAGACAATCAAGATGAAAAATTTTACTATGCATCAGGAAATTTTAAAAAAGCGGTTGTCTCAATGATGCTGTCAGATAAAGCAAAAACAAACATTTGCGGTATAAAAAAGTATAAACAAGAAAACATATGCTTAAAGAAATTATGAAATACAAAGTAATACCAGTATTAAGTTTGTGTGATGCAAATATCTTAACCTAAATTCAGAAAGGAAAAATGAATAAACTACAAGACTACACATTAATGTAAAAGTAATAAGGTACTTCATTGGCTCTCAGTTTTGGCGGTCTACTGGAATGATAAAAATGAAAATATAAGATTGAGTAAATCTAGAACTAAAATTTATAGAATCTAGAACTAAAAAAACTTATGACATCTTCTGAATGGAACTGCTAAAGAATATAATACTTTCTCAATACCACATGGAACTTCTGCTGTAATTAGTCACATTAGGGCAGTGAGATGGATCAAAGATATTTTTTAAAAGCAGTGTATACATGCTTTGCAAATGCAATAAGAATTACTTTAGGGAATACAAACAAAAGACACAGACCCAAAAGTAGATTTAAAAATAAGATCTTCAGTAATGAGTGGGTTAAAAAACAACATAGAAAACATGGTTAGTATGTGAAAGAAAACAATAATGATAAACAACTTGCCAAAATATCTAGGATGCAATAAAATCAATCTTCAGAGGAAAAATATTCCTACAAACATCCATTAAAAATTAAAAAAAAAAGTTAAGATTAATGGAGTGGATATCCAACTTAAAAATTAGAAAACCACCAAGTTGGTCTCAAATTAGCACAAAAGAGGAGATAATAAAATGAGGAGAAATTGTAATCCAAGAAAAATCTAGAAATGATAAAACTAAAAGCTGATTCTTTGAAAAGACGAGTAAAATTGGGTAAACTTTTAGCCAATCCAGTTAAAAAAATGGCAGAAAATAAAATCAATAAAACAGACAGTGAACAAGATGAAATAAAAACAAAACCAGAAGAAATAGAAATGTCAGCACCTACTGTACATAGGTATATGTAAATTGAGAGCACAAAGGAAAGAAAAGAATGTCATCAAAAATATAAGATACTGAAACCAAAAGAAGCTCAAATAGAAACCTTATATAAAATGGGATCAGTTCAGGGGTGATAGACTGGGAGAACAGAAAGGGATAAAGGGACAAAAGGTCATTTAAGGCAAAAAATAGGTTGTTAATTGTCTAGACTTAAAAAGTGACAAAATATCTTAAAATACAGATTAAATTTAAAAGCGTGTCACATACCTTTTTTCTTCCTATTTGTTAAAGATTTACCAGTACACCCCTGACTGTATGTCAAGAGAACATTCCTAACAATTAGGGCTGTGAAAAAGTGGTATGAATTACCTTGGAGACTTGTGAAACAAAAAGTGGTTAAGCACTAGTTAGGTATGTTAGAATGGTAATTTTTAATGGGTTGGGGTTGGCCCAAAAAGATCCCTGAGAATCCTTCTAAAATTCTATGTTTCTTTTATTCCCTGACAAACAAAGGAGGTCTGTGGACATTGGAAACTGAGTCTGGGCAGGAGCATACCATAGGCAAAACACTAGTGTCCACAGAGAGGCTGAGTGATAGGGTAAGAGGAGGTCTTAGATACAAACAGGGTTACCCTGATACTCGTACTGGCAACTTTGTCCTCCCCAACCAAGTCTAAGAAGGGTGGAGTAAAAAGGGCACTTGCCTACTGGAATGACATTCAGTTCTGAGTAGGGAGGCCCTAGTTGGTACACTGAGAATGGAGGAAGTTTATAAGCCAATATTAGCAATGGTGTGACTCATCCTCCAGACTGCAAGTGGGATCTCACTTCTAGCATTTACGTCTTCCAGAGTGCAGAGGAATTACCAAGGCAGAAATCTCAGCCCAAAGGGAAGCCTACAGTTCTGTCACTCTGAATCAACAGACATTTCCAGCTGTCTGATAAGGGTAGATTCTAACAGCAAACTAATTTTTCATAGACTCAAACCCAGTTCAGGATCTTGCAAATCTCAGAAGAGGGTGGGCATCATACTGATCTTATTCTGCATCAGACCACCTTGATAATACTCAACACTCAGTACTCCAAGAAACAGCAATAAAACTATCCCAGACCTTCTCTCCAGAATTATAGCAGATCTCAGCTCTAACATCTTGTCCATAGTCAGGAAGTAACTGGAAGAGTGGACAAACCCAAAAGAACCCAGCCATGATAATGTAATAGGAATGGCAATGACATTGAGGGATAGCTAGGTGGCTCCTGGGTCTGGAATCAGGAAGACCTAAGTTCAAATCCAGCCTCAGACACTTTCTAGCTGTGTGACCCTGGGTAAATCACTTAACCTTGTTTGCCTCAGTTTCATCATCTGTAAAATGAATTGGAGAAGGAAATGATAAACCACTCTACTATCTTTGCCAAAAAAAAAAACCAAACCCAAATGGGACCATGAAGAATTAGACATGTTCAAAAAACAGCAAAAGAGACACTCAAAACACTAGAAGAAGAGAATGACTTCAAAACTTCTACAAGCAGTGCCTTAGAAGAAAAACAGCTTGCCCACAGACTCAGCTAGAATAACTGGAAGAATGAATCAAGAGTTTAAAATATATATGTAAATGGGATAAGAGTGCTTGAGGAAAAAGATTTGGAAAAGAAATGAGAGTTGTGGAAGGAAGAATTGGAAAGGGAATTAACAGTATGGCATGAAAGGTACAAAACCTTTTCCAAGCAACAAACTCCCTGAAAATTAGAATGGGTGAAATAGAAGTCAGAGACTGTAAGAAATATAAAATATGAAAACAGTCAAAAGGCTGAAAAAATAGAAGAAAATAGGATTGTTTCATAACAAATGAAGGGGAAAAAAATTTAAGAATGATTGGACCATCTGAATGCCACTGCCAAAAAAAAAAAAAAAACCAAAATCTAAACACCCTGTTTAAAGCAGTCTTACAAGAAAACTTCCCAGATCTCTTAAAACCAGAGAGTAAAGTGGAAATAGAAAAAATCCACTGATGACCTCTATTTGGATAAAATGCCTAATTGAAAATTTTAGGAGCATTATAGCCAAAATCCTGTTCAAGATAAAAAGCTGCCTAAAGAAATAGCCAAAAAGAAGGAACTCAAGTATGGAGGAGACACAGTTAAGAGTTAGCATCTACCATTATAAAAGAGTGGGAACTTACACCTTTACTCTAATTTATTCATTTCTCATTGGGTCCACTTCCTCTCTATCCTTGTAAGATCCTACCATACCTTTATTTGAAGTCATGACACAAACTCCATATCCTGTTCTTAAACACTATTTTTGATTCAATCTTCCATTTCCCCCAATCTACATTTTTCTTCTGAGGCCCTTGCTTTCAGTCAACAACATTGATGAAAACTACACCTTTGCCCTCAAGGTGTTTGGACATCATAATTACTAGTAATATTTTCTAGATCTGTTTTTATATTTCAGTGATTATAATGATGATTATGTTTTTGTACTTAAAATGCATTGTTCTTTATCCTTGTTTCCTTATATTTGATTTGTAGGAAGTTAAGAAGAAAATATTACATTTTTGGTCTGGGCATCTGACTTCTTTGATGTAGGAATTCCTTCTGTCAATTTAGATCATCAATTACTCTATAATTTATGGCCTTAACTGTCTGGGTCATTGAAAGGTTATATGACTTGTCAGTGGTCACAAAGGGCAGGACTGTTAAAAGTGGAACTTGAATCTAGTTTTTGCTGATTAAAAGGCTGTCTCTGTATTCATTGTAGAAATAGACCATAAATTTTGAACACAAAATTCAAATGATTGATGAAACAAAATAGTTTTATTTATTTTATTTATTTTTAACACAGTTTATAACAGATAAAGCAATTTAAACTTTTGGTCAGGTGATACATCTTTTTAAAGCATTTACAATATGGACCACAAAAGAATTTTTTTTTAAACATTAACCGAGACACAGATAATATTTATGTTGCTAACTTCACTAGCTCTTGACTTAATTGTCTCCACAGTATTACTAAGAGTTAAAGGACCTTAACTTAATGTTGTTGGTCCTATGCCTAATAGTGTAATTTTAAACTTAACCTTGGATGTTCCCCTTCCCATAATCTATAATTGAAAAGATCTGGTATTAACCTTACAAGCCTTTCGACTATAGGAAATTGCCACCAATAGTAAGGACATTGCAGGGATACAATATCTCCTCAATTTCACGTCAACTTCCAGGCAGGATTAGATTATCCACTTGCATTCAGTCAGGCTTAAAGTCTGCCAGGTGTCAGTGGGGAAGTTGTCAGGAGAATCCCACCTCAGCCCATGCTGAACAGCCGCTCTCCCACCTTTCCCTTGAGATCACCGATATGCAGTTCATGTCAGCATCTCATCAGCTTACTGGCATCATATATTGGAGGCTCAGATTGCCTTTCTTGCTTCCCATACCGGGAGTTAGAAGAACAGTCATTTAATAGTCCCATAGCGTCTAAAAATGGCAAGCTCCAATAACCAGGTTTCAAATATGATTATAGTTTCACTTTGGCTAAGGAACATCTTTTGAGGCAAGTCTTAAGTGACTTACATGACTTTCTATACATGTTCTAGTTCCTGATTAAATGGCAATCGTAAAATCTAATTTACCATTAAAACCTTGACTTTTCCATCAATGCCAAATTTTACCCTAGGTTACCTTCCTCTTGGAAATTTAGACTGAAATTCTTTTCTCCAAACTAAAGATGTCATTGATTTATTCTCAGTAATTAATTCAGTCTGTTGTTTTGATACTAATTGTTTTTACCTCACTTTGTAACATGTCCAATTTTTCTCCCCATCTCTCCCCTTCCCCCGCTTCCTAATGCCTTGCATTCTGATTACTCCTTCCCTCAATGTACCCTTCCCTCCATCACACACCCCACCTCTCTCCTATCCCCATCTTCTCTCTTTTCTTGCAGGGCAAGATGGATTTCCATACCTCAATCCCTATAGTTCTTATTTCTCGATTATATACAATAAAAATTCTCAGCATTCGTTTCTAATACTTTGAATTTCAACTTCTCTCCCTCCCCCCTCCCTCCCCAGCCCCACTGAGAAGGGAAGCAATTCCATACGGACTAAATGTGTTGTTTTGCAAAAGACTTCCATAGTAACCATGTTGTGTAATACTAATTATATTGCCCTCTGACCTACCCTATCCCCCCCCTACAATTGACCTTGTCCCTTCTCAGAAGTGTTTATTACTAGTGACTTCTCCCATTTTCCCCTCCCTTCTAACATTCCCCTCATTCCACTTGCCACCTCCTTTCCTACTTTCCTGTGGTATATATACATTTTCATATCAAATCTAGTGAGCATGTTATTCCCTCCTTCAGCCACACATGGGGAGAGTAGCTTTATTCCCCACCTCCCCCTTTTCCCTTATTTCCTCCATTGAATAAGATTTTTCTTGTCTCTTTTATGAGTTATAGCCTGCCCCATTCCATTACTCTTTTCTCTTCCCGGAATTTTCCTCCTTCACCCCTTAATTTTTATTTTATTTTATTTGTGTGTATATGTGTGTGTGTGTGTGGATATCATCTCTTCTGATATAACACACCCTATACTCTCTATCTATGTGTGTGTGTGTGTGTGTATGTACAATCTCTTCAACTACCCAAATAGTGAGAAAAGATTCAAGAGTTAAAAATATTTTCTTTCCATGTAGTAATGTAAACAGTTCAGCTTTAGAGAGTCTTTTATGACTTTTCTTTTCTGTTTACCTTTTCATGCTTCTCTTGATTCTTGTCTTGGGAAGTCAAATTTTTAAATACAGATCTGGTCTTTTCCTCAACATGAAATCTTGAAAGTCGTCTATATCATTGAATGACCATTTTTTCCCTTGAAGTATTGTATTCAGATTTGCTGGGTAAGTGATTCTTGGTTTCACTCCCAGTTCCTTTGACTTCTGAAATATCTCACTCCAAACCTTTTGATCCCTTAATGTTAAAGCTGTCAGATCCTGTGTTATCCTGATTGTATTTCCACAGTACTCAAATTGTTTGTTTCTAGCTGCTTGCAGTATTTTCTCCTTGATCTGGGAACTCTGAAATTTGGCCACAATATTCCTAGGAGTTTCTCTGTTCAGGTTTCTTTCAGGGGATGATCGATGAATTTTTTCAATATCCATTTTGCTCTCTGATTCTATAATATTAGGGCAATTTTCCTTGATAATTTCATGGAAGATAGTGTCTAGGCTCTTCTTTTGATCATGGCTTTCAGGTAGTCCTATAATTTTTAAATTATTTTTCCTGGATCTATTTTCCAGGTCAGTTTTTTTTTCCAATGAGTTGTTTCACATTATCTTCTATTTTTTTCAAATTTTTTATTTTGTTTACTAACTTCTTGGTTTAATTCATAGTCTTTTGTTTCCCTGAACTCAATTCTCTCTTTCAATGAATCATTTTGTTCAGTCAGCTTTTGAACCTTCTCCTCCATTTGGCTAATTCTGCTTTTTAAAACCTCCTCCTCATTGGCTTTTTGGACCTCTTTTTCCAATTGAGTTAGCCTCTTTTTAAAGCTGTTATTCTCCTCAGCATTTTTTTGGTTCTCCTTTAGTAAGCTGCTAACTTGTTTTTTAAGATCTTCTATTGCCTGAGCTCAGTTTAAGTTCCCTTTGGAGGTAGAGGCCTTGACTTCCTCTGACAGTAGGCCTTGTTCTTCCTCATCTAAAAGGATGGGGGGAGACACCTGTTCCCCAAGAAAGTAACCTTCTGTGGTCTTATTTTTTTTTCCCCTTTTTTGGGCATTTTCCCAGCCAGTTACTTGACTTCTGAGTTTCCTCTCCACAACCACCTCCCTTCCAGTTCTGCTCAGCCAGCGCTTGGGTTGAGATTCAAATGCTGTTCCCAAGCCTTAGGGGCTATCAATGAGAGTGGGGCTACTATTCAGTGTGAGATTAAGGTCAGCTGCTCAGATTGGGGCAGGACCACCACAAGGGGTTCAGTTCCCTCAGGGGTTTACCAGGAGACCTTCAATAATGGATCCAGGCTCCTGCCTGCTTTGGGAACCCCTGTCTGCTGCTGCCTCTGCTGCTTCCTCCTGAGGGGGGGGCCTGAGTTATGGGGACACCCCGCTCCCCTCTCAACCAGTCAAAAAGACCCTCTCACTAACCTTTGGTGCCTGTGAGTTGAGGGACCTGCATTGCTGCTAGAGATTCTGTTCCTGAAGCCTACTCACATCTGCTCCCCTCAGTGCCTTGTGGCCAAGGCAGGGCTGGGCTCAGCTCCGGGTCCGGGTTCGGTGCACGACAGACCTTTCCCATGGGTTTTTCAGGTCTCTCTGGAGCAGAAATCTCCTCCACTCCATTGTTCTGTGACTTCTGCTGCTCTAGAATTTGTTGAGAGTTCTTCTTTACAGTGTTTTATGGGCTGTGGGGTAAGAGCTAAGCATCTGTGTATGTTTCTACTCTGCCATCTTGGCTCCTCCCCCTTGGTTTCATCAACAAAATAGTTTTATAAATTTTGAAAATAATTATACAAAAAATTTTTTTAGTTGAAATTGGAAAAATTCTATTTTTCTTTTGGAGCTTCATGAATAATTGTGTGGCATGATCAGATTTGTGCCTTATGAAGATTATTTTGGCAGCAATGTGGACGATGGATTGGAAATAGGAGTGACAAAGCTGGGACACCATTTTAGAGGCTATTATGATAGTCCTGGCAGGAGGTGATGAGTGTCTTGAAATAAGGTCATTGCCCTTTTAGTGGAGAGAGAGGGATGGATGGATGCCAAGATATCATGGAAATGGAATTGACAAAGTTTGAGGGCTGTGTTTTCTAAAGCGATTGAAAAGAAGACCTAATAAACCTAATAAGGCATATCCTTCTGCTTCACTGCTTCCAGAGAGCTATCCTCTATAACAAAAATTTTTGAGAAAGAGAAATAAAAAAATTTTAGCAAAGTAAATCAACACATTAAAGAAAATTTGGCATCATGTGCAATGTTTGGACTCCTAACCTCTGCAAATGGACCAAGGGAAGGTGTCTTCTCATATCTTTCTTTAGGGCCAAGCTTGTTCTTTATAATTTCACATTTTGTTTCAATTGTTTGGTGGTTATTTTTATTCCCATTCACATTTTTACAAATTTTCATTTTACGAGTTACATTTACAAATTTTATTGTTTTCTTACCTTTGTTTACTTCACTTTGAATCAGTTTATTCAAGTCATATCATGTTTCTCTGTCTTTATCATGCTTCCTATTTATTATAGCATATATTATAGCATGTCATATTTCATTACATTAATATTGTACAATTGGATTAGTTATTCCTTGGTTAATAGATATCCACTCTGTTTCCAGTTCTTTGCCACTTCGAAAAATGTGTTGTTATAAATATTTTGGTGTATGTGGTGTGTTTTCTTTTATTCATTGAGCTCTTTTGGGTATATAGAACAATAAAAAAAATAGAACTGAAATTGTGAGTCTAATAAATTAGAGAGACCTTGGAGATTTAATACAAGAGATCAGGTATCAGTAATAGTGGGAAGAGAAAATATCCCCAATGTATGAACTGGAAAGTATTTCAGTTAATCAGACCAGTGATGATATTGGAGTGACCATATAACAAAGGTCATGATCCCATAATTGCATGTTTTATTTAAGATTTTTTTTTCATTTTAAGAAAGCAAGATACAGGAGACAAATCAAGTGTAGTGGAAAGGGACCTGACCTTTGGAGTCAAGTCTGACCTTGACACATCATGGTTTTATGACCTTGATCAGGTCACTTAACCTTTTGGTGGCCCAGGCCACTCTTAAGACTATAAACTGATTCCAGATAAGGTTCTGTTTGTATTGGTAGAAGACAATCTCTTTCTCTCTCTCTTACTCTCTCTTTCTCACTCTCTCTGTATATATATACTTTATTTTTAAAAGTAATTTTAGATTTTTTATTTAAACAGATTTGCTAAAAATAAATGTTAAATACTTAACAATCAAGTGAGAGGTAGAACCATCATTGACCTTGATGTTAGAAGACCTGGGTTTTAATCCTAATTCTTTCATTTAATATTTGTGTGATGATGATCACATCAACCTCTTTAATCTTTAGTTTAATGAAAGATCAAAGAGGTTATATTAGATAATCATCATAGCCCCTTGCACTTCTAAAACCCTTTCTTCCTGTTTTTCTTTAAAACTTTAAGGAGTTATAATTGTTTCATCAATACGACTACTACTTCAATTGATACACATCATGACTTCCCTTATATTTAGTGAATAGGCAGCTAGGTGATACAGTGGATAAGAGTGCTGGCCTGAGAGTCAGGAAGACCAAGTACAAATATGGAGTCAGACACTTAGCTGTGTAACCTCTGTCTTCTTCATTTTCTTCAGCTGTAAAATGGGGGTTATAATAGTACCTACCTTCTGTGGTTGTTGTGAGCGTCAAATAATATCTGTAAGGCACTTAACACAGTGCCTAGTGCATAGTGTTCGTCCTTCATTGCCAAAGAAGACCGTGCCATCAGAGAAATCATGACATGACTTTGTTTTTGAGTGAGGTAGGGCTGTGCAGGTCACCAGCTTCACTTCTTCTCCAGAGCCATCTGAATCCAGTGACCACATATTCATCAGGATGACTGGAGATGACCCAGGATGAGGCAGTCAGGGTTAAGTGACTTGCCCAAGGTCACACAGCTAGTGAGTGTCAAGTGTCTGAGGTGACATTTGAACTCAGGTCCTCCTGACTTCTGTGCTGGTGCTCTCTCCACTGCACCCTCGTGCATAGTAGGTTTTGATAAATGCTTGTTTATTTCCCTCCCTTTTCTTGAAAGTTGCCATGACCAAAAATTCATTGTTTTGTAGCCTATCCATTGAAGAACTTTACCAGAGTTCACTAGAACTGGTCTCCAGAAACAAGGTTTAGTCCACTGCTAGGTCTCTGCTTGAAACCTTTTTAGCTTGGCAAGCCTGGAAGAATTTATACTTCAGTGGCATAGCCTTCAGTGACCCAAACCAGGATGAGAATTCATACCAGGATGATGATGAGACTCTTAATGCAATATTTCTTCCACATCCCCTCAGAAATACGTCTAAATATCAGAAAAGAAAAGAGAACATGAAACTGAGTAAAAAGTTGATATAAATTGGCAATTCTATTAGTCTAGTAAGTTATATTCTGGCAGAGTGTAGGATCTATTTAAAGATGAATTCAGAATTTCTATTTAAGAGGACATAAAATCAATTTGGCAGAAAAAGAAATCAGACCATAATGCACTATAAAAACTGGGAAGAATAATGGCAAGGATTTGATATATAATGTTCATTTTGAGTCATAATGGAATGATAGCACTCAACTTAGTATGCATTTCTAGGAAATACCAAAAAGATTGACTTGATTACAGGAAGATAAAAGATTGGGTTCCATTAAATTATTTGTGTAGATTAACCATTATCTTAATTTTAAACTGTTCTCACAAAACTCATGGTCTTGTCAGAGCTATATTATGAAAAACTAAAATAAGAAGTGAGATTCTTTGAAAAGAAATATAAACTCTGAGGATTGAGTAAAATGAATTCTCCCAAGAGGACTGAGCAGTCACAGACTAGTTTCTCATCTCATGGAAAATTAGAAATTAGGAAATAAAAAAATTAATAGATAGTCCCAAGTAGAATAGTGGAGAATGTAAATTCTCAGGAGAGATGGGGAATTGACATCCACCTATATTGCTATGATACTGTATCGCATGTATCATTTATCAAATAAATATTTGTTATATATCTGTGTGCTCAGTATTGTAATATGTTATTTACCTTAATGACATGATACTTTGGATATCTTTTTAATTGCCTTTATGGAAGTAGGGGGAAGGTTGGTTCATCCCTATCCTCAACAGAGTTAGCTTCCTCTCTGTGACTTAATAAATGGTCTTGAAGAGTTGCTTTGCTTAAAGCATTTTATCATTTTGTGACTCATTTGGTAATAGACCTCTCTGAATTTAGCTAAGTTGGATTATCAGACTACAGATGTGCAATTTATCTCTGAGCCTGTACCCAAAGCCTCTCTTGCTTGACAGGTTCTTCCACAATTTGTTCTCTCTACTGTTGTCTTTCAGAATTTACTCATTTTCACATGATGTTGTAGCATTAGTATGCTATAGAGATACAGGAAAGTACAAAACATAGCCCTTCTCCTTAAGGAACTTGTAATGGAGGTAAGATATATGAAAACATAATTGACAGCAAAAGACATTCATTACATGATAAGTTTCAAATGAGTTTCTTAGATGATTCTGTAGAGATTCAAAAGTAGAAGAGATCATTTTGGATTCGCATAGTCCAGTCAGGTCTTTGCAGAGGAAATGGGAAATGATCTGAGGGAACATTTAAATATTTGATCAGGTTGAGATGAGACTGAAGGGTAAGAGCCCAAATAAAGGCATTAAATCAGGATGGTTCAAGGTAGATTGAATGGCTCAGTCTGGATGAAACAATAAATTTTTGTGGAGAGCTTGACCACAGTAGTAGAACTTAAAGGTATAAAGGTAGGTTGAGATCCTATTATAGTAGAGGACATTAAAATTCAGTGGTAATGTTTAGATTTAGTGTTACTCTAGCCTTTTTGTCTTCTTTGCTAGTAAGGAAATAATTTTCCCTACAATTTTCATTGGCACACTCTCCGTAGGTCATGTTTAAATTTCTTTTTCTTTCCATAGGTAGCTAGGTAGAGCAGTGGATGGATACAGTGCTGAATATGTACTTAAGAACATTTGAGTTTGAATGTTCTTAGACACTTACTAGCTGTGTGACTTGGGCAAATTACTTAACCTCCTTTAGCTTCAGGTTTCTTCATCTATAAAGTGAGAGAAATAATAGCACCTGCATCCCAGGTTTGTGAGGATCAAGTGAGTTAACATATAAATCACTTTATAAATGTTTGCCATTTTTATTGTCATTCTTGCTAGCTTTTGTGAATAAGGAACCATCAAGCATTTATTAATCACCTACTATATTACAGGCTGTACTTGGTTCTAGGGACACAAAGAAAAAATGATATTGTTTCTGCCTTCCAAGAGATTACAGTCTGATTTGTAGAGTCAGGCATTGCATCTTTTCAACTTGCTTTGGATATTGTTTAATAGTATTTTTAAAAGATTTTTTTGGTCATTATCAATTAAACCTCCACATGGATTTTCTACATGCAAACTTTTAAAAAAATAATCTAGAAAAACTAATTACAAATTTGAGGGCTTAAATAATTTTTCTATTAAAATAGGATGTTTTCAGACACTTGATTTATTATCTCTAAAACAACCATTTTCAAAGAATGACCTTGATAGCCATGATGACTTATAAGAGTTTTTTGCAGGTTATCTGTGTACTGGTCCAAAAACATTGATTCTGAAGTTAGAGGACTTAAGTTCAACAATTCTAGCAATGCTGCTTCCTGGACAAATCACTTACTTTGCAGTGTATAAATCTTCATTAAAGGGTACAAAAATAAACATTTAAACGTGTTCATAAGTTACATTATTCAGGAGATCTATAATTTTTTTTCAAGTAGTAAGAAATTTTGAGAGAAATACATTACAGAACTTTTTTGCTTTAATAAAGTGATTCTTAGATCAGAAACTTCATCAAAAGTCTGTTAACTGCTGTGAACTTTTGAAGTATCATTTGCTTATCACAGGGCAACCATCAACATAGAATCAGAGGTTCATATTCAGGCTTATTTTTTCAAAAAGGGATGGAAAAACCTCCATCCAAAGGTCCCCTTCTGGATCCTCCAGGGGTTTAACTAATGATATTAAACAAAGCATTATCAAGCATCAGATATTCATTAAGCACCTGCTGTATGTTAGGCACAGTAATAGTCACTGCAGATGCAAGTACAAAGAATGAAACAGTCCTGCCTTGTCAAGTAATTTAAATTCTAATGGAGGAGACAAATACATATAAAATTATATGCAGTGCAAATATAAAGTAAATAAATTCTAAATAGTTAAATATGAGGTGTTTTGGAAAGGAGGCTGCAAAAAGTTGGGAAATCAGGGAAGGTTCCATGCACATGATGGTGGTTATAGCTCCAAATGAATTAAAAACACTGTTTAAATTCTTTTCTTCCAGTTCTGTCTATCTGCATGCTGATTTTCTACCCTGGGGGTTCCTCACTGGATCTCCTGGCCTCTTACTGTGTTCTGCTCTTTCTTAAATATAAGGTTAAGGTCCTCAGCTCCCTTTGAAGTAACTTCTTGCCAAAACCTTAATGTTAAGAGAATTATCCTTAGCTTGGAAGATTTTAAGTAGAAATCTAACACCCAACTACTTCTCGCCACTTTTCTTTTTGTTTTTTTATGGTTTGAAATAATTGAGCAGGAAGAGTTGCTCTGGTTTGTAACTCTCTGCTTAGTGACCCTAAGGAAGCTATTTGTTGCTTGAAAAAAAGATTAGATGCCATATTCATTAAATTTGGAGATGAAATGAAAGTTTGATGTGTATATCTTAAATGCCTTATCTCATTTTCTTTGCCTAATCCTTCTCTTTCTTCACCTCTTTACTGCATTTGACACTTGATTATTGTCTCCTCAGGATTATTATGATACAGAACTCTCAGTTCTCCAAGCAGCCTTTCTCAGTCTCTTTTATTGTCTCATCATCTCTCTAATTGTGGGTATACCTCCCCAAGTCTCTGTCTTGGGTTTTTTTCTCTATATATTATTTCTGTGAGTTCATCAACTCTTATGTGTTTAATTATTATTTCTATCCCCTATGACTCAGTTATATATATATCCAAACCAAATACATTATTCATATATATATATATATATATATATATATATATATATGTATATATATATATATATATATATCTCCAAATCTCTTCTGAATGCCATTCCCATATTATCTGCTACCTCTTGATCATTTCAAACTAGATATCCCATAGATGTCTCAAACTTAATATATCCAAAGCAGAACTTATTTCCTCCCATTCCTATACTTCTAGAAACTTCCTTGTTTCTGTCAAAGACACTACCATCCTTCCAGTCACCTAGGTTTGCATCCTTACTGTTGTCCTTAACTACTTACTGTCCTGTAACTCATACATCCAGTCATTTGTCAAATTTGTCATTTCTAACTCTACAGCATCTCTCTCATTTATGCCCTTCTCTCTTCTCACATGGTTAACACCCTTTGTTAGACCTTTTCTTCACCTTTCTCCTGGACTATGGCAATAGCCTTCTTGTGTTTCATGTTTTAATTTCTCTACTTGCTCCAGTCCACTCTTTAATCATCTTCCAAAGTAATTTTCCTTAACCACAGATCTTACCAAATCACTTTAGTGTGACTATCAGTTGCTTCTTCTATCTAATATAAACTCCTCTTTTTGACTTTTCCAGTCCTTCATTACCTGACCACAGCCTATATTTCCAGCCTCATCATATATTCCTACCCTTCCTGCATCCTGTGATTCAGTCAAACTGCCCTCTTTTACTTATGGCACTCTATTGTCCATCTCTCTGCATTGGCATATGGTGTTTCCCTTGTGTCTGGAATGAACTCTTTCACTTGTACCTCATAGAATGTTTCACTTCCTTTATGACTCAGCTCAAGCACTGCCCTCTATAAGATTTTTCCTGAGTCTCCTCCCACCTGCCAACTTCTAATGCCCTTTCTTCCTACATAATTTGAATTGAAAAGCCTTGTATTTATTCTGCATATACATATAGTCATACACATATTCATCCATGTAAGCTGTTTGAATGCGGGAACTGATTGTTTTTGTCTTTGTATCTCTAGTGCCTAGCATAGTGCCTGACACATGGATATTTATTGTTGATGATTGACTGAGAAAGATGGAACCTTATGCAGACTCTAGTAAGATAAAATGTAATATTGATAAATATAAATTATATATATTATATATATATATATATATATATATATATATAATTATATATATTATATATTTTGTTCCCTGCCTAACCCTAACCTCCGGTCCCCCAGTGAATTTAACAAGTACAAAATTGGGAAGGTATGGTTAGCCAGTGGTTTGTTTAGGAATATCTGGGAGTTTTGTTGGAATGAGTATTCAGTATCAATCAGTGTCATATGACAGCCAAAAAATGCTAATGCAGTCTTGGGCTGTCTTAAAAGAGGAATAATTTCTAGAAATAAGTAAGTGATAATGCTGATATTCTCTGCCCTTGTAAGACCACATGTAGAATGTTATAATTAATTCTGGGCATTTATTTTATTTTAATAAATAATTTATTATATTATAATATACATGTTATATTACATCTATTATGTAATTTTATATATACATGTAATATTATATTATAAAATTTAATAAATAATTTTAGAGAAAGACTGAAGGCTGAAGGGTGTCCTAAAAAGGCAGGAAAAAAAATGCTGAAATGCCTCAAATTCATACCGTATGGAGGAGTAGGAGAGGTGTATTCAAATATTTGAATGGCTGTAGTGTGAAAGAGGGATTAGCTTTGTCCTATTTGGCCCTAAAGGTCCAAAGAATTTGAAGCAGTAGGTTGAAGGAGCACATATTTACTTGATGTCAGGAAATACTTCTCCAGAATTAGAAAAGTAGAAAGTATCTATGGTAGAATGGGCTCCCTTGTGAGGTAGTAGGTTTCTTTGCCTTGGAGATCTTCAAACAGGGATGATATGATAGTTTGTTGAGTATGTTCTTAGAATTCTTTTTTATATATGGCCACTGAGACCTTTTCCAGATATGAAATTCTTTGATTCATTTATCCTGAGAATTGTTACAACTACCTTCCTAAATGAGTAATTTGGAGGTAAGATTATAAAAGCTGAAGAATGCTTGATGAATGTAGAATCAGAACAGAGAGAGCTTAATGTTTCTAACTAATATTACCATCAGGTTAGGGTATCCTGATGATGTTACATGCAATACCCTATACTCACAGACATCCCCCCTACTTCTGCAAAGGAGAAAGGGACCTTCTCATAATTCTTTTTTCAGGTCAGCTCAATATAAATTGTACAACATTCAATTTCAATTATTTGTTGTTGTACTTTCCATTTTTATTGTTTTAGTCATTGTTTTCTTGACTGCTTACTTTACTTTGCATCAATTCATACAAGTCTTTCCATGTATCTCTATATTCATTATATCTATTGTTTCTATATTATCTATTGTTTCTATATTATGTCCATTGGTTCTTTGAGGTACAGTAATATTGTATAACAATCATGTATCACCATTTGTTTAGCCATTCCCAAATGGACAGGCTCCTACTTTGTTTCCAGTTTTTTGCTACACAAAAGTACTGCTATAAATATTTTGCTGTATATATGGTCCTCCTTTTTGCTATTAAACTTTTGGGGGTATTGCACATAACATCATACTTTTCTTTCTATGTTGTTTAGTTTTATGGAGCATTTAGTGTTTCCTTTACTCATAACATTATTATAAAGTACAACTCTCTCAGGAGGGATAGGGAGAAATGCAATAGGAGATATAAATGATATAAAAACAAAAGCTGTCAATAATTTTTTGAAAAGATAATACAGGAAGCTGCTGCAATCTAAACTGTCACTGTCAATGCAACATAAAATTGTACGATTCTTAAGAACGATTATCTTCAGTATCAATATTTTCACTGATTTTAAGAAATGTGATCAATGACTTTCACTAGGAGGCATATAAGGCTTTAACTCCAATTACTGTTTTTTAAATCTTGATCAAGATTCTTTCTTCATTTCTCTTCACTATATACTTTATTCTTTTGATTCTGGTATTTTTTTTGATTTTTTTTTGATATTTTTTGATTCTGGTATATTCTGTTTTGTTTTGTATTCCGAAAAGACATCGCATGTTTTCTTTATATTCTGCACGCTCAATCTTAATTGTAGGCCTACTTTGCTTATTCCTTTTGTCCCTTGGCCACAATGAGAAATTTGTTTGTACTGTTTCATATTTTTGAGTGGAATTTGTGTGTTCTACTTTTTTCGATTTTCTTTTCAGAGTTTCAGAAAGGCACTGGTGAGGATGTTTGAAGATAAAGAACTAGACTGCATCTTTTTAGAAACAAATATGAATATGCACAAACGATATCACATGGTTTATGAGTGTATTCCTCTCCCAAAAGAAGTTGGAGATATGGCTCCCATCTACTTTAAGGTATGTGAAGATAACTTCTCAAATGCTTTCATTTTTTTCCTGTATAGTACCCTACTGACAATACAGTTTTCTGGATGCTTTTCTTATTTTTTCTTATATGTTCATCACATTTGTTTCTCATTATTATATTAATCATTGAATGAGATTCATTATAATGTTACATCCTGAAAAATTGGCACAAGAAATTAAAATTTTTTTCACGTTAAATTATACTGTTCTTTTAGTAGCAATAGTATAAAGTAGTCAATTGTATTTTCAGTTTTATTTTTCATTCCTCTTATAGAACTTAGATTTTACTTTAGAATATTCTCAAGTAATAAGTGTATTCATAACTCTAGAGCACTTATAATTTGGCACAGGAGCCAAAGATAGCAAAGTACAAACAGTACAAATTTCAAATGACAGGATGAATTATTTTAGTAACTTCTGAGTATATAGACATTCATGATAATTCTTGACGAAATCATATCTTTAGACTTTGACATACATTTTTGGATTACAGTAAATTGATGATAGCATTAGCTGATTAAGTTGTCACTATCAAAAAAATAATCCTAATGCCTTTTAAAAAGATACCCATTTGCTTATGCTCCTGAGTTTTCTGCCATACTGAATGTTTAAAGGCTCCAGTATCCTTACATTCTGAGCCAATTGTCTAAGCATCAAATAATATATAAAGTATTAACATAATGTGTAAGTGTGTTTTATAAATTGATTAGGAGAAATAGAATTGATGAGTGAAATATTTTTAGACTGCATGAAATTTGAAATTCATTGATAGAGGTTCTAATAAAGATATTTTTACACAATAATAGATCAACAAAGGGCTAGTTTAAAAAATTTAGCCATTTTATTGAAAATGGTAGGATTTTAAAAATCTAAGTATTCTTTTGTTATATAATGTTAGGCTATTAGAATAGGCCAGGTGAAATATCAGTAACTCTTCTAAGGCACTGGGGTTTTTGAATAGCTAATAAAATTACTTAATGCTTAGCTTTCAACAAACAAAAGTGTCCCTTATTTATTTTGTTAAATATATTGTATCGAGCCAATTGTATAGGCATTATCATGTTTTGTTTTTGGATTTCTATAGTGATATCTTTCGTGGTTTATTAGGCATCCATGACTTTTATAAGTCCAGGGCTTACCAGATAGTAAATGATAATTTAATTATGTTGTCTGATATAATTTCCTTTAGATTACATGCTATCTCCACTAAATCATTTATTTGATCACTAAGAGATACAATTACTTGCTTTTGATAAAATGTTTATATTTCACAAAATGATAAAATGTTAGAGCTTGAAATGACAAAGAGTTATTCTAGTATGACTCCCTCATAATAGAGAGAAGTAAGCTAAGTCCTAGAGATTGCCTTTCCTGGGGCCACAAAGAAAAACATTTACATAGCCTGGACTCAAATTCATATCTGGTGACCCTTCTTGCACACCTTTTCCACGATAATGTTAAAGAGCTTTTAGAACATGTTTTAAGTACATGCCCTTGATAACACGGTACTACAGTAACTTGATAGAATTAAGTTCTATTATTTGAATCTTCATTAACAACGAAGTTTTAGAAATACAAGTTTCTTCAAAAGTCATTTAATCCTACTCCCTTATTTTGTAAATGAGGAAACTGAATCCAGAAATGTTAAGTAACTCACACAGGCCATACAAGTAGGAAGAAGCAGAACTAATATTTGAACCCATGTCTTTTGACACCAAAACCGGTACTCTTTTTTTCATTGCCCATGCTACCTCAAGTTAGGATTTCATGTTGAGATATTTTCAGTTTTAATAGGGATATAGCTACAGAATGGGATTGGAAATACTTTAGTGTTGGCCTACTGTCTGTCAGATATATGTGTAGCATCAGGTAGTTTGTGTCTTCTTCATCTAGGAAGAAGTGTCAGTTTTATATTTCTGAGTATTTCCTGCTTTTGTATCTCCCCCTTTAATTTTCTGCTTTATTATATAGGCAGAAATAATCATGTAACTTTGAATGCCAAAGGCATGTAAATTAATTTTTCAAATATTTGAAAAATGAGCAGTTGATTTAACTAATGAATATATTAATAGATTTCTTTGAACACAGTTGGATGTGATGTGACCTTCTATGTTTAACATTAAATTGAAAATTCTTATTAAGGATAATTATGTCATGAAGAGTTGAGCTAGTGTTAATATGAAAGTTAAGTTAATATAAGGCATTAAATTCTGATATTTAAAATGTTTAAATCACATAAAAAATTTTCAAGTGACTAAGGGTTATGCATTCAGAATAGTAGTTCTATTGATAGTTGGCATTATTTCCTTCTAAATTGCCTTCTGTTTATTTCTGTATCATGTTCTCATATTTCAAAATAATTTTTCATAGAAAGCTATAATGGAATCTGATGAAGAATGGTCCATGAACAAGAAACTAGTTGATCTGTCTTCAAAAGATATCCGAAAGTCTGTAAGTATCTGCCTTATTTCTTAAAAGCAGTTTCTAAGTATTATGAAAACTGTAAAGCACTGTAACTCTTCATTTATAATGTTGGGGGCACCTATATCCGTGCTGCACCTATACCTAGGTGGTAGAATAGGCTTATACATAAGATATTATACATATATGAATAGGTTAAATGCCCATTATCAGATGAGGTTATCTAATCCTAACCACTTATTTTTATAGAAGGGGAAGTTGACAAGTGACTTTGCTTGGGTCATATATTCAGGAAGTAAGAGTTGACATCAAAATTCAGGTTTTCTGACTCTACAGAAAGTGTTCTTTTCCTTGTGTTTCTCATCTGGAATGAATTTTTTGCCTTTGGCAATGTTTCCTAATGACTTTAATAAAAAAGTTTTATTGATGCATGGTTCTTTTTTTAAGAACAAATGGGACATCCAGGTGGCACAATTAATACAGTACTGGCCCTTGTGTTAGGGGAACCTGAGTTCAAATCCAGCCTCAGACACTTACTAGATTTGTGACCCTGGCAAGTCACTTAACCCCAGTTGACACAACAACAGCAAAAACCAAAACAAAATGATTTAGTTCATTTCCAGATACACTTTCCTCTCTCCCTACCCAATGAATTTTCCTTCTTAAGAAATAATTTTTTAAAATACAGAAAAAACAACATATAAACCACACCTGACAGAATGATACTCTGTACCCATAGTTTCCACCTAGTTTTCGTTTTTCTCATCTCTCTAAGCTTGATCACTATAACTAAATAGCATTTGTTTTTATTTTATTCTTTCTAGTTATATTGTTTTTGTTGAGTATGTTATTTTTCTGGTTCTGTATACTTTATTCTACATCAGATCATTTAAGTCTTTATATTTTTCTCTATATTCCTTATATTTATTTGCTTATAGCCACAATAATACTTAATTACTTAATGTTATAGTTTGTTTAGCTATTCCACAGTAGATATACACTCAGTATGTTTCCAGGTTTTTGCTCTACAAACATTGCTGCTATTAGTGTTTTGATATATTTGGACTCTTTTTTTTTTCTGTCCTTGACCTCCTTGGGTTCTGTGCTCAGCAGTGAGGTTTGTGGTATTTTTACCACCAAGTCCAGAATGGCTGAAGCAATTAGTATGATCGTCTTCCTCCAGCGCCCTCCTCCTCCTTCTCCTCCTTCCCGCCCTGTCCCCAGTATTTGCTGTTTTCATCTTTTGTTAATGTTGCTAATCTGAAAGTGTGTTATACAGCCTCAGAGTTGTTGTAATGTACATGTTTCTTAATAATAATTTGACAAAGTCTTTCATATGGTCATTAATAGTTTGTAATTTTTCTCTTGAAAACTATTCATATTTTTTGAACATTTTCTCCTTGTTCTTATATATTTGTATAAATTCTGTATATTTTAAATATTAGGTCTCAATAAGAGATATTTAGTGTAAAGGTGTTTCACATTGATAGTTTACTTTTTAAATCTTAGTTGTGTGGTTGTGTAAAAGTTTTTCAATTTCATGTAATCATATAATTTATTTGATCTATTGTTATCATTTTTCCTTGTTTAAGGTTTCTTTTCCTAGCTGTAGACATGAAAGTTTCCTCTATCTATTTTCCTTCAGTTTTTAAAAACTAAGTGACCTCTTATGTTTTGATTACCTGTCATTTGTAAAAGTTGCATGGTTGGCATAGTACTGAGAGAGCCAGCTTCAGAGACAAGGAGATCTTACTCAAGACCCACTTCTGATGCATGCTGACTGTTTGCCCTGAAATACATCTTAATTCACCTTAACTACTTAAGACTATAGGATGCCAGGCAGTTGCCTTTCTGCGTTAGTAGAAGAAGTTCTCTTTACCAATAAAACTACAGGTCTGAACCAAAAGAAAAATGTCTGTTTCAGTAATATTATGATATCTGTACAATATGTTGATTTAAAGTTTTGTTTTGTTTTCTGGGCAGTGAGCTTTGGGTGTGGGAAGGGAAGAGGAGGGAAGGCTGAATGTTTGATTTTTTTGTTTTGTTTTTACCATTCTTAGCTCATGGCTGTATAAAACCAGAAGGTAGATTAAATTTGGCCCATTGCTTAGAACAGTGCTTGGCACATAGTAATCACTTACTGCCTAAGTGACTGACTGGCCCATGGGCTTTAGTTTGCCAACCACTGTTTTATAAATCAGTAAGCATTTATTCAGCTTCTACTCTACCAGGAACTGTATTTTATGCTATTTTTTTTTTTTTTTTTTTTTTTTTGGTT
>CM053771.1:119743462-119765371 GCA_028658325.1 Potorous gilbertii
CTCCTTCACTGTGTTTCTGCGCGGCTTCCACTGTTCCAGAATTTGTCAGGAGTTCTTTTTACAGGAAATCTATGGGCTGTGGGTTCGGACCTAGCATAGGTGAGTCTTTCTACTCCGCCATCTTGGCTCCGCCCCTATTTTATGCTATTTTTATATAGACAGTTCTTTATTTAACCTTGTAAATGATTAGTTGCTACCATCCTCCTGAGCTCATGGTGTGGCAACACCATGAATGAGAGGAACTTCCTTATTCTTCCTATTGAGGTCAGTAAGCATTTACTAAGTATCTACTTTGTGCCAGATACAAAGAAAGCCAAAAGGTAGTCCCTGTCCTAGAGGAGATAACAACTTATTAGGGAACACAACCTGCAAACAAATATGTATAAACAAGTTATATACAGTTTAAATAGAAAATAATCAATAGAAGGAAGACCTTAGGAATTGGGAAAGGCTCTCTGTTAAGGTGGGGTTTTATTTTAGCTGGGACTTAAGGAAATCAAGGAAGCCAGGAAATACAGATGAAGGAGAAAGTGGGGACCGAAAGAGAAAAAGCTTGCAACTGAAAATATCTTATTCAAGAAATAGCAAGAAGTCATTATCATGGAATTTAAGAGTACTCGTTGTGGAGCAAGGTTGAAGGAGACTGGAAAGGTAGGAGGGAATTTATGTTATGAAGGAATTTTAATGCCAAATAGAGAATTTTGTACTTGATCTTGGAGGTAATAGGTAGTCACTGCAGTCTGTTTAAGTATGGGAGAGAGATGGTCAGACTTGCATTTTAGGATAAGCACTTTGATGGCCAAATGGAGGGTGTGCTGGATTGGAGAGACTTGAGGCTGACAAACCTGTCTTTAGGCTATTATAATAGTGCAGTTATGAAGTGATAATGGCCTGCATCAGGATGGTGGCAGAATCGGAGGAGAAAAGGGGGTGTGTTTAGGAGATGTTGCAAAAATTGACAAGCCTTGACAACTTATTGTATAAGGGGGAAGATAGAGAGAGAGTGAGGAGTCTGGGACGGCACGTTGGTTGTGAATCTAAGGAACTGGGAAGGTGGTGGTACTTTTGAGAAGTTTGGAAGGAGGCAAAGTTTAAGAGGAAAAATAATGAGAACAGTTTTAGACATCTTGAGTTTAATATGCCTACAGAGGAGGTCAGTAGAGAGGTTAGGGCTGGATAAGTGGAAGTAAGAATCATCCAGCATAGAGACAGAGATAATTGGACTTTATATGGGAAATGAAGAGATGATCAAGTGAAGTAGTATAGAACTTAGATAGAATTGGATCCCTGCAAGCCCTGCACATATTAATGTAGAAAACTACCAATTAACATTTTCTATATTGTCTTATATTTTTATTTTTGTTAAATATCGTCCAATTATATTTTAACCGAGTTCACCAGCACTCTGAAGTGTTGAGGGTTTTGCCACCTGGGTCCTACCTACCAAATACTGCTACCAAAACTCATTCCATAGAATTTTATTCTCTGTTCCTTTTTCCTGGTGGAAACCATTAAAAGAGGTGGAAAAGAGCTGAGGAAGTGGTTGGCTTCTCACTTCTGTGACTGTATAGGAGTTATACACATTTCTAGCCTTTACTCTTGGACTTAGATCTCATTTTCCCATGTGTTAAAAGCTAGGTAGGTTAAAGAGTATTATAATTAAACTGCATTGTGAACCAATCAGGCTTTTTTGATTTGCTGTCACCTGATATGATGACTTTTTTATGGAAAAATATTCTGAACTCTGAAAAGCTAACCTTAAAATGAACTTTAGAATCAAGACTGTTCATAAGTTAGAAATTGCTTTTTAGATCAGAAAGCATTAATTATTGTGTTGTATGCCCTCTGATTTCTCCAAAAACAAATCAAATGCATGGAAATGGTATTAGAAATTTGAGTTATTTTTCAAAAAATTCATTTGTTGTCACTGAAATTTTTTTTTGTTGAACATCCTACATGATAAGAATGAAATTGTTGCTCATAAAAGGAGAGGGAATAGGAATCTGTCACAGATTTTTTTTGTTATTGGTAACTCACAAATTTCAGAGAGGGCTTCGTAGCAGAAGCAAATACTTTAAAGGGGATATTTTGTAATTCTCAGAGTAGCATTGCTTTGCTATCAGAATAACTTTCTGAGAAAGTGAGGCAATCAATACTTATTTTTAAATGAAAATGAGGTCTGGATAGATGCTGAAATTAAGTAGACATTCAGATCTTATACTATTGACTTAAGCATTACTTTAGCACATCTCTGATTTCATTATTTGGAAACTCCTTCCACCAACACAAATCACAATTTCTTTATAGCTGGATAAATTATTTTATGTCTTGCCTTTGCCAAAAAATAAATTATCTGGAACCAGTGCCAAAGTTCTGATGATAAAGACTCAAAGTGGATGAAAAATAATTTTAAAAATTAAAAGGTGAAAGTTCAGTTTAAATACTTTTTATTTTATTGGTAGTGACAGTTGTCTTTACCGTGATGTCTCAGATCTTACATTGGGCATACTTTGAGAGTAGTCCTAGGGTAGGGAACGTTACCAGATGATCTCTGTAAGTCCTCCTGCTCTTGAAATTTTTGTGTCTGTGGAAGAAATCATGAAAACTTGGGTGTTGGAATAATTCTAAAGGACAATTTTTAGATGAACAAGTTTCCAGTATCTTTCTAAATGATTTAAAGTGTATCTGAACATTCAGACGTTATTTTAACTTCTGTCACCTCAAAGCTGGAAAAGAACCTTATTTCTACTTCTTCCTAAAGCTCTATGTCCCTGCTTTATTGGTTATGCGACCCCCTGCTGATAATGTTTATCTTTTCTCACTGGATAGAGTCTTGGTCTGTTGTAATTCCTAAGATGTAGGAATCATTCATGTTACTTATAACATAATCTATAAGCTTTTATATTTTTCTTTCATGACTTGAATCCTTATCTTTGGTCTTGTTTTTTTTTTTAAATGGAGGTAAGATAGTGACTTATGTCATTGATTTTCATTGCTCATTGTCAGGTGTTAGGTTACAGTGCATGATGATGTCAGGATAATTATTTATTGCCTCACAATCTACATTCAGTAACTGATTTTTAAAATACAAGGAGTTGTTCATTAGGGAAGATTTAGCTTTATTAAGAAATCAACACAAAATAAGCTATAGAAAGTCTGCACAGGATAGTTGAAATGGCCTATAAGAAATATTTTAATGGTCAATTCATAATCATTTATGTGGATACTCCCTCCAGTGATGCAGATCATCAGCCAACCATATGATCTCATCTTTTGTGTTTTTTGTCCCTATCAATCTATAAATCCTGCACAAAGCTTATACTGAAGAAGTTGAAGGCCTTCCTTTGCAGCTTTTAATATTCCATGAGTATTTCAGCTTTTAGGATGTTAGCTTCTTATTCCTCACTCTTATTATATGATCAGCCTCATTCTTTTCTGCACTTATTAAATAATATAGTTAATGGTGCTTCTGGTGCATAAGTCATCATTATAAATATTATCTAGCCTAGTTACGTCTTCCTGTTGTCCTTTGGTCTGCTTGCAATTTTGATTTTTCAGAGATTGTGGAGTTTAATGATTTGCAGCTATGTAGCATCACCAGAATGATATTGATGTTAAGGATTTTTTAAAAAAAGTTTTGATGAAACATCTTGGGATCATAGAAAGTAGTATATAATTTTCCAAATGCAGTTGGGTTTACTCTCTTCATTTAATTCTGGTTCCAGCTTGAATCATGGCTCTCCCATTGCTTATTATCTTGAAAAAACTACTTAACCTTTTGGGTCTTAAGTTTCCTCAACAATAAAACAAAGAGGAGTGGGTCAACTAGGAGATCAGTAAAGTATCTTCTAGTTCTAAATTCATGATCCTATGTTTCTTGTATGATTCATTTTGAATAAAAGGTGAATATATTATTTTTAAGACCTTAAAGAATTTGAGAAAATAGTAACTATACGAAAGGATTAGTGATTTATTTCCCTAGCCTATCCTCCAGAATTCTTATGGAGAATAGAACCAGAAGGAAATTAACTTTAAGAATAGCAGTTAGAGATTCAGAATAGCAGGTCTTGATAATAGGTTGATATTGATTTACCCAGAAAGTTAGATTTCTAAATCTCTTTTTCTAAAGATACAGGATTTATCTTGGAAGACAGGAGTGGTAGGTGATGGTAGGTGGAGGGGACTTGCCACATAGCCAGGGGAAAGACTAGTGACTTCTCCAAGTCTTTTATACTTCTTGAATCAATATCCATTTTTTAACAAATGTTCTGTTTGTATTTAGGTGCCCAAAGGTCTGCCTTACTTCTCTGTGGATTTTGGTCTTCAAGGAGGCTTTGCCCATGTTATTGAAGACCAGCAGAAGTTTCCTCATTATTTTGGAAAGGTATGAACATTCTTACAAACTAATAGTATTCCAGAAATTTATACTTCAACAGTAACTTTTAAAAAGGTATTTCAGTCTTATTGTTAAAAGAGATGAAGATAGTTGTATCTTTTCTGACTTGAAATTAGAATAGCTAAGTTTCACTTACTTAACTCTGACTTATCTGTCCAGTGCTTTTGTATTTAAACGACCATTGCTTGTCTTTCTCTGTTGTTAGGATTATCTGATAAGTTAAAAATTCAGAAGTCAAAAGGAGAGATCTGAATGACACAGAGGCTTGGAACTCAAGCTGCCAGCTTATTCCTCATCATTGTTATTTATCTTCATTATTGTTATTAATTTGAGAATGTGGCTGCCAAACCAAATTATTTGGTTTATTAGCACACATATTGTTTAATGTTAAAATTTTTTCCCCCATAGTTGAAGTTATTCTGTGTAGCAGTTACAATACCTCATGATACCTTCCCTATCTTGGATCTCTGAAGCACTCCATTTAGTCTGCTATTAATGACAACTATAATTTTCTGTCAGACAGAATTGAATCTGTAACGTTAGGGGGTTGGCAAGAAACCAGACCTCATGATCATCATTTATTGGTACTTACTTAAATTACAGTTTGGCGAAGGTAGAGCACTTGTTTTTCATTCAGAGGTTCTACATTCAAATCTTGACTCTGGTACTTGAGCAGATTACAAATCACTGGGCTCCACTTTCCTCATCTGTAAAATGAAATTCAATTAAATAGCCTCTAAGGTATCTCAGAGCCCTTGAATTTGTTCAGTGAATATTGATTAAAACCTGAATTTGTATACAGAAAAATTCAGTTCACCTTATATGGTGATTCACTTTATGTATTCCTCACATTGTCCAGCAGCTTGAGGAACTTTTAGCTGCTTTCTTAGAACCTGTTTTTGCCCTCATCCTTCTTTTACCCTGGTTCTTAATTCTCTCTGTGAATTGTCATCACTGTTGCTCAGGCCAGAACAACAATGAATGGCTTCTGCCCCATGCAGAGTTCATAGGAGGAACGTGCTCATTATTCTGAAGTCCTCCTAAATTGAAGCTGCAAAGCTGCTAAATAGGGCACCAGAGGGATTAAAGTTCTCACTTTCATTTTCATTTTATATTTTCTGGTTATTTTTCTTTTTCAATTTTCCAATCAATCATCAATGACTTCATTAAGTGCTTGCCATATGCAAGGCATTGAGCTAAATTCTGAGACAACAGAGGTCAAAATTAAATGGTTCTTACCCTTGGGAAGCTTGCATTATAATAATTAACGTGTATAGACAAAATAAATATAAGCATCCTGGGACTGTGAAAAGCTTCATATAGAAGGAAGTTGAATCTTGAAGGAAGCAAGGAATTCCAAGATATGTAGATGATGGAGTACAGTTCAAGCATGACTAGTGCAAAGAAACAGAGATGAGATGAGAGAGTAAATATATGAATGGATGAGTAAATGAGTGAGTGAACAAAAAGAGATTTATGAAATAAAAATATATGAATGGATGAGTAAATGAGTGAGTGAACAAAAAGAGATTTATGAAATACTCTCCGTGTAAAGCATTATGTTAAATGCATAAGATACAGGTGGAAAAGTAGCAACAGTCCTTCCTTTCAAGTAAGTCATAGCATTCCAGATGTGGGAGACAGTCAGAGAAAAGACTCAGAGCCAAGAGATGGAATTTAGGTGAGAAGCAAAGAGGCCAGTGTCACTGGATCAAAAGTACATTGGTGGGACATAAGGTCCAAAAATGGAAAAATGGGGAACAGGAATTGGTTATGAAGGATTTTGAATGCCAAACAGGGCATTTTATATCTGATCCTTAAAGTGTTACAGAGCTATTGGAGTGTATTGAGTGTGGAAGTGACATGGTTACACTTGTGCTTTGGGAAAGTCACTGGTGGTTGAATAGAGAATGTACTGGAATGAGGAGAAACTTGTGGCGGGCAAAACATAACACTGATACTGCAATATTCCAGGCATGAGGAGATGAGGGCATGTACTAGGGTGCTGGCTGTATTAGATGAAGAGAAGAGGGCATATTTGAGAGATGTTAAGGTGTAATCTACAGGCCTTGGCACAGGCCTTGGCAACACTGGATGAGGACAGGAGGGGCAGTGTGTGAGAGATAGTGAGGAGAGGGAGATGCTGCCCCATTGTTTGCTAGAGCTTGCTAACAAGGAGTGAAATGGAAAAATGATTCTCAATAAGACAGAAGGAGAAGTAAAGGGCCTAGAGAAAATCATAGGGCCTACTGAATCAAGTAGACTATACTTGGAACTTTTTAGTTGCCTTGCTATTTAAACATTGTTTTAACATGGAAAAACCACTTTACATTTTGTTCATTTTTTGCACAAATAATAATGTTTTGTTTCTTTTTTCAATTAAATCAGGAAATTATTGGTGGTATGCTGGATGCTGAACCAAGACTTTGGAGGAAGGGAGTTCGAGAGAATTTCGATACCCAGAGGAAGAAAGTGCTGCAGTTTGCTCAGTGGTGGAAACCATATGACTTTACCAAAAGCAAATGACTGTGTAAAGAGTGAGTTTAATTAACTGGAACCTTTTCAATTCCTCCGGTGCCACTGCCATTTTCTTTGGACTCTCTAAAACTGAAATGACCAATCCTTATGTGACAAAGAGGAAGGATAATATTAGCACATCTAGGGATGTGAGTTGGCCAGGATTGTTAGCCACCACCAGTGATTGTCAACTACTACCTAACATCACTGGGTTATGTAGTTTCTTTACCCCCTGATTGTGAGAACTTCCCTGTAGTGATCAAGGAGAAAGACTGAGTTTATTGAGAAACCAGCGTATTGCCTGTTTGTCCTGATGAGGAGATGTCATTGTCTTGGTGAGGACCTTGTCATATCACCCTTGTATTCTATTTTAGAAGTAACTTCTGAAGGAAGCAAATCAGAGATCTAAAGAGGAGCCTGGTGTTCCTGATTCCAAGGCACCATTATCCCTGTCTCATTTGGAGTGGTAATTGAAGTTATAATGTAAAGGAACATATAGCTCATATTTTAAACGAGTAACACATAATGTCACTCACTTAGTATGTAACCAAGAAGAATGTCTCCAGATGTACAAATAAAAAATTAAAGGTTGATAATGAAAAAAATAAACTGCATTTGTGTGAAATAAATTCAAAGTTATTTTTAATTCTGAATTTCTTTGCAAACAATATGTTACGATTGATTATCTTTCAGTCTAAGTACTGTCAGAAATTGGGGCATTAGATAGCACAGAACTTATCTGGGGATACATGTTAGCTTATTAGAGTATCTGCAAATCATTAATGGAGAAAGCCCCAGATGTCAACATCTGGTATCATCATACTTACCAAAACTACTTCACTTCAGACTCCTTTAATAAACACATATTAAAAGTTTGCTGTGTATGAGGCACTGTAGGTAATGCACAGTTCATGCTCCTGAGGTATTTAGAATCTAATAGAAAAAATTGGTTGTTGTCCTTTATTCTTGAATAGGACCAAAAGGACATCTCTATGCTAGAGTCAAGTTACAGTGTGTCTTGGTGTGGCTGATCAGACCAGTACAAGCATGGGATATTCTACTACAGGTCGAGCACAAATAGCCAGTGTGAACATTTGGGATGTATTCTGTAAATTTGCACATCTCACATTTCTTTTGAGCTACTTCAGTTTTGCTTTGCTCCTAGAACATAGCACATTCTCTGATGAGGGCTAAGTGCATCTGTGCCAGTGTCTCCCATATCACACAATCAGTTCCAGAGTTCTTAAGAGAGACCTTGACAGTGTCCTTGTATTGCTTCTTCTGACCACTTCTGTGAGTGCTTGTCCTGTATGAGTTCTCCATAAAGTAATCTTTTTGGCAAGTGTGCATACTGCATTTGAACAACATATCCAGCCCATTGGAGTTACGCTTTCTCCAGTAGCATTTGAATGCTTGGTGTTTTAGTTCAAGAAAAGACCTCAGCGTCTGGTATCTTTTCCTGCCAGGTGATCTTCAGAATCTTCCTAAGACAGTTCAAATGGAAATGCCTTCAGTGAGAATGGATATAGCATCAGTCATCTACTGCACTGATGGTAAATTCTTCAGCTTGAAAAGGCTGCAAGGCAAGACCAAAGTGGAGGGAGTGTTGGTGCATGATTTCCTGTTTGCAAATGATTGTGCAAACGCTGAAGCTGAGATTCAACAAAGTATGGAGCAATTCTCTGCTGCTTTTGTTAATTTTGGCCTAACAATTAACACCAAGAAAACACAGGTTTTGGCCTAACAATTAACACCAAGAAAACATCAGCCACCACCACACCATCCATACGTGGAACCATCAATTACAGCAAATGGAGAAGTTTTGAATGCTGTGGATAGATTTGTTTACCTTGGTAGTATTCTTTCCAGGGATATACCTGTTGATAATGAGCATGCCAGAGCTAACTTAGTGTTTGGGAAGTTTCCAAAAAAGTGTGGGAGAGAAGAGGTATTAGACTGCCTCCCGAAGTGAAGATCTACAGACTTGTTATACTTACCTAATTGTTGTATGTCTGTGAAACCTGGATATATACCAGCACCATGTCAAGAAACTATAGAGAAAATACACATACACAAATAACTATATACAGTAAAGAAGTTGTTATAAAACAGAGGTCTAGGCATAGTCCTCTGAACATTTTAGAGGGAACAGTTCCCTACGACTGCACATGGAAGGAGGAATGGAAAAGTTAGGAGAAGAGAATCATCTAGACTAGGCCTTGAAGGAAGGGGAAGGAATTCAGCATCTACAGATGAAGATAAGAGGACAGGGTGGGGTTATCTAAGTATGAAGGCTGGCATGGATAAGAGCAACAGAGAAAAGGAAAAACAGAGTAATTGAGATGTGTTCTTTGTGCCTTCTGGAGGAGACACTCGGATAGAGCTGTCAGTTCAATTCACACATTTAATTCTCAACTGCAAGGCACTGTATTGAGCATTAAGAGTACAAATACAGATGAAAAATTGTGTGGGAGAAAATACATCATAGAATAAAATTGATAGAGTTTGGTACCAAATTGATATAATTACTACAGTTATCATATTGACTCATACCAAAGAATAAGTTAATGTCTTGCTTTGTCATTTGGTATTAACACAAAAGCCTTTCTTTACTTTTTTTGTTTGTTTTTAAAACTTAAAATTGAGTCAGAAATTTTTTATTTCCCACATACCTGAAGATAAATTGAATTAATGATTTTAAAGAGTGCCAGACTTAGAGTCAGGAAAAGCCTGTGTTGTAATATTATCATAGATGTTGAATTTTTCTTCAAATTCATTTATTTTTAATTTATGGAATCAAACAAGCATTTCCATAACATAGTACAATAAAAATGTGATTGCGCATGAAACAGCAAATTGTTATGTATAACTTACTCTTTTAAATGTATAAAATTTTATTCTTTTCCTTCCTTCCCCTGCTCTGCCCTAGAGATGGCTACCATTAGACACAAATATATATGTATATGTACATATATGTGTACACTATTCTATGCAAACTTCTATTAGTTCTTCCTCTGTACACAAATAGCATCTGTAGCACCAATGCAATATTCACAGTACCTACCGAGGCCATGAATATACTGGCACAGTTCTAAATCGCGAAATATCAGACTCTCCACATGGAAAGCAGAACCAAAACATATATTCAGACACCAGAAAGCCAAATCCATCATGGTAACAAAAATCTGCACACAACAACAAAGCAGAGAACAACACCATCCCCAAGTCTTCCCCCTGCTAGGCTTCCCTCAACCAGCTCCATTAAACAAATCACAAATAAGCTCTTTTTTTTACTCACGCCAGCCAGCTCCTTGCATCTTTCCTAGCTTGAACTGCTCTCAAGACTAACTTCCTCTCAGCTCTGCTCTACTTCTAGCTCTTCCTGTTCTACCCATTCAGCAAACTCCTCCCACCACAGGGTCCATGACACTCAGACTCATGTGACTTAAGCAGGTCACACGGACCTATTAATGGATGGGATAGGTCTTTCCATTAAGAAGCAAGATTATATTAACAAGCAAAAATGCATTATCAGTACAGCGTCTTACTATGTCATTTGTAGTTAACTTGGATATTCATAATAGTTGAAATGACTTACTCAGTATTGCTCGTAAAACAATATAGTTATTTTTGTACTATGTTCTCTTGGTGCTGCTCGTGAAAGTCTTTCCATGTTTTTCTAAGATCATTGAACTCATTATTTCTTATAGCACAGTCAGATTCCATCCCAATCGTGTACCACTTATTCAGCCGTTCCCCAACTGATGGGCATCCCTGCAATTTCCAGTTCTTTACCCCCATGGAGAGCTACTATAAACATTTTAGAACTTAGAGGTTCTTTTCCTTTTTACCTAATCATCTTTGGAAATACACCAGATAGATGCTGTGTGAATATTGGTGAAGCACGTTACCTCTCTGAGCCTGTCTCATCCATTAAATGGGGATAATGAAGCCTGCACCGTGTACCTCACAGGGCTATGAAACGCAAATGAGAAAAAGAATATAAAGCACTTTGCAGGGCTTGGAGTGTTACACAAAAGTCAGTTATTATTACCCCCCCCATTTCAAAGCCCCTTCACGTAATGACTCTCCCTCTAGAAATGTGAGCATAGCCTTTAGGCAGTTTTCAGAGCAAATACTAATTTAGGTTGAGAGAGAGGATAATCTAATATGAAATCATGTCGTATGAGTTAAACTGTAATTTTAATGACCCTCCTAGGTTAAATATTTACATAATACTTAGGTGTCTGACATATGTATAACTTCTCCAAAATATAAAGACTAAATTATATTCACTTACAGTGGTTGCATTGTTTAATAAGTATAGACAAGATCTGTCACTTCTAGAGACATTCATTTCAACACATTTATTTGGTACCTTATTGTGAAGAGCACCGAATTTAGGTGCTGGGAGAGAAACAAGATTTAGACAAGAACTAAATAGAGACCTCCCAATCTAATAGGATCAAGATAGAGGAAAAATAATTTTAATACAAAGTAACATGTACATGCGTGGTATACGAAAGCACAGGGATTTTTGAGTTTTGGGAAGGTGAGGAGGGAAAGATCATTACCAACCTTGGGAAACATGGCATAAATTAAAATTAAATATATTTCTGATATAATACCTGGTTTGATAAATCTATTCTGATGCTGGGTATTCCTTCCCCTGTAATTTTAAGATTTCATTGTGCTTCTCTTTCTCCCAGTGGATCAGGAAATATTAACAGATATGGAATTAAGCAGGGTCCTTATGTTCCTAAGAACTGGGAACCATTTGGGAACATGTACAAAATACTCTTACTCATTTTTACTTCTATAAATAAATAGTGTCTTCCAAATTCAGAAACATACAAAGAATTATTTATGTATATGTATTCTAGATTAAGATGCTACATAAAATACATAAAATAATCCATTGTAAGCCTAAACAAATATAGTTTGAAAAGTAAATTGGAAAATTTTCAGTTGTAAGGGAACTCAAGCCAGCTACTTCAGCTCATACCTGAAAAGGGATTCTCTCTACAACAGGCCTGCACAGCCTGCCATCTGTGGGCCTCAGGTTGTACAGGCCTGCTCTGCAGCATACCTGACTAGTGGTATTCAGCTTTTGCTTGAAAACCTCCAATTGGGAGATCGTTGTTTTCATTTCTTTTGTTGAGTCTGAATTACCGAGTTACTATGGTTCTATCCATTGCTCCTAGTTTGATTCCCTGGGGCTGAACACAACAAAGTTAGTCTCTTTTCCACATTATAGCCTTTCGTACATATATACAGAAAGCTATCGTAATATTCTTTATAATATCATTATTATATATTATATTATATATTATAATATTATTTAACTCATAATACATTCTACTCCTAGAATGTTTTCTCTCTAAGCCATGTGTGTTAATACAGCTAAAACACTTTTCACACTTTAAAATGTTATAGAAAATAGTAGCTATTATTGTAATTAAGTATCTCTCCTTCCTTCATATGGCACCAACTCAAGAACCTTCTCTGTCCTCGTTAGCCTTCGCCTGGACATGCCAGTTTTTAATATCCTGCCTAAAATGTTATACTGGATTTGATAATGTTCCAAATGTTATCGGATGAAAGTACAACAAAACTTTTGCTTTCTTTTCCGGCATGTTATGCCTCTCATTGTGTCCTAAGATTGCATTGGCATCCTTGGCTGCTTTATCACATTATTGATTCATATTGAGCTTCCAATTCTCTAGATATTTTTCATAACAACAGATGCCTCTTGAAGCTTCCATCTTATACAGGATGTCCCAAAGGTGTTAGTGCAGTTTTAAGCTCTGATAACTTGAGAAATATAAGTGCTACAAACTTATTTTTAAAAACACACTTGAAATGTCAATTAACTACATTTTGAAATATTGACAGATTTCTTATTAAAATTCAGCATAATTGTTTTTGCTATCCTTCATTTTGGTCAATTTTCAAATTTTGCAAAAATTCTCATCAGTTTCTACTCAGTGACTGAAAGGATTGCATTTGTTATCTTAGCCTTAAGATCATCCAAACAATTAGATTTTGATGTATACACAACAATTTTGATCACAAGAAAAATGCTAATGGTGAGAGATCAGGTGACTAAGGTGGATAAGCAATGGAACATTCTCTATAAATCCACCAGTCTCATACATGCAAAGTATAATGATAGGGTCCCCCAAATAAGTGTAAAAAGAAATTTAAATAGTAAAAATTTCAAATGATGCCTTTTCTAAATTTGTAGTATACTTTTGAAATTATTAAAGCTTATTAAAACTGCACTAAGAAATTTGAAACACCTTGTACTTATGCAGTTGATTTTTTTGAACCTAGGTGTGAGACTTGATATTTATACTTTTAAAATTTCTTCTTACTAGATTCAGTTAAGATCTTTTTATTTTTTTAATTTAATTTGTTTTCAGTTTTCCCTCCCTCCCTGAGATGGCATGTAATCTTATATGGGTTTTACACATACATTCTTATTAAACATACTTTCACATTAGGCATGTTGCATGGAAGAATTAAAATGAATGGGAGAAACATGAGAAAAACCAAACCAAAACATAATACAAGAGAAAATAATCTGCTTCATTTTATGTTCTGCTTCCATTGTTCTTTCTCTGGATGTGGATGGCATTTTGCCTCAAGAGTCCTTTGGTAATGTTTTAGGTCTTTGCATTGCTGTGAAGGGCTAAATCTGTTAAAAACAGTCCTTGCGCACTGTGGCTGTTCCTGTGTATAATGTTCTCCTGGTTCTGCTCATTTCACTCAGCATCAGTTCTTATAAGTCTTTCCAGGTTTTTTTGAAGTCTAACTGTTCATCATTTCTTATAGCACAATAGTATTCCATTATATTTATATACTACAACTTGTTCAGCCATTCCCCAGTTGATGGGCGTCCCCTCAATTTCCAGTTCTTGGCCACCGCAAAGAAAGCTGCTATAATAATTTTGTATGTGTGGGACCTTTTCCAATTTTTATGATGTCTTTGGGATGCAATCCTAGAAATGATATTGCTGGGACAAAGGTATGCACATTCTTGTAGCCCTTTGGGCATAGTTCCAAATTACTCTCCAGAATGATTGGATCAGCTTACAACTCCACCAACAATGAATTAGTGTTCCAACTCTCCCACATCTTCTCCATCATTTATCATCTCCCTATTTTGTCATGTTAGCCAATCCGATAGGTGTGATGTGGTGTTAAGATCTTTTTTAGATCCTGTACTCTAGTGAGTTAGATTTTTGGGTAAGTGGCAAATTGGATTAGCGTGCCAGCTATGTTTTTATCTGAGTCTTTGATGAGAACATTAACTTTGCCTTTGAAATTGTCCTTCACTTCTGTGTATTTGTATTCTTAATTAGTTGTTCGTTCTGTTTCTATTTGTTTTCTTTCTTTGTTTCACCACCATGGATTCAAATTTTCACCAAATGTTTCTGCTATTCAGTCTATAAATTCTGCTTTCATATTTCTTGTTTCTCTGTTAAATCATTTTGGAATAGCCTCTTGTTGTTCCATGCTCACATGGGAATCCGCAAGGTCCACTGCTCATCTGATGCTGATTCGTTTTCCTTGGCCTTGTAATATTTATCCAAGATGATTGATGTCATCTAAATGTCCTACTGACCCTCTTCCCTTCGGTTATTAATATATTCTCTTTTGATTTATCAGCTTATGCTTAAGGTTTTGAATTGTTTTTTTACTGCTGAGATTTTTGGTAATTTGGTATTCTTATCAAAGACTTGGATAAAAATAGCTAGCATGCTGACCCCATTGAGTTCTTTTGTTAATTGCCACACAATTATGTTTTGAGTACAATAAGGGAATTGAGCAGATTCCAGAATACACATAGGTGTATCAGTAAGCACCCCAGCATTCACAGAGGAGCCTACTATTATAGGTTCTTTGATCTGCATTCATAAAAGGAAAGGTAACTTTTGAGGGGTTATCACTTTGATCAAGCACATGTATTGTTCCTTTAACCAAGTTCATATATCATTCCCCTTGTTTCAGGGGAGTCAACACCCTGAACTTCAGAGAAAATACAGAGAAATCAAAAGATCAACAGACATGGCTTCCTCTGCCTGAATTCAACAGATAGTTGGACTGCAACTGTCTGACCATAGTTACCAGAGAAGGAAACACTGACATCTGGGTTTTCAAAGCTGGGGGGCTCCTTAAAGCATCTTCCCAGAGTCCTTGTCTTGCCAAACAAACACTTCCAGTCAGTAACTCCCAAGATAAAACCCACACCTCAGTCTTTATATACTTTTTAGAGCCAGAGGGCATCACATCCCTTGAGAACTAGTGCCTTATTAACAAAAGGGGAGGACCTTCCTACAAATCTTCCAAGACCATATAGTGGGTGGGAAAGATCCTCCTTAATCACATTCAACTAAAGGCATTCTTTTTCTTGATTATAGTAAAACAGCAAAAGATCCTATTTTACTTGCCATTGCATTGGGTCACTTTGTGTAGCCCTGCTTAAGTGTGGGTTGTGGTAGGGAAGGAGATGCTAAATTGAGAATTAAGGTTTAGCCTTTTCTGCTGTTTATTCATTGGGTTGTTCTTTTAAGAGTTCTTGGTGCTTTTGCCCAAGAGGACAGCTTCAATTGCTTTACCTCTTATGCATAATTCTGGATGTTTGCAGTATTTTCTCTTTGATTTGGAAGCTTTGGAATTTGTCTATGACATTACTGGGAATTTTTAGTTTGCAGTTCCTTTCAGGAGGAGACTGGTGGATTTATTTAATTTTCCCTTTAATCTCTGTTTGGTACTAATCAATTTGTTCTTTTCTGTTACTATTTCTTGAAATATGGTATCCAGGTCTTTTGTTTGTTCATAGTTTTCAGGAAGTACAATTATTAAAATATCTCTCCTTGTTTTCCATGTTACTTTTTAAAAATTGTATTGTAGATACATTTCTATTTTTCACAATCTTTAGACTTTGTTCTAGTATTTTGTGTAGTCTCACAGAATTATTCATTTATGAATACTCCATGCTATCTTTTTAGAATCCACTTTTTGAATTAGATTTTCTGTCTTCTAAGCTATTTGCTTTCCAGTTTAATCAAGAGCTCTAATTTCCCTTTTCAGTCTTTGCTTTATTTTTGTTAGCTACTATTATGGTCCTTGTAGCCAACCTGATTTTCTCTCTGAGGCTCGCTCTGTTTGCCATTATTGTGGGAATACCCTCTTCTGCTTTTACCTTTTGAGATTCTCTTAACCCAACATATTTCTTTATTTTATTTGGTGTCTTCTGTAAGATTTTCTACCCATTTGTGCAATTTAATTTTGTGTTTTGACCAATCTTCTTTGGCCTCTTGGCAGAATTGGAAGGATTTTAGTTTTGCCCTGTTCCTTCTGGAATCTGAGTGCTGTCGCCAGTCCGGATGAGGTGGCTCATGTTGGCCCCACCCTCTGCTCAGACTTTTTTGTTCTGTTTCCTGGTGGTCCATTGTGGGATCAGGTGTCGGTAGGCTTCTTTTTTGTCTTTACAGGATCCTCATTCAGTTACTGGTTCACTCCCATACTATAGTAATCTCCAATGGGATATTGACAGTAACTCTGCCCTAAGACCTCCTGCACAGTCCTCCTGGTGTTGGCACCTGAATTCTGTCTCTTGCTGTAGCTCTCAGTACTCCGTGTAATGAACTCATGGCCAGGCTTTGTCTCCTTAAGCAGTGACCTTTTGGGCCTGCTTTTGGTTTTGCTTCTGTTTTGTCACTCTAGGGCATGAATCTGGCATTTGATACTTGATTACTAGATTAGATTAGATTACACCTCTGTTTAGAATCTGGGTTAGTTTAGGTCTTTGTAGAATTTTGCCCTATTTTCTATCCTTTCTTTGCTTTTGATTGCCTAGTTGTTACCAGAGTTCACACTCATTTTCCTGATATGATCTTCCTGTCCCTTCCATTCCTTCGAAACTTATCCAAGCTGACATTCCTTCAGCATTTTATGCCTTTGTCTTAATTGTCTTAATCTGAGCTCACTCATTTTACAAATGAGAAAATGAGCCCAGACTTGCTTCTTCATAGGTAATAAGAGGTAGAATTGAGATTTGAGCTCAGATTTTCTGAGTCCAAATTCAGGATTCTTTCCACTCTCTCCAATATAAATACCCAACAAAAATTTAATCATTTAATTTAATAAATTAAATAATTTTTAAAAATCATTTAAATATTTTTAATTTAGTTAAAAATTATTAAATAATTTATTAAATTAAATGAATTAATCAAATAATAAAAATTTAGTCACCTGACTTTTTATTATCCTTTCAGTCACTGGCAATTTTGATTTTTCAAATATCCCTGTGTTCCATTATTGGCAGTCATATATCATTCCTGGGAGAATATCAGCATTTAAAAGATAGATTTTTGTAGCATTGAGGAACTTGAGATTTTTAAAATATTTCACAAGTTTCAACTTATTCTACTGTTTAATTATATCCCTAGCTTATTATCTAACAGTACCTATCAAAGATATAGGTAGATGAGTTCAGGTGGTAAGTTACACACATTCATCCAATTTGTTTTTACTAAACTCTTTTCTGTGATCATTAATACAATTGAGATGTCCATGTATCATTCCGGAGCTTGGTGTATAATGTCATCTTCACATGAGAGCATTAGAAGAATCTTGCCATTTATATTCCTCATTCATTTGGACTTTTCATATCTTCCATGAGATTTGTGAATATAGCACGCATATGTTTCTCTGATTTTATGCCTTTTACATGTAAATTTTGTCTTTCTTAATATTGAGTGAATTACTTAAAACATTTATGAAGTGTTTGTTTACTGTGAGCCAAATATTAACTAAGTGTGGGGATGCAAATAGAAAAGCAACATGGATTCCTGCTGTCACAGAGTTTATATTCTAATGGAATGACAACCTACAGGATGTGTCAGCTGCAAGTTAGATCGAAAGATCCCAGGTTTATTAGTGTTCAGGCAAAGCAAAAGACAATGAATTTTTTAAAATGTTATTTACACTGATAAGACTATATTCATCTTTGATGTTGAGCCATTTGATGGGGCAAGGGATTTTGGTGATGAGAACTTTTTTTTTTAGGTCTTTAGTAGCTGGGGCTAATAGGGAGGCAGGGGCTTCTGAAATAGTTGCCACAATACATTTCCATAATAGGAGATCTTCCCTGGATGTTAATTTTAGGAGTGAAGTTGAAAGCAGGGTGGTGATTGAGTAGGCAGGAGGAACTGCTATTTCTGATGGGCTTACCTGCCCATCCATGACAACTAGTTAGAGGCTAGTAATCATCTTATTTTTTAAAATGATCTTTTTCTAATATTTTCCAAGGAAATGAAATCAAGCTTATTGGCTTACATCAACAAACATAGCAGTTTCTTGGATTCTGTGTACAGTCAGTTTTGCTAAACACTTGTTTTGAAAATGTGAATTGGTTCTAACATGATTTGAGCATAACATAAATTTTGTGTGTGCTTATGCTTAATTTGGTTGGTTAACACAGAAGATTGCACCACTTCACAACTCACAAACTGAAAGATTTCCAGTGCACAGCAAACTTTTTACTGGCAGTTGCCACCCTGGGACCTGTGTGAACCAGGGTGCAAGCTGAGCAGCAGTCTGAGGCCAAAGGAACCACTATTATTTCTTGTAGTGTTTTTGTATTTCTTAACTATTTCACACACACACACACACACACACACACACGTGTGTGTGTGTGTGTGTGTGTGTGTAAATAAAAGCTGTGCTACCATTTCATTATGTGTTTTTGATGAAATTTTGAGTGTTTTGTTCCTAACCCCATTCCCACTGGCCCTGTAGTTTTTTTGTGTTGTTTTTCTTTTGGTATTATTTGCGTAGCACTGATTTTTAGAAGCACCTAAGTTTAGTTATGGAAGAGCTTACTCTTCCTCTCATTCAGTTGTGACTGTGAAAATGTCCAATGTAATCATTGATGAAAACTTGTCCTATTCTCATATTCATTAAGGATACTGTTGATTTATTAACAAATCGTTTTCATAAGTTTTTCAGAGAGATGAGGAAGTAGTTCCAACGGTCAGTGGTTACTGAAGTAATAGAAGAGACATTAGAGAGAATGAAGTTGGTAAAAGCAGTTAGAGCTGACTAAATATATGCAGAGAAAGTAGTGCTAGAGGTATGAGCATTTTAAAGGCAATAAAGGCCAATTTTCAAGATAAAGGCATGGTGTTTAAAGAGGTTTGAAAGACATAATTTCTGGATAATCATTTTATTAATAATACTAGCATTTTAATAAAAGTATGGTCATTTGGCTATCTCTCTTAGACTACAGACAATCATGGCAGACTCATCACACTCATATGCCCTTTGGGAAGAGGGGTGTTCCCTGAGGGTGGCAATCAACTCTGATGGTTAACAATTAATGTGAAGATGAATATTGTAATGAGGAACTGAACTTATTCAAATGAACCTTTATTATGTCATTTACTTCTAAGTTACCCCCAGCCTTGGGCAATCTATTCAAAGAATTTATCTCCATCCAAACCTGAGTAGAGCACAATGGCTTCCTCACTTTGATAGGGTCTGAATAGAGAAGAAGGTTAGCTCAGCCTTCAGAGACTGAGGTCTTGAAATGAGGATAAAAGAAAAAGGGGAAAATCTGAATCTCCCCAAATTGTTGATTATTAATAATAATTTCTTTGAAAGGAAAAGATTCCTCCCAAATTTGAAGCAATGCCAAAAGGGCAAACAAGATGATGTCAGAATTTCTCTAATGGATTAGTCATTAAAGAATACAAACAATTCTCACAAAATTTCCCAAACTATTAACAACTATATGAAAAATTGCTCATGTCATTAAGACAGTTCTGAGACTCCATGTTGTTCCCAGAGAACTGACAAAGGTAACAAAAGATTAAAATAGTCAAGTGTTAGAAGATACAGGCATGCTAATACTCTGTTGATGGAATCCAATTAGTCAGTAAAGCAATTCTGCGTTATGTCCTCTCCCCCCTAAAAAACGGAGATTAGGGTGCTGGGTACCTTTTGGTCAGAGATCTCATTATGTATTGTAAGGAGAGCAAGGACAGAAGTGCTACTGTCTTCAATATTCATAGCAGCAATTTTTGTGATCACAAAAAACTGAAAACAAGATGCTCATCATTTGGGGAATGGTTAAACAAATTATGGTGCCTAAAATTTAATGTACTGCCCTTCAAGAAATAGTAAATATGAATATTCAGAAAAGCATGGAATGATTTCAGCACGCTGAGGCAAACTGAACGGTGACTACAGTGAGGTAAATCAGAAGGTGAGAAGGACAGAAGGAAAGGCTGTGTAACTATAATGACTAAAGTTGGCCCTGGAAAGGATGGGAGACAATGTTCTTACCCTTCCTTCAAAAAAAAGTCATAAATATCTCATTTTTGCGTAATTTCCATTTCTAAATATATTCCTCCTCCCATTTAAGATAGAATAAGAAAAGGAAAAGAAAAGCAGTTCATTGGAATCAACTACATCAACTGATGCTATGTAGAATGTTCCACACTGATGATCTCCCAGTTTTTTTCCTTTTCTCATTCTTTTTGTAAGAGATGGCTTACTGGGTAGGGAAGCAGAAAGGGGAGGGAGATATATTTAGAAATGAGAATGATATAAAAACAAAAGAACATCAAGAAGATGTTTAATAATTTACTTTCTTTATTTTTTCTTGTCCATCATCTTTGACCCAGATCCACACTGAAAATGGCAGCTTTGGTGCTAATGTAGTTAGTTCTCTCTAACAAGGAAGGTGGAGGGAACAAGGTGGTTCACTCTACCTGGAGTAAGGAAGACCTGAGTTCAGATTTGACTTCAGATACTAACTGTGTGACCCTGGGAAAGTCACTTAACCTCTGTTTGCCTCAGTCCACTGGAGAAGGAAATTGCCAATCACTCCAGTGTCTTTGCCAAGAAAACCTCGTGAAGAGTATGGTCCATGGATTCATGAAGAGTTGGACAAAACTGAACCACTGAACACAACAAAAAAGAAGAGACAGAAGAACAGAGCAGACATTTACTTTTAGAAATCAAGAAAACTGTTTAATTGTGATTGCTCAGTTGAAAGCCATGATTCTGCATATATCTGAGCTTTGGGGAAGGAAAGGGCAGAGAGCGTTCTCTTTGATTAACCTTTTTGGATATTCCTACATTAAAGTATGGTAACAAGCCCACAAATACTGGCTGTGAGTAGAGACACAGAGGTATGGAAAGAATATGTTGGAAATAACTGGTAGAAGGGGAGTACTCTGGCTACAATGGAATGGGAAGGATGGAGCAGGACTGCAACAATGACAGAAAAAGATGACTAAGGTCTGCATGCAACTAAGTATGCTTTGTAATGTTGGAGACTGGCTGCTCAGCAGAGCAATAGACAAGTTTTCTGACTACTACAAGTTAATACAGTATGTTACTTCATGAATTGCTGATGTGCCTACCATATGATGCAGGGGAGTCTTGCAGGTCATGGTGAGAGCCATGTTGTTGTTCCTGAGCCATCAGGCAGGCCATCGAGACAGTGAACTTATGTCTTCTTTCCTCTGGGCCCTTTGCATCCTGTTCCATTTGACATGAATACAAGGAAACCAGATGACAACTTTTTTTTAGAGCCATAAACTTACAGTACATGAAAGAGATTTGACTATTTTAAATCATATTGACACAACTTATGATTCAGCACTTAGATCTTTGCAGATCAGAAAGTTGTAATGGTGTAGTAGAAGGAGCATATTTGGAATCAGAGAACCTAGATTCAAATCCTGTGATCTTGAGTAGCCAAGTAATACCTTTGGGACTAAATTCCCTCATATATATCATATTGATGTATAGATAGATGTAGATAGGCAGATATACATATATATGTATGTATAAAATAAAGGTTTGATTAGGGAATCTCTGCCTTTTCAGTTTTTTTTTTATTTTTTAAAATAAATTTATTTAACTTTTTACATTCATTTTCACAAGATTTTGGGTTCCAAAATTTTCTCCCC
>CM053771.1:119765871-119838371 GCA_028658325.1 Potorous gilbertii
CAAGAACTCTACGTCATCCTAGAATATCAATCGAGCAATCATCTCATAACAAAGAAAATAACATAATATGATCTTATATTTTTTCCCTTTTCTGGGCCTTTTCCCAGCCAGTTACTTGACTTCTGAGAGTCCTCTCCACCGCCTGGCCTAGATCCGCCCAGCTAGTGCTTGGGGTCTGAGATTCAAATGCTCCCAGCCAGCTACTTGACTTCTGAGAGTCCTCTCCACTCCAGCCTAGGTCTGCCCAGCTAGTACTTGGGGTCTGGGATTCAAATGCTGCTCCCCAGCCTCAGGGCTTTTGGCGGCAGGCCTGACTGCTCTTTAATGGGAGCTTATCTGCTGGTTCTCAGGTGGGGGCAGAGCCCCTCTCAGGCTCAGTTCCCTCAACGGGTTTATGCAGAGACCTTTTGTAATGGAGCTGCTGTGGAGCTCCTGCCTGCTCTGGGAGCCTCTGGCCGAGCTGCCTCTGCCTCTGGCCTAGCTGCCTCAGCCTCTGCTGCAGCGGCGGCCTCCCAAGGGGGTCCGAGTCCCAGAGATACCCCGTTCCCCTCTCAGCCCGTCTCTCTCACTGACCTGTGATTCTGTGGGTGTTGGGACCTTTGTGGCTGCTGGAGATTCAGGTCCCTGAAGCCTACTTGGATCTGCTGGCTCCTCTCAGTGCGGTGCGGCCAGGGCAGGGGGAGGGGAGGGCTCCACTCCCATCCCGGGCTCGATGGACCTTTGGGATCAGTTTTTCAGGGCTCTCTGCAACGGAAATCTCCTTCACTGTGTTTCTGCGTGGCTTCCACTGTTCCAGAATTTGTCAGGAGTTCTTTTTAGAGGAAATCCATGGGCTGTGGGTTCGGAGCTAGCAAATGTGAGTCTTTCTACTGCGCCATCTTGGCTCCGCCCCCTGCCCTTTCATTTCTTAAGTTTTATGATCCTTTAATAAACCAAATATAGGTAACAATCCTTTGTTTTTTCAAGAGGCCAAGTAATACAGTTTATCCAATTTTGCGCTCCACATTTTTCTTAGGAGCCACGCTAATGTGATAGTCCAAAGATAGCTCCTTCACTTTAGATCTCACACCTGCCATAATAACCTTTGTACAAAATGTCATGGTCCTCAAATGGAATTGACCTGGCAGTCTCTGCATAGCAGCATTTAACTTTTTCCTTAAATACAAGATGCTATTTTTAAAATACCTTGTGGAGTCTTTGAGAAGGATGACTGAGTGAAAGGTTAAGGTTGTGTGTAAGCTCTTATCAGCACAAAACAGTAAGAAATATACTACAGTAAAAATAGTGATCAATAAGACTGGAACCAAGCTCTTCCTGACTCTAGATTTCTTATTCCTGGTTCCTCCCCCTTCCAACCCCATGCTGATAAAAAGATGTCCAAGTACATCTGCATCTGTGATTTCAGTTAATCCATCAATAATCATTTATTAAGTGCCTGCTATGTACCAGGCACTGTACTAAACACTTTCATTGCTGTAGAGAATTCCCCAGTGAGAAAATTCCCATCTTTGCTAATTGGGAACAACTCTGCCACTTAAGGGCTTATAGAGTTGCCTAGAGTATTGAGAGGGCAAATGATTTCCGCACGATTTATATGTCAGAGCTGTGACTTAAATCTAGTTCTTTCTGATGCTGAGACCTGACTCACTATACTCTGGGCCAGACTGCCGAGATGCCAAGCTAGGAACTAATATTTGTATACTGCCTTAATGGAAGTGAATGGCAAAATTTGAGCTCAGAAAACCAAATAAAAACAAAAGAAAACAAACAAGCCAACAAAAAAATCCTTGAAAAGAGAAGTAAGAGTTTAGAACATAAGAAACTTAGAGATAAACATGTTTAAAGAGCTCAGAAACCCTGAGTGATGATTCAGTGTTTATATACTGAAAAGAGAGAAGATAGGAAATCCCAATGAATCTCAGATGCATTGAAGGAAGAAAGAGAGAAGCTCTGAATTTGTGTTCAAAAATACTCTAGGAAAGAGGAAGGGAGGGGAGTAAAGAGACTTAGTATTTCTTGAACTTTGGGTGAAGGTCCTTCAAACTTAGAGGTAGAGGTAAGGGGAAAGAAGGTACCCATAAATCACACTTATCTGGGTGGATGGGTGGGGGCTTGGAGTTATGAGATAAAAGAACTGGTAGATTCAGCTAGATGGCTTACTAGATAGAGTTTCATACTCAGAATCAGAAAAAAACTCCAGTTAAAATCCTTCTCTGGACCTTTAGCCATGAGACTTGGCAGGTCATTTAACCTTTCCCAGGTTCTTCATCTGTGAAATGGGTATAATAGGAGCAATTACTTCATAGCGTTATTGTGAGAATTATATCAAATGAGATCATATGTATAAAGCACTTTCCAACCCTGAAGTGATATATGTTAGCTATTATTGTCTATGGCTTAGTGCGCTGCCTAATGTTGTAAGTGCGCAATGTTTGTTGATCGAATAAAGGAAAGAGAATAGTAGCTGAGGACCAAAAGATGGCAGCAGAGAGCAGAAAAGTATTTTTAGGAAGCAGCCTAGCTATGGAGAACCAACAGATAACACTAGAGGGCAGAAAATCAAGAGCCCAGGAATGCCAGTCTCGCAGCTCTTGGCTTGGTGATGTCATGACAAGCAGCTGACTTTGACTCTGCAGCCATCTGAAAACAGCAGCATCTGGAGAAGAGAAGAGTTCCCAGTGAAAAGTAGCTCTATGGGTAGGAATTGCTCGGCTGTGCATAAAATCCTCATACACATGCCCTTCCCACATGTTCTTTCTCTTGGGGGAGTTTTCATTGTCATTTATTTCCCTCTCTAACAAGCATCTTTTATTTTAAATTAGTTGTCTTCTGGTGATTATGGTAAAAAGAAACATTGGTGGGAGCTCCTAAGCTGTAATTTGGAGTAGATTATGACCCAAAGAGGAACTGGGATGGCTTTCAGGGTGCCCACATGTGAGGGGGCCTCCTCCTCTGACATGAACATGTTGGATCACCCTAGTAATAGTGATATAATAATAAGAATGGCTAACATTTGTATGGTGCTTTAAGACTTACAAAGCACATTTCAGATTTCTCATTCAGTCATCAGCCCCTGGAAGATAGGTGCTGTTATCCCCCTTTTTCTGATGAGAAAAAGAGACTTGCAAGGGTTACACAGCTAATAAGAGTCTGAGACAGATTTCAGGTCACATTTCCTGACTTCAGGGCTAGCACTGTATCTGCTGGACTGTATGTAGTAATAGCTAGATCTTGGGAAAAAACATGAATAGAAATGGACAAAAGAATAAAGAACGAAATGACCAGAACCAAGGCGATGCTGTATGCAGTAAGAGTAATATTGTGTAAGAACAACTTTGAATGACTCATTCATTTTGACTGTTATAAGCACCTAAATTAACTATAAAGGACATGTGAAGGAAGATCTATCTGCATCCAAAGAACTGATAAATGTATTTAAAAGGAATAGTAAGTTGTACATGATAGATTTGTAGTTTCATGTACAATCACTTTTTTTTTCTACTGTTATAGAAATGCTTGTTTTAAGTTCAGAAAAAAATAGCTAGCTTTTATATAGGGCTTTAACGGTTTCCTAATGATTTGTAATATCTTATTTGACCCTCACAACAACCCTGGGAGGTAGGTGGTATTATTGCCTCCATTTTATAGTTGAGGAAACTGAGGCAGATCGAGCTTAAGTGACTTTTCTAGGGTCACACAGCTAGGCAGTATGAGATTGGATTTCAACTCAGATCTTGTCTCCTGGTCAGAAGAATGAAGATTCCTTGAAGGCAAGTATGGGTTTGGTTTTGTTGTAGTGTTTATATCTGTAGCATCTAGCACAGTGGCTTATACATGGTAAGTGGATTCTTCTTTTAGTTTATAAAGCACTTTATTTTTAAAAATGTAAATAGTATTTAATTTTTCTTAATTCATATAAAGACAATTTTCAACATTCACTTTTATTAAGCTTTTGAATTCCAAATTTTTCTACCGCCTCCCTTTTTTATCCCACTCCTCAAGATGGCAAAGAACCTGATATGGGTTTTACGTGTGCAGTCAGGTAAAACATATTTCCACATTAGTCGTGTTATGAAAGAAGAAACAGAACAAAAGGGAACAAAAACAAACAAAAAAAATGAAAATAGTCTGTTTCGATCTGCATTCAGACTCCATCAGTTCTTTCTCTGCATGTGGATCACATTTTCTATCATGTGTCTTCTGGAACTGTTTTAGATCATTGCATTGCTGAGAAGAGTTAAGTCTCCCATTGCTGCTTATCACACAGTGTTGCTGTTACTCTGTATAATATTCTCCTGGTGCTTCTCACTTCACTCAGCATCAGTTCAGCACATGGTAAGCATTTAAAAATTCATTTGTTAATAGACTTGTCCATGTTCAATGAAGCTATTACTTATATGTGTTACCAGGCACATACTTGAGTTTCAAAAATTCATGTTAAAAATTATTGACAAAGTGCAGAGAACAGTTTTTACTTTCTCAGTGTCACTAGTGCTTAGCAATGTGCCTGGCATGGTGTCCATACTTAACAAATCTGATTCCAAGGCATAGTTTTAGATTTTGCCTCGTGTTTATGGGATCCTCATACATCATTACTCTCAGCAGTTTGCCATGTGATGACAGTTTTAGTATCTGGAATTACTCATTCCTTTGCCTCAAGTCACACTGCAGTCAGATTGTGATGAATATAGCCTCAGTTTTATGGGGTTTCCAGAAGACCAGGATGCAAAGGTTTTATGCTGCTATTTGTGCTGGATGATTGGGGTACTCATCCAAGGTTCAGTTTGTGAAATCCAGTACAAGGCTGATGCCAGATACTTCTCTCATCGGCCAAAGCACCATGGTGGTGCTAAATACAGCACATCCTTAAAAATACATAGGGATGATAGAGAGAGGATAAAGTGATATATTCATCAAACAGCAGGAAACTGAGGCTAGAAAGGCTAAGTGATTTGCCTAAGATTATTTCTATGGTTAGGAGCAGAACCAGGTTTCGAATTCAGGTTTAAATACATGCTATAAATGAAAGTACATGAATTTGTGTAATTTAATAAAATGATTAAAACTATAACCAGCCTGATTCTGTCTGCCTTATACCCATGCAATCTCAATGGAGTAGGCTTCTAAATGTTCAAGATTGGACAAAGCTTTTCTGTACAATATGGACGTCAGGGAGGGTTTTCTGATTAGGGCTTTACAATCCAATTTCATCTCTTATTTCATCTTACCCAACCTCAAACAGTGCTCGCTTTGTATTAAAGACTTTGCCAGGCAATGTGGAGGAGGTAGGGGGGATACGTAGAAGTATAGACTATGAGTTTTCCCTTTTTAGAGTTCACAGTCCCCCAAATTAACTGCAAAAAGTTATTTGTGGATCTAGAGTTGGAGGACCTGGGTTGACTCCTAAGTCTGCTACTTATTATCTGAATGATTTTCAATAAATCACTTAGTATCTCTGGTCTTTAGTTTCTTCATCTACAAAATGAGGGAGTTGGACACAATGACTTCCGAGGTCCCTTTTCCTAAATCTATCATTTCATTTTGTTGTTAATGATTCGTTTTTGAATGAATGATACAGAAGTGCCATCAGCATTCAGGATGGGAACAGATCGTTTTAGGCTGTGATATATGGAGAAAGCTTTAATGGAGAAGCTAGGCTTTGAATTTGGCCTTGATAAAGACCAAAATATAAGATGTATTCAGAGATAGCTGGTAGACCATTCTGGCTGAAAGGTTAATTGAGAGGAGAATCCTGCAAAATCATCATAGTGTCTCAGAGTCAGAGGGCCCCACAGAGGCCATCTAGACCAGAAGTGTCGAACTACAAACAGGAGCCACTAATGTCCATATAAGGATCCCTGTGGGCGGCAAATTGATTTAGTTTTGAAATGTAATATTATTTTGTTAATATTTCCTAAGTGCATTTTAATCTTGTTTTACCACATAGCCATTCATGGTCTGTGCATATTGTCATCTGTGTTCTAGACTGCTCTGATTTACTGGGAATTCTCACTCCTGCATTCATTTGGTCAATTTAGTATGTCTGACTCTTTGTGACACCATTTGGGGTTTTCATGGCAAAGATACTGAAGTGGTTTGCCATTTCCCGCTCTAGTTCATTTTACAGATGAAGCAACTGAGGTCAACAGGGTGAAATGACTTTCCCAGGGTTACACAACTATTAAGTATCTGAAGAAGAAGAGTCTTGTAGACTCCAGGCTTAGCACTCTATCCATTGCACCACCTAGTTTCCCACTGCAGCATAGCATTATGAAATTAGAGATAGAAAGGATCTTAGATCTAATCCTGCTTCCCCTCTCCTTTTACAACTGAATAAATGAGTCCCAAAAAATTGTGAGCTCAGTCAACAAGAATTTATTAAGTACCTACTATGTACTAGTACTGGGATATAGCTATAAAAATGAGATGGTCCCTACCCTCAAGTCACTTATATTCTTCTAAGAGGGATGCAGTGGCCAATGAAGGATTATATAGAACATGTCTGTGGTCATAACCTTAATAATAATACTAATTTTTGCTCCCTGATCATTAAGTGAAAAAGCGTGTTTAGGGCATAAAGTGGCAGAGCCAATATAACATCCTCATTCTGATTGGGACCTGGTATCCTAGTGGATCCCTGGATAGGCATGAAACATGGACTGAGTTCAGCTCACAGTGATGGACTAAGATGAGGATTAATTTATTTTCTAATCTATACAGACACACCCTGAGGCAAGTCTCAAAAATGATTGGTCCTATTTTCTGTTGGGGCAGAAGGGGAACTGGCTAGTCTCTAAATTCTGTTCTAATTCTCGTTTTTGTGTGCATTCCTGCCAGCACCAAAATGTTCTTCAAAAAGCTGTTTTTTTATGTGCTGGCTACTAGATGTCTATTTAAGGAACTGCAGAACTTGGGATGAATCCTATAATGTTCAAGCCAGTAGAATTAACATAATATCATTGCAAATAGAAGTATATGCAGGTTCCCCTCATCTATAGAGAATCATTCTTCCATTGACCTTTATCAAGGAAGTTTCTCATACATATGTACATGGATATACCTATATACACTGATATTGCTAATTAGAAGAGTGTTGAACAAAGCTGTATCTTTGGGTACATCTATCAAGTAATCTTGCATAAAAATATGAGTGGGAGACTAAGTCAATAAGAATTTTTTTATAGTTTTCAGTTTATTTATTTTTAGTTTTTAACATTCATGTCCATAAATTTTAAATTTTCTCCCCCTTCCTCCCACGTCCCTCCCCAAGACGGTATGCAATCTGATATGGGCTCTACGCATACATTCCTATTAAACATGTTTTCATATTAGTCATGTTGCATAGAAGAATTATAATGAATGAGAGAAATGAGAAAGAAAAAACTATAACAAAGAAGAAAATAATCTGCTTTGCTCTATGTTCCTACTCCATAGTTCTTTCTCTTTCTTAATGAGTACTTCGGTATTGTTTTAAGTCCTTTCACTGCTGAGAAGTCTGTCAAAATCAGTCATCACATACTGTAGCTGTTTCTGTGAACAATATACTCCTGGTTCTTCTTACTTCACTCAGGAACAGTTCATATAAGTCTTTTCAGATTTTCTGAAGTCCACTTGTTCATCATTTCTTATAGCACAGTAGTATTTCATTACATCCATATACAACAACTTGTTCAGCCATTTCCCAGTTGATGGGCATCCCCTGAATTAACAGCTCTTGCCACCACAAAAAGAGCTGCTATAAATATTTTTTGTACATGTGGGAACAAATTTTCCCATTTTTTCTGATCTCTTTGGAATACAGCCTTAGAAGAAGTTGGTGTGTTCATCCTTTGTTTTCGAAGAGGACCATGACATCAGAGAAATGATGACTTGAACTTGACTTTGTTTTGAGTGAGGGAATGCTGTGCAAGGTCACCAGCCTCACTTTCTCCTCCTGAGCCATCAGGATGACTGGAGACAGCCCAGAATTCAATGGGAGACCTTGGCCTTTTAGGCTAAGGCCTTTTCAGGTACTCACTTAAAATGGGGTAATGCCCATTCAGTGAATTGTTGGGTCAAAGGGTATGCATATTTTTATAACCCTTTAGGCATAGTTCCAAATTGTTCTTCAGAATGGTTGCATCAGCTCAGAATTTCACCAAAAATGAATTAGTATTCCAACTCTCCCACATCTTCCTCACATTTATCACTTTCCTGTTTTGTCATGTTAGTCAATTTGATAGGTGTGATGTGGTACCTCAGAGTTGTTTTGATTTGCATCTCTCTAATCAATAGTGATTTAGAGTGTTTTTTCATATGAATATAGATAGTTTTAATTTCTTCCTCTGAAAACTGCTTATTCATATCCTTTGACCATTTATCAATTGGAGAATTACTTGTATTCTTGTAAACTTGACTCAATTCTCTATATATTTTAGAAATGAGGCCTTTATCATAAACACTGGTTGTAAAAATTCTTTCCCAGTTTTCTGCTTCCCTCCTAATCTTAGTTGCATTGGCTTTGTTTGTGCAAACTTTTTTCAATTTAATGTAATCAAAATTATCCATTTTGAATTTTATAATGTTCTCTGCCTTTTGTCAAAAATTCCTCCATTCTCTATAAATCTGACAAGTTAAACTACTCCTTCCTCCCCTAATTTGTTTATCGTATTAGCCTTTATACCTAAATTGTGTACCCATTTGGACTTTGTTTTCATATATGGTGTCAGACATTGGTCTATGCCCAGTTTCTGCCATACTATTTTCCAGTTTTCCCAGGAGTTTTTGTCAAATAGTGAGTTCTTACCCCAGAAGCTGGCATCTTTAGGTTTAATAAACAGTGGATTGCTATAATCATTGACTGCTTTGTCTTGTGTACCCAACATATTCCACGGGTCTACCCCTCTATTTCTTAGCCAGTATCTAGTAATTTTGATGATTGCTGATTTGTAATACAATTTAAGTTCTGTTAGGGCTAGGCCATCTTCTGTAACATTTCTTTTAATTAATTCCCTTGATATTCTGGACATTTTGCTCTTCCAGATGAATTTTGATATTCTTTTTTTTTCCAGCTCTGGAAAATAATTTTTTTGGTAGTTTGTCAATATGTATTTATTGACCCCATATTATATGATAGACACTATGCTAAAAGCTAGGAATACAAATTCAAGCAGAATGAAAGACAGTCCCTGCCCTCATGGAGCTTCCATTCTAATGGAGAAAAGGCAGTAATTGTTGTTCATACTTCCTTTGGAAGGGGACCAATGATATCATGGAGGTGATGTTTTGACTTACTCATGAGTTGGATTTAAGTGAGGCAGAGTTGCACAAAGTCATCAATCTCTTCTAGAGTCATTGAAGTCCAATGGCCAAACAAAAATAAGGACTCCCAGTGGCCTGGGATGTGATAGATGATCTTGGCATCTTCAATGCCTGACTAAGCTCTCAGAATTCCATCATACCTCCTTCAGTTACCTTCATGGCTGTTGGAATAAATTAGTCTCATCTACCCATTCTGTTGGGGAAAGTCTTCATATGCTTGGGGTAGATATCATCCTAACTCACCAACAGGTCTGAGGGCTGTAAATTACCCTCAACCTAGTTTAGCCCATCTACTGAGATAACTGCTAGGGAGTGGCCCATGTTATAGCTTCTTGAAACTACACATGCCATATTTCTTGGAGGCACAACTAAGAATTGGGTGAAGGTGAACACCAAAAGTGGATGGGCAGCCCTGAAAAGGGCTTAGCAAGCTCTCACATCACAGGAAGGTTAAACAGGTAGAGGAAGAGACAGATACTTTCATTGGTAGAGAAAGTCGAGAGTCAGTAGTGCAGCATGGAGAGGAATGAAGTCATGGTTGGCCTGGGCTTCCTTAAAATTGAAGTTCTGGGAAGAATCAGCCAATCAGAGGTTCAGACCATAGAGGCAGAAGACACTTCCAGTACATGCATTCCAGGAATGGAATGAGCTTCAGGGTGAAAAGATTCTCTCTTGGTCTGAGCTTCCTGACCACTGAAGCTCTCAGAGTAGGTTGGGGCACTGAATTCAAGATTATATTCCAGGAACCAGTCACACAGCTATTGCCAGTTTTGCTTCCTGCTCCTTGTCTACTGTAGACTGTTTGGCTTGTGACTGGCCCTTGCTTTAATCTACCACCTTTCTCTGTCCACACTATATCTACAACTCAGGTCTCTGTGGCAAGGGATAGTTGTCAGTGCTGACAATTCTCAACTCTACCCATCCTGTCACAGTCTCCCTATTGACCTCCAATCTTGCATCTCCACCTGCCTTTTAGACATTTCAACCTGGATGTCCTGTAAATATCTTAAATACAACATGTCTATAATAGAACTCTATCTTTAGCTCTAAACCCTCCCCCACTCCTAGCCCCATCATTACTTCAAAGAATAAGACATCCTCCAAGTCTCTGAGGCTTGCAACTTTGATACCTGACTATCTCTCCCTCCCTCCCTCCATATTCATTCTGTTGCCAAAGCATGTGAATTTCATCTACGATTGCCTTTCCCTTCTCTCCTGACACTGTCACCACTCTGGTCGAGGCCCTCATCATTTCATGCCTACACTATTACAAAAACCTGCTGGTGAGACTGCCTGCCTAAAGTCTCTCCCCACTCCAATCTGTCCTCCATTCAGCCACCAAAGCAATTTTCTTAAATCAAAAGTTCATCCTTATAGTCGACTTTTTCTATAAAAGATGATAGATTGATTTGATATGAAGAGAAATCAGAGTATTCCAAGGCATTTTCTCTGACTGTTCTTCATGTCCAGAATGTTCTCCTTACCCATCTCTACCTCCTGGCTTCCCTGATTTCCTTCAAGTTCTAGCTAAAGTCTCAGGAAAACTTTCCCAACACCTCCTAATTCTAGTAGTACCTTTCTTCTCTTAATTATTTCCTATTTATACCCTATACAGTTTGTACATATTTGTTTGCTTGCTGTCTTCCCCATTAGATTATAAATTCCAAGTTAAAGTCTATCTTTCACCTCTTTTTGATTCCCCAGCACTTAGCACAGTGTCTGGCATTAGTAGGTATTTATAGATGATTGTGCACTAAATGCAGCCTCTGTAGCTGAGATGCAATGAAGTATGGAAATATGGATCAATTCTCTACTGCTTGTGTTAATTTTGGCCTAACAGCACCAAGAAAACTCTGGTGCTCCATCATCCACCACCACACCATCCATATGTGGAACTGTCAGTTACAGCAAATGGAAAAACTTTGAATGCTATGGATAAGTTTACTTACCTTGGTAGTGTACTATCCAGGGATGTACACGTTGATAATGAGGTTGACACACATACATTATTAGAGTTAGATCAGTGTTTGGGAGGCCCTGAAGGAAAGTATGGGAAAGAAGAGAGGTATTGGACAGATTATCAAACTGAAGGTCAACAGAGCTGTTCTGCTGACTTCATCGTTGTATGCCTGTGAAACCTGGACAGTAGACCAGCACTATGCCAGGAAACTGAATTGCTTTCATTTGGGTTATGTTAGGAAGATTCTGAAGATCACCTGGCAGAATAAGATACAGACACTGAGGTCCATTCTCAAGCTAAACTGCCAAGCATTCAAATTCTGCTTCAGAGAGTGCAACTCTGATGGGCTGGACACGTTGTTTGAATGCAAAACTTATGCTTGCCAAAAAGACTATTTTATGGAGAACTTACATGGGGCAGGCAATCACATGGTGGTCAGAAGAAGTGATACAAGAATATTCTCAAGGTCTCTCTCAAGAACTTTTGAATTGATTGTATGACATGGGAGAGATTGGGCAAAGCACTGCTCAGCATGGCATACCCACATCAGAAAGGGTGCTGGGATCTGTGAAGAAAGGAGAATTGAAACAGCTCAAAGAAAACACAGGATGAGCAAATTTAGAGAATTCATCCCAAATGTTCACATAGACTATTTATGCCCAATCTGTGGTAGAGCATTCCAAGCTCATATTGGTCTGATCAGCCACAATTGGACACATTGAAACTTGACCCTAGTGTAATGATGTCGTTTTGGTCCCCTTCCAGAATGAAGGACAACAACCACCTGTTCCTATTCCCTTTGAAGTCATGGAACTCACCATCTTATGAGACATCTATTCCATGTTAAGAACTTCTTCCTTAAAATAAGCTGAAATCTGTTGCTTGTGTCATCTTTTCATTGTTATCCTCTAGGAAGTCAGGACCTTTCCAGGTCTAAATCTATGATTCTACAAGCCAAGGGAGATGGGAGCTGGCATATCAGAGGGATATTTCAGGCTGAAAAGGCTGTGAATGTTAGGGAGAGAGGAGGCCCCAAGTACTGAGGGAAGTTCTAGGGTGAGATGGCCATTGAAGCAATGGAAAAGTCTGGAAAAAAATGTCTTTCTGAAAGAGATCACTTCCCATTTGCATTTGGTTCTAGTGTCACTTCCTTGTCTTTTTTCAATCAATGAATAATAAATATAGTAAGATCTTGTATTCTTTACAACTCTCAAGCCAAATGTATGACTATGAAGATGTCTGCTATAAAAAAACCAACAAAAAAATGAAAAAAAAACTGATTGCAAAACCTATCCATTCCTTCTCCATAATTTCAAGGATACCTTTGACGTACATTGACCATTCTCATAAATGCATAGAGAATTTTAGAGAAGTTAAAAAAAAGTAGGCATAGGTTACCCTTTTTTGTAATCATCTGTTATCTTTTCCATTCCTTTGGAATTTTCCTCCATTAAAACTCTTTTGGAAATGGATCAGAATGTCTTTAAAATTACATTTTTTCAAATGCAACACTGATTGCTTATGTATATATTTGATCAGACCCAGTGACTCCTCTTGACTTCATCTTTTTAAGTGCTAATTCCTCTTGTTCATACAGTACATTGGGTACTGAGGTATCAGTCCAAATGTGGAGGATCCACTGTTATTGATGTTCAGAGTCAATTGCCATAAAAATTATGGCACATCTCTTTCATTTCATTTGCTTTTTTTGTCTTCTTTCCAATTTCTTCTATAAATACCCCAGAATATTCTATTTTATTGAGATCTGAGGGCAGTCTTCCCTGCAAGCTCATTTCCCTTTTCGCTGTTTTGGATGCTTTGCGAAACAATGCTTCTCTTCCACCTTTCTTCACTGTAGTCTATTCAAATGTGTTGTACTTTAATGTGTTGTTACCCTTTGCTGACACCTCTCTCTACTTGGGTGAGAAACTGTGCACAGACTTAGGCAGCTTCTTTTTATCTACCTATTGTAGGTCAGACTTTTAAAGCATAAGCTCCTCCAGGACAGGGGGCTGTCTTTCTTTCTGCCTATACTCATATTCCCGAACAAGCAGCCTGGCACATAACAAGTTCTTAATAAATACTTGATCACTGACTCATGACAACTATTCTAAATTACTTAAACTTCTTTTAGTAATAGAATCAACATGTTTACTATTATGATTTCCTATTTTTCAAAGTTAACAGCTTCTTTAAATAGGCCAGAATTAGATAGTTGTAATTGGGTGTAAGGTTTTCTCATGTCTATCCCTTTGTGTAATTTGGTATTATTTTGAACTTTGCAGAGGTTCCAAAGTGAGTGATACAGCTCACTGGGGTGTTGGAACAATCAGGGGGTGGGGGTGGTAGCCTCAGGTGCAGTTGGAGGGCATTGAACAAAAATAAGAGGGCAGTGTAATCATAAGGAAAGAAGAGGAGATATGAAAAATTTGAAAAACCATTCATGTATGTTTCATCTGTTGTATAACAGAGTTAAAGTTGTAAGGATTACATTATTTTGTGAATAAACACACAAAATGCAAGTTATAACTTATTGGTGGTCAAGTCCACCAACAGGCCTTAGCAAGCAAATATTGGCAGGCGAGTGTGTTGTGCTTTGTGCAGAGGTCCAGCATGCACTGGCAGCAATATGTGCATATAAAGACTTGTTTATAAGATGACACTAAGTGGTTACATGATGCAATGTTGCATCATCAAAATGTCAATGCAGGAAAAACCCTACGGATTTGCAATAAATTTTTAAATTTAAGATATATCATTTTAAAAAATTATGTATATATTTTCTGAAATGATACAAATTTTAAAAAAACACATTAAAGAATTAAAGAAAGTAGATTTCCAGTGGGGCACTGAGTAATCTTTTTTTTTTAAAGGATGCGGTTGGCCAAAAAAGTTTGGAAACCTCTACTCTAAATAGCTGAAGGAAATGAACAAAGTATTTATCAAGTGATTACTGTGTGCAAACCATTGTGCTAAGTGATGGGAACGCAAATATATAAAATTAGACAGTCCCTACTCTCAAAGAGCTTACATTTTGATGGGAGAGATAACACAGAAGAAAGGTTTCAGCTGTGTCAGAAGGAAAAGTTTCCGTGGTCCTTAGGTGCAATGCCTCTCTTCTTTTATGTCATCATTAATGTCTTTTCTCAGGGCTCTTGGATCTAGGATCCTAGGCTGTCTCTATAAAAGTTTAAAAGAAGATAGTGGCCAAGATTGTAGTGATGATTTAACTAGCCTAGCACATACTGCCTCCATCTCTCTCTTGATTACTTTCAGATATGCTAACTTGCTATGTGTGTGCTAATTGGTTGACAGCTGGTAAGTATGGCTGACCCTTTCTCCATAGGGGTTGCTTCCCTGGATGATGCCTGTGAGGGCTGGATCAGAAGCAAGAATGACGGTTTGGGGGTCACTGCCACTTTTAGGACTCCTGTGCTTATCTACCAGTTGGAAGCTATTGATCAACAGTTGTTGCTGGTGGATTTTGAGGAAGGTGGGTTCCTTCTCTACACTGATTTTTCCCCTCATTGATAGCTGTGGGGGCTTGGCTGGAGCACTGCTATTGCCAAGGCTCTTGGACTCAAGGTCCTGGGCTGTCTCCATTTGGGTTTGAGGGGAGATGGTAGTCAAATGGTTGTTTGACTTTCCTGATATATGCTACTTCCTGTCTCTCTTTTGGGGTACCTTGCTGCTTCAGCTAGTCTGGCTTGCCTGCTAAGGCAATGATGTAGTATATAGAAAACTGGTTCTAAAATGAGTCCCAAGTTAGTAACAAGTACTTTCCTGTCCTCAAACTATAATCTCTCTGTCTGTGTTTGTGTTTGTGTGTGTGTGTGTGTGTGTGTGTGTGTGTGAGAGAGAGAGAGAGAGAGAGAGAGAAAGAGAGAGAAAGAGAGAGAGAGAGAGAGAGAGAGAGAGAGAGAGAGAGAGAGAGAGAGAGAGAGAGACATTGGCCCCTTTTGTTTCTTAATCCCAAACCAAATTTCCAATTTTTTTTCTTTCTAAACTCCATGCCTATTTTTGTATTGAAGTCACAAACTGTTGTAGTCTATGTTAACTTAGTTTAGAAGATCTCAATAAGTTCTTCTTAGAATCTTTCTATGTCACTAACCTCTGCAACAGATCTTGTCACATAAGGCTTTGCAGTTATTTTCATGCTAATCTCTTCTCTTATACCTATTAGAAACACTGTAAGGCAAGGAAACCCATCATCTCATGAACTGTTCCTTCTTTTTGTCTTTGGGGACACCATGAATCAAACTCTCTCATCCTTTGCCATTTTGAGTAGAACCTGTGAGTTGCCCTCCTATTGAAGTGAAACTACTTTATGTCTTCTGGTTGTATATGTAAACAGAATGTCAACATTGCTATTGTTAATCTCTTCCTGTAATAATAATAGTTAATAACGGCTAGACTATACCTAGCATTTTAAAGCTTGTAAATCTTAATAGTGTTGCTTTTGATCCTTATAACAACTAGTAGGGAGTTTTGTTATCCCCATTTTACAGATGAGGCAAACAGAGATGAAGTGTCCTGCCCAGAGTCACACAGCTAGTACGTGTCTGAGGCTGGATTGTCACTCAGATTTTCTGATGCTAAGTCCAGCAATCTCCCCACTGTACAACCCAGCTGTCCATAGTTCATAAGCTTGTCACTATACAAAGATCTCACACTTTGAGTAACAGCAGATAAATCAGTTTGTAACCAGTCTAGAAACTGAATTTTGGATTCAATGCCCCTTTCATTTGCCACTCTGCCACCATCCTTGTGGGAGTAGAAGGATATTCAGATCATGGAAAGAAAGCTTCATAGAAAAATGCTGGCAAATGGAGAAATAGAAGGAAGACTCAAGAGATCATCAGCCTGGTCAAATGATGTGCGTAGATCTCATTTGATAATTGGTTTTAATTTGGTATTCATGTATCCATGAGTTTGTGTTTTGTTTGATATCTCACAGGCACCCCCTTCACACAGTGGGAGAGAGAACAAAGCACTCAGAGGAGTAGAAGGAATTACCAGCAGCAAGGAGAAAAGAGTAAGGAAATACAGTTTCCTAAGTGGACTTGATCTTGTGTCCTTGTGGCTTGTCTCCTGTAGGGCAGTATGAGGCAGATAACTCTCATTAGGTTTATGTTCTATCTCTTTCAAATAGGCAATTTGGTACAGTAAAAGAAGAAAAGAGTTAACCCAAAGAGCTACGCAAAAGAAAGTAAAGAACCATGGATCTTATGTTAAGACAAGGAGATGTTTTTTTCTGTGACTTGAAGAGACTGTGCTTGTATTTTTGTTTTGTTTTCTTTTGTCATCGTTTGTTACTGCTGCCAATAGCATATGCTATCAACATGTTTAAAAAGTACAAGTTATTCTCTTATCTCAAGGAGAAAATATTTGGCTATAGGGACATATTTCTATCCTACAGATTATCAAGGGAATGGTGAATATTTAAGGGAGGAAAAAAATGAGAAAAAGGATGTTGATAGGCATAGGAGAATTCTGACCTGTACTAGGGGTTTGGAGGGTAAAAGAACTGATACAGAAAAGAAAGAGGAAGAAGATCTCTGAGCTTGTAAAGATGTGAAATAATTGTGAAATTCATTTAGAGGAGAATAGAACTGAATTCTCCATGGAAGAAGCCATTTCTTATGCTCCGAGAAATGCAGATGTGGATGCACAGGTGCCTTTAGGGAGGATTGGTAAGAGACAAAAAGGAAGAAGAGGAATGGTTGGGATTCCCTGCTGAGTAAGCCCAAGTTGGAGTGCCCTATTTCTTAAACTAACATAAGCAACAGAGGGTCTGCTGTTTTCTAGGGCATATATTCAGGCTCTGAAGGAGAACTTTTTAAGTATTTGTAATACTGATGACCATTACCTACTTTTGGCCCCCTCCTCCCCCTTTCAGACCCATTTTGTATATTCCCAATTAGATTGTAATCTTTCTGAGGGACTGTCTTTGTCTTCATTTGTATCTGTATCCCCGGCACTTAGCATAGTGCCTGTCGCATAGTAGGTGCTTAAAAAATGTTTATTGATTCATTAATGATTTAATTCAGGATAAAGGAAATCATCAAAAGGAACATGGTATAAATATGGATTGGGAAATCCTTCATCATTCAGAAGGCCTTGGGGGAACAAGTGATAGTTTTTAAAAATTGCCACTGCTTGTTGAATGTAGGAGTGCCAGTACAAGGGAAGATAGCGCTGACAAGCATGATACCTTGGAGAAAAGCAGTTGCAACACAGGAGGAATAGCAGGAGAGAGGTCCAGCAATACAGGAGAGGCAGTATCCAAGAGGAGAGCTAACAATCAAGCACATTGCTTCAGATGTTTTTCTAAAAATACTCAAATTATGGGTAATAACGGTGAATTAGACATTCTAACACAAGGAGGCAAATTTGACCTCATTAGGTAGTCAATTCCATTTAATTCGGCAAACATTCATTAAATACTATGTGCAAGGCATTGTGATTACAAAGGAAATTTTTGAAAAGCAGTCTCTGCTAGTTAAGGAGCTTCTATTCTCCTAATGGAATATAGCATGTACAGAGATAAGCAGATATACCAATTTCAAAAAAAAGCAGCATTAGAGTGGATAGATACAATTTAATTCTATTAATCAAGTATATTCATTCCATTCATTCGTTCAATAAGCATTTACTAAGTACTTAATATGTGCCAGGGTGGTGACTGGGATGTTCAGGAGGACTCGCACCTCTGGAGTAAGAGTCTGCAAAGCCCCTTTCAGGGCTACCCTGAAAATACCTTTGGTGTTTGCTCTCACCTATGGTTCCAAGAAGCTGTAGTATGTGCAGCGGCCACACCCTAGTAAAAAACCATAGCGGTGGATGGGCTCAACCAGGTTGGGAGGAACTGACAACCCTCAAACCAGTCAGTGAGCTAGGGGATGGCTACCCAAGTCATGTGAAGACTTCCCCTAGCAGAATGGAAGAAGAAAACAATTTGTTCTAATGGCCATGTCAGTGGCTAAATCGGTGCTGTGGAGCACTCAGAGTATGGTTAGACATTGAAAATGCCAAGATCATCCACTGAATCCCAGATCACTGCCAGTTGTTGTGACTTTTGTCTTGTCACTGGACTTCAATGACTCTGGAAGACAGAGAGAGACTGACCACTTTATACAACTCTGCCTCACTTAAATCCAATTCACTAACAAGTCAAAACATCATCCCATGATGTAATTGGTCCTCTTTGAAATGAGAGTATAACACATTATGTGTCAGGAACTATGCTAGGTATTAGGGAGGCATTGGTTGCCTCAAGGAACTTATGTTCTATATGTTCACAAATAAGGAAATGTAAGATATTTACAGAAAAAAAGTGTCATAGGTGAGGGAGCACTAACCATTCTGGGAATCCAGAAAAGCCTCTTGCAGGAGGTGCATAAACTAATATTTGAAAGAAGATAGACTTTCGAAGAAGTGGAGATGGAGAGGGAGAACATTCTGAACATGAGGGTTAGCCTGTGCAAAGGCATGAAGAAGGGAGACAGAATGTAGTCTATGGAAGCAGACTAACATTTAAATACCTGCTATGGGCTATATACTGTGCTAAGCTCTGGGAATTTAGAAAAAGATCAAACAACCCCATCCTCAGGGAGTTCACAATGCAACGTGGCAGACAACCAGAAACAACTATGTACAAAATAACCGCTGCAAAGTAGGGCTTTTGTAAGTAAAGGAGGAGGGAAAGGTGAAAAGCAATAGATTATGGTCAAATAAAAGGATTTCAGGATTCTTGAACGTGGAGCATTTGTGGGTATTGGTAAGATCAAAGGTATAACCATTTTTGTATGTGACTAAGATGGAATAGAGTCATGAGAAGTGAGTGGTTAGTGTATTTGAAGGGAGTAAATATGCATGTTGAAGTCATCTATTAGCAGGGCAGGATTTGGGGAGGAGAAAAATTGAGTCATGGGCTATGTGTATGTTCATCCTTCATTGCTGAAGAAGACCATGCCATCAGAGTAATGGTGACATGACTTGCACTTGACTTTGTTTTTGAGTGAGGGAGAGCTGTGCAGGTCACCAGCCTCACTTCTCCTCCAGAGCCATCTGAATCCAGTGACCAGATATTCATCAGGATGAGTGGAGATGACCCAGGATGAGGTAATCGGGGTTGTGACTTGCCCAAGGTCGCAGCTAGTGAGTGTCAAGGTGAGATTTGAACTCAGGTCCTCCTGACTCCTGAACTGATGCTCTATCCACTGAAACCCCTAGCTGCCCTAAGTCATGCACTAAGTTCATTGAGGAAGGAAAGGGAATGACTTGGAGGACTGTAGACAATAGCTACCAGGATTTTGTGTAGTAGATATGAATTGTCTGAATTCAAAGGAAGAGAGGTTATTGAATGATAGAGGAAGAGAGAGAACCCAAAAGTAATGATAGGGAGCAGGGAGTATGCCAGCTACCCTGTCTTTACCAGTGAACCAGGGGTAATGAGTGAAGGCACAGCCAGTATGGGGAGGAGTGACCGGGAAGATTGTATCTTCTGGAGGAAGGTGGATTTCAGTTATTGTTAGTAGATGGAAGGAAAGGAAGAGAAAAAAATCTAAGGAAAGCTTTTGTCGCCCATGGAACAGGCATTCCAGAGGGCACAGTAAAAGCACTGGATTGCATTGGGTTAAAACATTGGGATGGGAGGGTCATAGGGGTTGGGAAGTAATGAGTAACAAACAAGTGGAATCAAGGTCTTCTTGATCTTGATGGCCGTGATTATTTTCTATTTGTACTTAGTTACCCAATTCAGAGGGCTCATTCATATAATGTGATGGAAGCACCACCACCTATTAACCACCCATCATTAGTGAATCTGCTTTTTAGGAGAAGATTATTAACCCTTTCCATGTGATTCCCAAGTTATCAGGAAGACTTTATGTAATCAAAAGTAAGGTCTTTACAGGCAAAACCTGTTTTTACTTTTGTCTTTGGATCTCCAGTGCCTTCTTTGCATATACTCAAATGGCTCTGTGATTTTATCGGTCTGGGAGTTCCCATCAATGATATAGAATTAAAGCCATCCATGCCTGCTTGTCTTGTGTGACTTGTTCACATCCTGCCAAAAGTTCACTATCAATTATGGCATAGAGGGGTTGCAATCTGTTTTATTGGAGAGAAGGATTACCCTTCGATGAAATCATGGATGCTTCAAGTACTGAAGAAGTATAATGATATATGTTCATTGTTTACATGATGACTAATTTCTTAATATTTAGTTCTTGCAAGACTAATATGTTGCCTGGAATGTCTTACTGTTTATCATTAAGGCATCTTAATGAAGACTATTTATCAATTTGAAAATTATAAGATTGATGAAAAACATTAGGGATAAAACTTCCAAGATAAATGGTTTTATCTCAAATATTACAGAGATAAATCATGGATGATTATTCTTAAGTCTAGATATTCCAATAAATCATCAAGGAAATTATTTTGTTCTGTTTACTGTTAGCAAAAATTGTGGTGTTTGAAAATTATCACTTAAGCATTTCGAGTTTTATTAAGGATTCCAGGAATCTAATCCAATAAACATTTATCGTGAAAGCTTCCAGCATGTTTGGTAGAAGCCCCTGTGGTGGCCAATCTTCTGGTGATGAGCTTCCCTGTGCTGGGACTGTCCTCAGATGACAGACACAAGCCATCCATTGCCAGACCCTGGCAGAACTTTTCGAGCTTGATGGAACTTGCCAGAGATTGTGCTCTGCTAACTTAGCCTTTGAGAATGCAGGATTGCCTCCAAAACAGCCTGAGGCTTGGGAATAAAACTTGAATGATATACAGAAGTTCCTTTGTGGCATGTATGATGCACAGAGGGACAACTTTGAAGCCAGGAAGAATTGAGCTCTAGACCTGCTTCTGAGATATTAGCTGTATGACTGCAAGCAAGTTACAGCCTCTGAGAAGCCCAGCCTACTCCTTAAAACGAAGTTATAGGAAAGGTGCTCATCTGTATTTTTGGAGGGGCTTTCTGCACCAGGGATTCCTCACACTGATGATGTCATATATTTGAATTTTCCCTTCCCTACATTAGTTTGGTCCAATGTTAGCTTGTCTGTTGAATACCTAATACAGAATTCCAGCTATGGGTGGAACCTATATTTGTGAAATGGTAACTAGGATTGGTCATAGTGTCATAGATTCAGAGCTGGAAAGGATCACAGAGGTTAGTGATCTAGTCCAACGCCTTCATTTTACAAATGATGCCAAGGAGGGAAAGTGAATCACTGATGGCTACAAATGCAGGTCCTCTGATGGCTCTCCCCATTCTTCCTCCCTGGCTTCCAATCTGTGCTCAGGATACAGAATTTTCTCAGGGAGATACCAAGAGGGAGAGGAGGAGGGAGTAAGAATCTGTCCACACATGCCATGTACGTGATAAGTGCTTTACAGATAGAAGCCTTACAATGACACTGGAAAGTAGGTGCTATTGTCATCCCCATTTTATAGAGGAAAAAACTAAGGCAAAGAGAGGTTAAGTGACTTGCCCAGGGCCACACAGCTAGTATTAGAGACTGGGTTAACTTAACAAGTACAAGAGAGGGGAAGCACAGTTAGCAGGTTGTCATAAAAAGATCTAGGGGTTTTAACGGCCTGCAAGCTCAATGTGAGGGACATTGAGATGGTACAATGGATAGACTGCCAAGCCTGGAGTCAGCAAGACATCTTCCTGGATTTAAGTCCAGCCTCAGAGACTTAATAAGCTGTATGACCCTGGGCAAGTCACTTCACCCTGTTTATCTAAGTTTCTTCATCTGTAAAATGAGCTTGAGAAGGAATGGCAAACCATTCCAGAATCTCTGTCAAGGAAACCCCAAATGGGGTCACCAAAAGTAGAATTTGACTGAAAGGGACAAAACAACAACAATCTACAGGAAAGCCGTCAGTGTGGTGACTAGCCTTGAGTCCATGTTATGTGTTTTTGTCTTTTGTTGCCAAGGAAGACCATGCCATCAGAGAAATAACAACATGATTTGCACTTGACTTAATTTTTGACTGAGGGAGGGCTGTGCAGGTCACCAGCCTCACTTCTCCTCCAGAGCCATCTGAGTCCAGTGACCAGATATTCATCAGGATGAGTGGAGATGACCCAGGATGAGGCAATTGGGGTTAAGTGACTTGCCCAAGGTCACACAACTAGTGAGTGTCAAGTATCTGAGGTAAGATTTGAACTCAGATCTTCTTGACTCCTCTACTGGTGCTCTATACGCTGCACCACTGAGCTGCCTCTCCATGTCATGTGAAGACTTGTTGAATAAGTGAATGAATAACTAAAAAAAACCTCAAACCTTTATTAAACACTTAATGCAGGACCCTGTGCTAAATACTGAGGATACAAAATAGTTATAGGAACTAAGGATATTTCACTTGAAGAAAAGACTTGAGGTGGGGTAGGGAGATGACACCTAAAAAATAACTATTTCAAATATTTTAAAGACTATTGTTTGGAGGGTAATTAAAGTTGTTCTCTTTCATTTCAGCAGGCAAAACCAGGAAAAATGGGTTTTAACTGCAAAGAGGCAAATTTAGGTTTTTTATTACAAAAACTTTCCTCAACCTGGAGCTATCCAAAAGTAAAATGGGCTGTTGTTAGGAAGTAGTGGGTCCCCTTCATTCTAGATATTCACAAACAGAGGCTGGATCATCATGGGTTGGGTATGGTGTATTGTATATTCTGTGGGGTATACATTGGACTAGATTTTCAACTCTAAAATTTTCCACTCTAAAAATTCCATCATCCTATGATTCTCTGATTCTGGGAATCTTGTATAATTTTAATGGGAAATAACTTGGAGCTCCCATCCTAATTAACTAACTGCCTTGTACACATCTCAGAATGGATCTCAGGCATCTCAAATTCAACATATCAAAAACAGAATTCTTTATTTTTCCTCCCAAACTCTCCCCTCTTTCCAAATTTTCTATTACTATTGAGGATACCTCCATTCTCCCAGTGACCCATGAATCATTCTTAACACCTCTCTCTACATATGCTCTCTGTTGGTATCTTATAATTTTTACTTTCACAATATCTCTCATGTACATCTCTTTCTCTTCACTCATCTAGGCACCATTCTGATGCAGGCACTCATCACCTCATTCCAGAATGGTCTCCCTATCTTCAGTGTCTCCCTAGTTCTGTCCAACTTCTTCTCAGTTACCAAGGTGATCTTCCTAAAGTGCAGATCTGATATATCATCCACCTGCTTAATAAAATGCAGGGCCTCCCTGTTGCATCCACGATCAAATATATAATGTTCTGTTTGTCACTGAAAGCTCATCACAATTTTATCCCATCCTACTTTTCCTGTATTCTTAGACTTTATTCCCTTCCACGTTCTCTATGATTCAGTAACACTGAACTTACTCGTTTTCCCCTCAAACCTTTATTAAATACCTGCTATGTACCTGGCACTGAGCTAAGTACTTTACAAACACATCATCTGATCCTCACAACAACCCTGTGAGGTAGGTGCTATTGTTATGCCCACTTTATAGTTGAAGAAGTTGATATGGAGGTTAAATGATTTGCCCAGAATCATGCATCTAGTAAGCGTATGAGTCTGCTGGAATGGAACTCAGGGTCTTCCTTACTCTAGGCTCAGTGCTTTACCTTCTGTGCCAACATTGTGCTACCTGATACTCCCATCTCCTCACTCTGTGTGTTTTTATTGGCTGTTCTCTTCACCTCTGCCTCCTGACTTCCTTGCTTTCCTTTAAGACAGCTCAAATCCTACCTTTTCTGGACCTTCCTTCTTCCTACAGTTGCTAGTCTCTTCCCTTTAAAATTACCTTCCATTTATATTGTAGGCGGTACAGTGGATAGAGCAACAGTGCAGGAGTCTGTAAGACCTGAGGTCAAATCTCATCTCAGACACTTGACACTCACTAGCTGTGTGACCTTGGGCAAATCATTTAACCCCAATTGTCTCATCCTGGGTCATCTCCAGTCATCCTGATGAATATCTGGTCACTGGATTCAGATGGCTCTGGAGGAGAAATGAGGCTGGTGGCTTGCACAGCCCTCCCTCACTCTAAACAAAGTTAAGTTCAAGTCATGTCATCATTTCTTTGATGGCATGGTCTTCTTTGGCAATGAAGGATGAACATACACATGTAAGACACCTAGGTGGTGTAGATAGAGTGGTGGATAGAGTCCTGGGCCTGGTGTTAGAAAGATTCATCTTCTTCAATTCAAATCTGACCTCAGACACTTACTAACTATATGATCCTGGGCAAGTCACTTAACCCTGTTTACTTCAGTTCCTCATCTGTAAAGTGCGCAGCAAAAGGAAATGACAGACTACTCCAGTAGATATGCCAAGAAAACACCAAATGGGGTCACAGAGTTGGACATGAATGAAAATGACTGAACAATAATAAATATTGGATATATCTTTTACTTATATAATTGTTTACATATTGTCTTCCCCAGTTAGAATTTGATCTCTTTGAGGACAGAAACCTTTCCCCATCTTCTCTGTATCCTCAGCACTTAGCATATTTGGTGCTTAATAAATGCATGTTGACTGATTGAAGGAAACCTTCAAGACTAAGTTTCATTTGTGAAGGAAAAAAACAGGCAACTTATTAATTGCAACAATCTTATAGATGGCACTGCATCTACCAGTAAATTACAAAAACTTGAAAATGTGTCGAGTTTTAAAAATTATCTGCAAAACCCAACTAATTTCCTTCTTGTTTCTGTATTAAAGACATCCATAGTACATGTAGAAACCATTTTAATAAGGACTGTACAATCACCTTTCTTGGTGTGAGCAGAGGTGATAACAACACCATTCATAACATTTTCCTTTCTTTTGGAATCTTCCCCTCTTTGAGACAGCATAAAAATTGTTGTATCTTTAGTTCAGCATAGATTTTATTCTGTATATATTTGATTGGATCCAGATATTCTTCCTGCCTTCATATTCTTAAATGCTATTTCTCATATAGTATATTGAGTATTTCAGATATGATGGTTCTGCTGTTTGTTATTGATGATGACAACAGGTTGCTACAGAATTGCCAGAAAATCCATTACATTTCAAGTTTATTTGTGATTCTCTTGCCAATTTAATTTTTAAATGTTCTCAACATTCTCTAGATTAGTTGGGTTTCATGCAACTCTTTATTTCCCTCCCACCCCATTGCTTTTTTGAGGTGATACTGCTCATAATCTTGTACCATCCTTCCTTTGTATGCTTTGAAAATGAATTTTTATTTAAAATAAACATTGCCTTTAGTGGCAACATCTCTCTACTGGGAAAAGAGATTATGTTTTTGCCTGCTTCAATTTTGACTTTTATTTACTTGGCAATTTATTTATTTTAGTTTTTTAAATGTGGTGACTGTTATAAGTTAGACTTCTCTGAAGAGTTGTGATAATCACAATTGATATCTCTACTTTTATCCATTTCCCATTTTTCTTTGTCAACAACTCATTAAAGCAGGTTAGTCTGGAGCTATTATTATGGAATGCAGCATCTTCTTACTATTTTTTACTTTCTTCTAATTTCTTTACTTTTTCTCCAACTAGTCAATCATCTGATTATGAACAACTAATTTTGAAATGTCTTCTATTTCAGTTAGAGACCAGAGGCTTCCTGTCTTTAAAAATGTAATAAATTTGATTTTTGTTATTTTGTTCAAGCCTATCATATTTAACAATTTTTTAAAAGAATTATTGGCAACCAATAGAATTATAATTTCTTTGGCCAGATGCAGGTATTTTTTCACTTTAAATTTCTGGTGGCATGCTGGTTTTTCTTGTATAACTTCCTGATAACAAACCTAGACATGTGTTAGAAATATTCAGGAATTTGATTTTATTTGATTGCTGTAGACTTGCCAGACAAGCTGAACCAAAAGGTCTCAAACCTGTGGGTGAGTTAGGGCGATGTCTATCCTAAGTATGATAAAACTTCCTTCGATGAAATGGAAGGAACAATTTGTTCCATGAAGGTGGTTGGAGTACTTACTTAGAGCTTGGTAAGACACTGAAGATGTTGGGATATCCATTGAATCTCAGTTCATCAGCAGTCATCTTGACTTTTACCTTGCCACTGGACTTCAATGACTGCAAGAGAAAGTAAGACTGATGACTTTATGCAACTCTGCATCATTTAAATCCAATTCAGGCATATCAGGACATCACCCCATGATGTCCTCTTCAAAAGACAAATAATATGTGGATGACTGCAGACTTATTGTAAAAAAGAGAAAATCCAGAATCTTCTAGGCATCAGATGGAGCACACAAAAATGTACTTTCTGTCTTGAGTGCCACAAGCCTCACCCAAACCTAGGGGTTTAGAGAGAATGAGAACAGGTAGAAGGATTTGAGGGAAGGGCATAACAGTGCTGGGTCTTTTACAGTGCTAGTTAGTAGAGAACATTAGATATTATGAGTGAGAATATCATTCTACTATTAATAGAAATTAATTTTTATCTCTGAAAGAAAAAAGAGCAAAGAATCAATAAAAAACTGAGTTTTTTTGCTGAGAAATAAATCAAATCAAAAGCCTTCTGGAGAGGTAAAAGTATAAAATTAAATTCTATTAGGCTTTCAGAAATGCCAGTGAAACAATTCCTCTAGGAATTGGGAATGATTCAGAAGAGTAATCAAAGAGTTAAGCAAAGACATAAGTGAAACAAGGATAGATGACATTAGAACTCTTAAGGAAAAAAATGAATAAATCTAGAGGAGAATTTAAAACAAATGAAGGAAACACTCTAGGACAATAGATTCTCTGACAAAGAAAATGATAAAATTAGAATGAAAAAATGCAGGGCAGAAAGTAAATTAATTGAACAAGTCAATTAGCATTTACTAAATGCTCAAAAGATAATCAGATTAAAAGAGCATATGAGAACTCTACAAAACAAAAATATTGAACCTGAAGATGATGCAAAGAAATAGTGTAAGGAAAACACAAAACAAGAAACTTCAAGAACTCATATAGTAAAATTACATAGAAGTATTGGAAGTAAATAGAAAGGCAGAGTGAGAATGAATTTGTGGAATATAGCTATAGTTAAACACCAATTTTAACTCAATCAGAAACATTTTGGTCACATTTCAGAATTATTGCTATAAATAACACATATTGCAAGTACCTAAGGAAAAAAAAGCCCAAGTCATTCTCATTTCAAGGGAAACCTGTTGAAGTAGTGCAGCAGTAGAAGTTTGCAAAGAAATTATTGGGGAAAATGGTATATGATAATTCAAAACACAAAAGATATCAGTTCACAACTTGCACCTAAAAATAACAAATTCTGAAAAACTGATCTTATTCATTAATAAAAACACTGGCAATTCAGCAAAAGGGAGGAACTTGACTCATTCCCCCCAAAAGAATCCAGAAGTTATCTCAACATAAAAGTGCATCAAAAGAAAGATGAATAGATTCAGATAACAATGAAAAATCAATAATGCAAGATGTTGTTTTATTTTCTCTTTTTAAAAAATATATATGAGAAATATTTAGAAAACAATGAAAGAATATCCAAAGAGCAATAGATCTGAGAGGCAAAAAAATCAGGTGAAGGAAAGGACAAAGCATTGAATTAATATTTCAGGGGCAAATATATACATATTTCCTTATTAATAAATCAACATTTTTGTTATAAAATTGCAAAAAGACATTTATTATTATAAACATTATTATAAACATATTACTTATAGGAGACTTCAATATTCCTCTATAAGTGCTAGACTAATCCAAGAAAATAAGTAAAAAGAAAAACATAAAGATAAACAATTTAAAAAAAAATTTAGCTATGAAAGACCTATGAAGCAACCTCAATGGAAATATTAAGGAAAATATATTATTAGCATCACATTGTTCTTTTACAAAAAAAAGAAAAAGTAGTTAAAGAATTTTCTCAAAAGAAGTGGACTGAGTTAACCACCAGGGCAAATTGTTGTATTCTGGTAAATCCCTTGTTCACCCACAAGATCCTACACAATACTTCCAGGGAATAAGGAATTTACAAGTAATATAAAAAAGCAGAAATAAAAATAGTACCAGTCTTGACATAATATACATGTAATCAATACAGGAAATATGAATAAAAGATACAGACCTAAATTGACACTAATAATATCCTGAATAATGAACAAGTCAGATAATAAATAATAATGTTAGATACAATGTACCAAAATGTATGAAATGGAGCTAAGAAGACAATGGATACTTCTGAAAGCCTATATCAAAAAAACAGAAAAAAGAAAATAAGGGAACTCAACAGAACAAAAAAACCCCTAGAAAATAAAGAAATTAACTCCTTTGTAAGCAAAAAAGACGAAAATTTGAGAAAAAATAGAACTTGAACTTTAAAAGACTATAGCATTGTTTTTCAAAAATCTTAAGGGCTGTTTTTAAGAAACTTAACAAAGCTGGTAAACTATTATCTAACCTGATTTTAAAAGAAAGAAGAAAATCAAATTTTAAAATGGTGCTTTCACAATAGACAGTACTAAAGAGTATTATAAAAACTACCTAAGTATATGCTAGGAAGCAATTTAGAGAAGAATATGATTATCTGCAAAAATAAAACATTGGGCACTATTGCTGTCACTGTGACTAAAGAGAGAAGGAAATTGGAGGTGGCTTTGGAGATTTACAGGGCTGATAGGCACATGTAGAATGAATTGGTTAGAGATAGGATCCCATTGTACAACTTCAGATTTTCTGCCACCTCATAGACAAGCGGTACATGAAATTCAGTACAGGGCAAAGGAAATTCAGAAATTTTTTATCATAGGTAAAAAGTGGGTCATAGTATTAGCTGGGGACATCCAATGCCAGAAATAAAGTACAATGATCTTATTGTATATATACTAAGGAGGCAAGCATGCTTTGACAATAGGAAAACAATTAGCGTAATTATTAATTTGTAATCCAGGGTCCCTCCAAGGCTCTGACCTCACAGGAAATGGGTCTCAGGCAGACTAACTCTAAAGAGTCTTCTTCATTTGTTTCATTATCCATACTCAGAGTTTGTTCTGAGAAAATCAAATATGCTTATATCTGATTTTGTGTCTGGGTTACCACAAAGGTGATTGTGTTCCTAAATCCTATAAACATTCAGAGTAATAAATTTATTTGGGTAGAGGATGGTGTCCGTTTCACTCCACAGAAAGTTAAGATGGTACATAGGCCACATAGAAGCCTTCTGTATCTCTTCTGTAAAGAGATGGGAAAAAAATGTTCAAAGATTTTTCTCAAAAGAACTGAACTGATGTTAACCATAATGGCAAATAGTTACATTCTAGTAAATCCCTAATTCTTCCAAAAAAGAGCCTACCTAATACTACCAGGATTCATACCCTGGGACTTGGATGCCCACCACAAGGTAAACACTATCTTGGGCTACTAGAGAGATAACTTCTGTTCCATCATATCAGCACTTCCTGATTAATTCATTATAATTTCAAGGGGAGGCAAAATTCTTATCCCTTTTTTTCTCCCTACTAGGACTTCAATTCTTATTACTTCTCTGTTTGCAGAGGTCATGGGTAGCCCTTACTTTAAGAGGCCTTCTATCCAGAATGTCCTCTTTTCTCTCTTTGGAAGGTATGGTCTATGATTGCAGGAACTTGAGGCTACCCTTGAAGTAAGCTTCAAGACTGACGCTATTCAAGAAATCTCCCATCTCTTCCTGAATACTAGATTCTGGGTTACTGCCACAAAATTTAGATTCATTCTCCTGTACAGGGGATAGAGACTCAAGAACATTGTCCAAGAACGCCCACATGGACTAGAACATGTGTGTTTCTGCCACATGCTTTTGTAGGAATTCTGTCATTGTTTTGGTCAGGCTGGGAAGGTTCAGTGTCAGGAAATATTTTATGCTACTAAGTGTATACAAGAGTTGTGGGTGAGCATATATAACTTGCATGTGCTCCTGGCTTTCAGGCAGATTCTAATGAATCCTTTGATAGGCTTGTGCATATATGCACAAGCTTCTAACAGTAGCTAGAACCCAAATCCACTCTGCTGTGCACTAATTTGACCTTTGGACAAGAAAAGGCCACACATGCATGCGCGCACACACACACACACACACACACACACACACACACACACACACACACTTTTGTAGACCAACAGAAAGGGTGATGCCTCAGACAAGAATCCTTCTTCCTTAGAACCACAGCTCACCAATCATCTTGGGGAAGCCCCAGTCACTGGAAACCAACACAAAACCATCCCCATCCTTCAATGAGATATAAATGGGCATGCCCACCCTCTACGAGGAAGTACCCATAAGATAGCCTAAACAAAGACTCTCCAGTTCTGTAAACTTATCAAAATGATCAGGGAAACTTTCTATTCTTATAAGCCACAAAACAAAACTTATTGATATGAAAATAAATTAAGGTTATTAATATTAAATTATTAATATAATAAAATTATTTTAGAAATTATATAATAAATGATTAAAATAATTAAATTAATATGATATTGAATTATTAATATTAAAATCAATAAATGTAGAAAATCAGCAATAAAACATAGCAATTATTCATGTTAAAATTGCTAAAAAAGAGGAAGTATAGAAAGATTCTTTTTTAATACGATCAAAATGTACATTTCTAAAACTAATGATAAAATATTATCATTAAAAGAGAAATGTTGGAAGTTTTTCCAGTACAAACAGGAAAAAAGGGATCTTTTCCCTTCCCACTATTATTTGACATACTTATGGAAGTGCTAGCTCTACAATGAGAGAAAATAAAGGCATAAGCATCAGGAAAAATGAAGACACAATTATTTCTATTTGTATGTGACATGATAGTTTGCCTAGAAATCCCCACTGAATCAATAAAGAGACCATTGTCTTGGTAAAGTTGCAGAATGCAAAATAATCCACAAAAAATTCTGTAGCATTTCTCTATAGTACCAACAAAACCCAGGAGGACATTATGGTAAAAGAGAAATTCCTTTCAAAATAATTACAAAATGCATTAACTATCTGGAGGTTAGTTAAGTTACTAAGCCATACTCAAAATTTATATAGATGTAGCTGTAACATAATCCTTATAGCAAAGAAAAATATTTGGAGAGGTAGTGCTCATCATTTGCCACTATCAATCTATAAAATATGATGATACTATATAAATCAATTTATAGATTTCATGTTTTATCAGTCTAATTGTCAAAAGGATACTCTGTAGAACCAGACAGAATAATAACAAACTTCTTTTGGTGGAATAAAAGATCCACCCTGTTAAAGGAAATAAAAAGGAACAAAAAGGACATAGTACTTTCAATTAAGCAAACAAACATTTCTTAAATACCTGCTATTTAATAGTGGGCACTGTGCAATATGCTGGACATAAAAAAAATTATGAAATGGTTCCTTCTCTCTAGGAGATTTCATTCTATCAGATGAGATCACATGTACATAAGTAAATATTAACAAGATGAAAATTTTGAAAATAATAATTTTGGAGCAAGTACATTAGCAACTGAAGGGATCAGGAAAGACTTCACTGATAGGATAATGGGAGAGCAGGGTTTTGAGCAGTGGCATTTTCCTTAGAAGATGCTTAGTTGACATTTAGGTGATATTCAAGGACTTCCTCACTTCTGAGGCTCCACAGACCAACTTTGACTGCTTTTAGTTGGCCATGATGACTTACGCATTTGTACTGTGAGATGAACAATATCTTTTAATGAGATATTGAGCTGGAAAAGCTGATGATATGTTGTGATGCTATATTATATGGAAGAAGAGCCACATTCTGGCTGGTAGATGATTTGGAGTAAGCTTTTGAAAAGACAAGATGTTACTCCAACAGGAGGTTGGAGGAAATAAAGAGTCTTTCACTGTCCTGGCATCATGACTGATCTGAGCCCCGCTTCTCATGGTGTAACATGAATTCATCTATTATAGTTGAGTTTACACAAGAGGCCCTGAGCTATTTAGATGCTACTCATGGGTCTTTCCTTTCCTATATAATTTCCTTTCCTATAATACCAATCTTGTGAACATTGGAAGGTCTTATAAGGCCTGCGATTGCCAGTGAAAAGGGCAGTATCTACTGGAGTGGTTGCAGTTACGGTAGCAGGAGCAATATCTGACTCACAACCAAGAAGAAAAGCATGGACATCAAAGAGAGGCCCCCAGACAAGAAGACCACTCTTAGATCTTACCTACAGAAGAGAAGAGGAGAAATATGTAGGAGAGAAATGTAAAATGGTCAACAACAGTTTGTTAGTAATGGATAATTAATTTGGAAAGGTATTTGGGGACAAATTATGAAAGGTTTTAAAGGCTAATCAAAGAAGCTTATCTTTGATCTTAGAGGTAATAGGGAGTTCTTGGTGTTTATTAACAGGTGATAATGTCAGACCCGCACTTAAAAAAATGGCTTTTGTGTTATTTGGAGGGTGGATTAGAGTGTAGACAGACTTGAGGTACTAGGAGATCAATGATGAGGGTCTCATCTAAGGTGATGACTGTATAAGTAGAAAGGAGAAAGACATGAGAGATATTGAGGCCGAAGCAAGATTTGACAACTAATTAGATAAGTGGTAAAGTGACAGTAAGGAAATAGGATAAGATCAAGATTGCAGACCTGGGTGACTACGATAGTTGTACCCCTAAGAAAAATAAGAAAGTTTTGAAGGGGGATAGGATAGTGTTTAAGGGGAAAGAGAATGAGCTCAGCTTTGGACATGTGGAATTTGAGGTAATATATGACATTTATTTTGGAGATATGGGAAACTTCAGAAAAGACCATGGCTGGATATGTAGATTTGGGTGTTGTATGTATAAAGATGATAAATTCATAGAAAAAGGCTAAAGACACAACTTAGAGGCTATAAAGACAGAATAGAAGAGGATTCAGGACAGAGTCTTGGGAATCTACCCACAATTAAAGGGTATGATATGACAAATGAATAGGGAAAGGAACTGAGAAGAAGCAATTAGATAAGGTAGGAAGAAAAGCAAATGAGAGAGCAGTAATGAAAATCTATAGAAGAGTGAGGAGGACAAGGTGGACTATAGTATCAAATACTACTTGGAGGTCAAGTATAAAGATCATCCTGACTTTTAATTATGCTTACTCTAAAGCAGAAATCATCAAAACTGTTTGGTACTGGTTTAAAAAATAGAAGAGTGAACTGGTGGGACAGACTTGATTAAAGAAGAATCAAAAATAATTAAACTGAGTTATTTGATAAAATCAAGAACATCAACTATTTGGGGAAGAATTCCCCATTTGACTAGGATCCCTAGGAAGACTGGAAGGTGGCATGGCAAAAATTATGCCAAGTTGAACATCTCATATCACATGCTATAATAAGTTCAAAATGGTACGCAATCTGAATATTTAAGGTCACATTAGAAAAAAATAAAAGAGAACCTTTCGTAACTATGACAATTGGAAAAAAATTCTTAACCAAATAAGGGATAGAGGTGACTATAAAAGATAAAATCAATAATTTTAATTATATAAAATTGTCAAAAACCAATATAACTATGGTTAAAAAAAAGAGGAAGATGTCAAATAGGAAAAGAAAAACCTTCCCAAAATTTTCAAATTAAAAACTCAAATACCAAAATCTTTCAAACAGGAAAAATTTCCATGATAAAGGCCTACTATTCAAGATATATAGGGAATTTACACACATAAATGAGGACAGAACCATTGCTCATTGGATAAATGGTTAAAGGAAATGAACAAAGAGTTCTCCAAAGAATTATAATTAAACCATATGGTTTAATTCTTATTTAACTCTTTTAAGTAGTATCAGACTCAAACAGAAATGGAGCCAATGAATCTTACATAAAGATCCCTGCAAATGCATGTTGACTTAGAAAATCACATATTAATATTATTAATTGTTCTATTGTATTATTAATTATTTTGCTAAATATTTCCCAATTACATTTTAATCTGGTTTGGGCTACACTCTAGAGTGTTGCAGCCACAGTGCAGCCCACATGTTTGATATCTCTGCTTTAAGTCACTCGTAAAAAAATACACATTTAAACAACTCTGAGTTTTCACCTCATACCTAGCAAATTGAAAAAGATAATAAAATATGGAAATAGCCAATGCTGGAGGCTCTATGTGTAGTGTGATGTTCTAAGGGAATACTAATACTAATACTAATTTCTGGTGGAGAAACAGTTCAACTCTTCTCAAAAACAAGTTGGAAACATGTGACTAAAATGTCCAACCCTTTGGCTCAAAGGTCCCATTTCTAGGAATATACTCCAACAAAGTTAAAGGAAAAACATCCCACAGTCACCAAAACTTTCAAAATAACATTTTTTAAGGGGGTGATAGTGAAGAAGTGGAAACATTTCCTTATTTAAACGGGGAATGGCTAAGCAAACTGTGGTGTATGTGTGTAGTAGATATTACTGTGCCACAGGAAACAATGGTTGAGAAGAATTCAGAGAAACATTGGAAGCATTAAATGTATTTAAACTGATTCAGAGTGAAGTGAACAGAACTGTAGAAAAGGTGTAAACACTGATTGCAACAATGTAAATGAAAAGAACAATAAATGTGAAACTGAAAACTATAATTATAATGATGAAGTTTGACTCTTAAGAAGAGATGAGAAAATACACTTTCCTCCCCTTGAAGAGCTGGGGAAACTATCTATGGATGTGGCACATTGCATGGACTATCAGGCGTTATCGATGTGTTGATGAGTTTTGCTGAGTTGCTATTTTCTTTTTTAAAAAGAGCTTAATGTTTGGGTGCAGTTAAATTGAGTTGTTATCATATTTAAAAATAACTATGCTGTAAAAGTTAAAGTTTCATAAAATTTAGCTTAGAAGTCCCATCAGTCTGTATATCTCAGTCTCATGCCCAGAGAGAGAAAAGAAAAGCTCTTTCCACTTTACCAGTCATAAATTAAAGATATGTTGGGAAATCAATTATAACTTAGTCCCTCTGTGTCATCTATCACAAAAACCATGCCAAGTCTGTCAGCAATTACACCTCTTCAGCATCTTCATCCTTTCCTATACCAAGTAAAATATCAATGAATGATCTTTCATTTCTTCCATAAGATGTATGCCATCATAACCAACTGACATCAGCAAGATCAGTAAGAGAACATTAAGAACAACTTTATACTTACCCAGAAGTTGTGAAATGAGATCCTGGACTTTTGCTATCCATAGAACTCAGAGATGGGAATTCAGAAATCCTTAATCATTCAGGCTACCACAAAGAGCCAGTATCAGACAAAAGAACAGTCTAAGATCACCAGGTAGGTGACAGGGAAGATTTGTTGGTGATGTGAGAGCATCAGATAATCAATGAAATGATCTCTTCCTTGATGTGCTTCAGAGAAGCAACCTGTTTGTATCTCCTAAAGATATGCTGTTGGTATGATCAAAGGATATGAACAGGCAGTTTTCAGATGAAGAAATTAAAACTATCTGTAGTCATATGAAAAAATGCTCTAAATCAGCATATATTAGAGAAAGGCAAATTAAAATAACTCTGAGGTACCTCCTCACACCTATCAGATTGACTGATATGACAGAAAAGGAAAATGATAAATATTGGAGAAGATGTGGGAAAATCAGGACATTAATGTATTGTTGGTGGAGTTGTGAACTGATCCAACCATTCTTGAGAGCAATTTGGAACAATGCCTAAAGGGCAATCAAACTGTTCTTACCCTTTGATCCAGCAATACCATGACTACCCAAAGAGACTTACATGAACTGATGCTAAGTGAAATGAGCAGAACCAGGAGAACACTGTACGCAGTAACAGCAACATTGTGCAATGGTCAACTATGATTGACTTAGCTCTTCTCAGTAAAAACAATGACCTAAGACAATTCCAAAAGACTCATGAAGGAAAATACTATCCACATCCAGAGGAAGAACTATGCAGTCTGAATGCAGATTGGAACATGCTATTTTCACCTTTTTTTGTTTTTTTTTCTGACTTTCCCCTTTTGTTCTGCTTCTTCTTTCACAACATGACTAATGTGGAAAAATATTTAATATACATGTATAACGTACATGTATAACCTAAAAAAAAAGAACAGATGTTAAGTATCTATGTGTCTCTCTATGTTGTAGAGAGCTACTTGAGTGGCATGTGTGAGAGCAAATGTGGAATGAATGACAAATCACTGAGAAGAAAGGCAAGGACATGGTTATAAGATGGGCAAGAGCAGGAAGTGATTCATCACCATATTAGGAATGAAATATCTACATGTGGAATTTGAGGTAGCTATGTGACATCTATTTTGAAATATCTAATAGATACTTGGAGATATAGGACACGTTTGGAAGAGATTAGGACTGGATGTCATTTGTATGATGATGATAAGTTTATAGGAAATGATGTCACCAATTTAGAGAATATGGTGGTAGAAAAAGGTTTAAGGCAGAGCTTGGGGCTACACTCACAATTAAGGGGTATGCTCATCTCACCATGGATGGAATGAAACCATTAGGGTGTGTAACTTACCAAAGTTTGACTCCAAAGAAAACATGTTTCATTTTACCTAATGGAGGGTTTATCTTTATGAGGTACCAAACTCAAGTATACCATCTTTTCATTCCTATGATTCCCTGGTTTAGGACATAAGGCAGATGAAATTGGATATCAAAGTCATCATCAAATTCAACTTCAAACCTTTGTTGCTGATTCAGAAGGTTGAGAAAAAAATCCCAAGACTGCTGAATTTGAGTGGGATATATTTAATCTTTATGAAAGGAAAATCCAAGTACAAATCCAGTGAGAATGCCATTAGAATGAAGGAAACATGAATGAATATGGAGACAGATACTCACCAAAAAGAAAAAAAATGGACTTGTCTTCTCAAATCCATGAACTTTGAGTTGTCATTGTTAGTATATTGTTAGGTGTATTACCTAAAAGTGTTTGAACCAGCGATGAATTATAAAAACCATGATGTGATCAAATGGGAGGACTACATTGGTCACAGTGGCATTTAACATGGTGCTAACATAAGTGTGGCCTCACTCTTCATCAATCTGGTTGCTCCATGATGTGGAGATAGATAGTATCAACACTCCTTGTCTTTTCCTTTTCTCTAAGACAGCACACACCCTGTGCAAGAAACTAGATTAGATCTGGATCAATCCTACCATAAAGGGGGTGAAAAGAGTAGCCCTCTAGGGTCTCTTGGTATTCAGCATCAGAGCCCAGGGTTCCCTGATTTCTCTTATCTTTACTACCCCACCCTGGCTCTAGGTCTATGAATTTTTTGACCCAATTCAGGCTAAGGTCTCCTGGATGGAAGAACCTCTAATTGCCTTTCTGGGGCAGGGCAATTGTGGGGGGTCAGGGAAAGGGGAAGGCAATACCCGAGTCCCTAGTTTCCCTGAATGGGAGAAGAAAGCAGGGAACAATAATTTCTATAGCAGCTACTACATGCCTGGCACTGTGCTATGAATTTTATAATATCTCATTTGACCCCCACAACAGCTTTGGGAAGAGATGTGTTATTATCCCTATCTTATGGTTGAGGAAATTGGAGCAAAGTGAGGTTAAGTGACTTATCCAGGGTCACATAGTTAGTATCTGCGGCTGAATTTGAATTCAATTCTTTCTGACTCTGGGAGCTGTGCTTTCTCTACCCCTCCATGGAGCTACCTCATAAAAGGTGAGTAAATGCACCTTGTTTGTATGCTCAGTTCTCTGCTTTCATTACAGTGTGTTGCAGTTTGTATACATATGGATTATCCAATAAATTCTGGGGGAGGGGGGAGAAAACTTTGGGAGTGGGAGAGAGAAGATTCTTTTTTATTCAGAAAAAGCTTCCATGAAGAGCAAGCAGAGAGAGCAGTTTGGTATGCTAAGTTGGCAGAAAACCTGAGAGATTGTGGCCTGAAGGTGGCACATGACTGGTAGTGCAACAGGAGGTCTCCCAGCCTCAACAGACCATCTTTATGAGTCCATGGCCAAAAAAGTCTACCACATCAGATAGACAAGTTCTGGTCATGAACCTTTGTAAACTCAGGATGGTCTTCTGACAACTCACATTTTAAGGAGTTTAAAGTCTTCTCAGCTGAGAGTTTGCAATTGACTGGAACAATACTTTCAAGACTCAAGAATCACCCTCATACCATGGTGAAACAATGGAAGAGGACAATTAGTGGAGGATTTTCACTCAAATCACCAATCAAATTTGCTGTAACATCTAAAATAACTTTTGATTGTTCTAAAAGCTCTATTGCTGTTATTTAAAAATTTAAAATAATAGCATAATTACTATCAGGAGAAACATGATGCATTCCATGTTGACCTTGAAGTCTTGAAGATCTCTTATTTCTGATGTACTAATTGTGTGATTTGGGGCAAATAACTTAATCTCTTAGTGCTCCAGGCAAATTCCAGGCAAATAAGTTCCCATCTGCATTGGTGAGGGAAATTTCCATTCTGGGAATTTCCATCACTGATGACATCACAAGGGCATCCAGCTGGGGAAAATTAGTTTTTAAAGAGCTATTAAAGCTATTGTTGAACACCAGTACTATCCTTTCTCATTAAAGAACACGTTCATCTTCACCTACACTACTCCTCTCCAAAGAAAATAAAAAAGCTATGCATAGTAGAGTAACATAGTAACAAAGGATAACATAGCAGAGTAACATCAGACACGAAGAAACTTTGTAGCCTCCTATGTCTGGAAATTCATTGGATAGCAAGAAGCTGGTTAGAGGCCTGAGATAAGTGACTAAGAGCAGAAAAGAAGCTAGGTTTTAAAGAAGTGACTGAATGGAGCAACTGACTGTCTGCGGGTAACAAAAAACAGAAGATTACTAAGGTTAGCCCTTGGCTTGGAAGATAAATCCTATCACCAGTACTAACCTCTGAAAAAAAGGAATGATTATTAATGTGTTCAGGCTTGGGGATAGAGCTCCTGAGCTCCAGTGTAGTCTAATTTATGTTTAAATTGACAGCAAGAAAGACCTTAGAGAACTAATATAGGCAATTATAAAGCTGAGCCTGGATAGAAGAGGGATCAAATCGGCCATTGACAAGTTAACAAAGAAACTACGAAGACAGATAAAATCTTAATGAGAGCAAGTATGGATGAAGAATAGCAAGAAAGTCAGGAAAGTGCCTCTAAAAAAGCCCATAATGAAGGAGTGAAGAGGGTACCCAATACTTGCCTTGAGAACATTGGTCATGGCAAGGAGCTCATGTTATGAGCAAGCTATATAACATAGCTTTAATGCTCATAATGCTTTGGGACAATAGGTGAGAAACTTTTGGCTTTGGTGATGGAACAAATCTTGCTTTCTTCCCCTCCCCTCATAACTTTCATTTTTTTCCTTTATTTTTCTATTTCCTGATATTATCACTGTCCCTCCAACCCTGCCAAATCCTGAACTCTCCCTTTATCAAAGAAAAAGAACTAAGCCAACTGATATAACCACCTGCAATATTAGTCATCTGCTTCTATGTTATATATTATATTATGGCATGTCATGCCATACTACATTTTGTATTGTATTGCATTATATTAAATTACATTACACTACACTACATTATATGATATTATATCCTCCCTTTTTAGTGTTAGGAATGAGATGAAAAACATAGTAGAGGCAGTTATGGAGGAATCAGAAACACAAGTGTGGATATGTTCGGTGGATGAGCAGCTAATTCTTTTCTTGTTAGTACATTTGAACTTTGAGGAATTTTCAATGAGGCACTGACCTCAAGGAGTTTATATTCTGTTGGGAGAAGATGATGTGAAAGGAAACTGAAAAGGGGAGGGAGGAGATACTAGAAAAATTCAGTGCCACGTAACCTGGAGAGGAATGAGACCTGCCTGGCCTAGGCAGCCTCCTTAAATGGATGCTTTAGGAAAAATCATCCAATAAGAGGTAGGGGTGGTAGGGGTGGGGTTGTGTGGTGGGAACTTTCAAAGCGTGAATTCCAGGGCTGACATGAGCTTCCAGAAAGAAGAGGTTCTGGGGTATCTTAGAGAAAGTCCAGAGTGCAGCGTAGCCTGGAGGGGAATAAGTAAATTGCCAAAGGACACAGCTAATGAGAGGCCAAGCTAGGCACTGAAGCCAGTATCTTCTGACTTTTAAGCCCAGGGCTCTTTCTACTATACCACACTTTCCATAGCTGGAATTAATAAGAAAAGTTTTGCTAATGACACAATTTACTTTTCTTATTAAATCACAGCAGAGTTCACCTTGTCAGTGTGGAGTCCAATTTAATCGTTACCTCATTTGTCCCATGCTAAGTTTTTGCTTTTACCTTTCAATGCCCTTGGAAAAAGCAATCAATCTCTTAATTTGACATGTTTCCTATAGTGACACCCCTCCATTCTTCCCCCAGAGCCATGGCAACTCAAAATTGAAAATTATGACCAATTTGCAAAAGAAATGGCAAGTCCTTTACAGCCCTCTCAAAGTTCCAACCCTTAAACTGCTGAATGAGGCTTAAAAAAGAAGGTAATGCCAGTGAGTCTTTGGAAAGATTGACCCCTTTTCTTTCCCTACCCCCTTTCTTAGATGATTCTCAGACCAAGTTTTCAAATACTGAAAATGTATCTATTTTCACTGATTTGGGAGTTTCCTCCTACAGCACAGGTTGTAACCCATTCATGCCTGCTACCTTTCCTGTGTGATTCTTCGTCTATGTTTTTCTTAATAGTTCACTATATGGAGTCTACTCAATGTGCTGAGTCCTTCTTGGTTTTCTCCTGACACTGTGAGGATGCCAATGGCATCCTTTCCTTTCCTTTCCTCTTTCCATGTAACTAGTGCCCAGGGTCACACAGCCAGCAAATCTGAAACCAGATTTGAACTCAGGAAAATGAGTCTTTCTGACTTCAGTCTAGTATATTATCCACTGCACCACCAAGCTGCCCCCCTAGACTCCAGTGCATCCTCAAAGTAATGGGCAAGTCACTTAACTCTGTTTGCCTCAATTTACTCTTCTGTAAAATGAGCTGGAGAAGGAAATGGCAAACTGCTCCAGTATCTTTGCCCAGAAAACCCCAAATGGGGTCACACAGAGTCAGACATGACTGAAATGACTAAACAACAACTAGGACCCGAGTCTAGAAATGGCATTATAATGAGATCCTCTTAATAGTCTGATAATAAGCTCAATACATGGTGGACTTGCCTTATGCTGATTTCCATGCAATTGTATTCTAGTCATGTTCTAGTTAAGGTCCAGTACAGCTTTATAAAATCAATGCCTTCTCCCAGATGATGTGATTCATTGCATTGTACTCAAAGAGAATACATCCAACCTCATTCATATCACGAGTATGTTTTTTGCGGTCATCCATGATTTTGATGTCTGAACATCTATTTTGGAATCTTTAGGATTTTGACTTTCAGAGGGAACAGGCAGATCTCCATAAGGCAGTAACTCTAGTGTTCGTACAAGCTAGGAATAGAAAATAAACCGTCTGCTATTTAAATGGAACATTTACCTTGTGTATTTCAGCAGAGATGGAGCAAAAGAGCATGAGCAGTCAGACCCTTGATCTGACTCCAGAAACCTCTGTATTACACTATGATACAGATTTCAGAATACACAAGAGAGTTCTTGTTAATTTGTTATTTCTCTTACTTCATTGGTTATTTTTTCTCTCAAACTATTCAGCAATTTTCTTTTCTATTCTCTCAGCAGTGCAAATAACATCTTTGAGCATAATGCCTGACCACTTAACTTGGAGTTATTTTCCTTGTAATAGAACATCCTCTCTGAAGAACTACTCTTAGAAAATGGAAGCATGAAATAGTAAGAATACAGTTCCATTCAACGAGAATTTTTGGAGTTTTTACTTTGAATTATCAACACATTATAATGGAAAGAACATTGGACTTGGAATTAGGAGAGTCTGAGGTCTGGTATCCTAGCTTTAATAACCACTAGTTGACAAGTCAACTAACCTCTCTGAGTCTCTTTTTCTCTTTGTTCATTCTTCACAGGATTATCAAGTCCATAAGCTCAAGTTACCTAATATAAACCCTTTATTTTAGGAGATGAGGAAACCAAAGTTTAGAAAAGTTAAATGACTTGCCATGGTCATGCAGCTTTCAAGTATCAGTGGTAGGATTTGAACTCAGATAATCCTGGCTCCAAGCCCACCACTCTATCCACCATGCCATGCTGCCTCTCTAAGCATAGTGAGGTTGGCAAAATAAATATGGGCATGGTGTCTACCCTCAAGCAGCTTATGGTCTTTTCAGTGAGAAGTGTAGTGTAAAATAACTAGTGAACAGTATAAGACAGAATTAATTGTAGTGACTTTTTGTGTCAGAGTCGGTGCCATAGCATGCCAAGAAGGGACAGTTCAGTCTGGACAGGAGATTTCTGGGAAGTACTTTTGGTAGGATTTGCTCCTTGAAGGATGGTTAGGATTTGAGTAGATGCAGAAGAAGGAGAAAGGGAATTCTGAGTCTTCATCTGAGCATAATCTCCAGTTGGAGTTTTTTCAGCCCAAAGTGGGTGGTGAAGCTGAGTGATACCTTAAGAAGGTGTGGCAAATGGAACTAGTCTAGGAACTTGGACATTCATGAAAAGAGATAACAAGAAAACTATCATTTTCTTCTGCTGGAAAAACTATGGCTAAGGATCAGTAGTGGAAAGGAGTGAATTTACTCTTCATCTCTGCCAAACATACTAAAAGAAGTACAAGGTTATGATAGGATGATAGGATTTGGAGTGGGAAAGGACCTTAGAGATCCCCTAGTCCATTCACTTTCTTTTACAGAGGAGGAAACTGAGACCTACTGATATTAAGTGTCCAAGGACACGGATGTGGGAATTTTTCAGTCTGGGTTTCATGAGAGCTTGGGTTAGGAGTAGCTTCACTTTCTTAGTTTACACAGTTAATCATCAGCAGTTATTTGTAGCAAAATGGAAATGGGGAAATTGTGCAAACCTTGGACTCACAGGAATAGCTAACGGTTAAATTTGTTCCTGTGAGAAATGCATTTCTCTGAATATTGTCTTTTCAGAATTTCCTTTATTGGAAGAAAATTTCTAAGGTAGGGTATGCCTCTTCTGAGCCAGAATAAGGCTCATCCTGCAGATGCCAAGAGCAAGACGATAAAGTACATCTTGAGGGTCTCTATTCCACAACTTTGTAGCTCTGTTTCCTTGGTCTCAGAAGTTACTTTTCTAGGAAGCAGATGTTTTCTCCAGACTCACAGTACACAGCTTTATACATAGCCTGCACATTACACAGATATTAAACCCCCCAAATGGCTTTATTTCAAGTATTAAAAGTTTCCTTTATTGTGTTTACAGAAAATTTTTTATTAGAGAAGATGGATAATATGACTTTTTCTCCCCCTTTCCTCAGGTTCTCCTCTTCTCCCAATTTCTTCACTATCTTTCCCCCTAGTTAATGTATTCATTATCTAATGAAAGCCTTGACTGTTTATAGCCAAGAGCTTATCAGTTTTGTTCACCATAGAAAGTCTGCTCTTCTTATTTGGTTACCATTAGACACAAATAGGTATTTATAAAGAAAATTATTCTATACATCCATTTTTTCAGTTCTTTCTCTGGATGCTATGTTATTGAAATGCTTACTTTATTCCATAAATTAACAAAATAAATTCACTAATAATAAAAAAGATTTGCTCTACTTATTTGGTTGATGTTATGATGATCTAGATGAGCTGTCACTGGATCATTGGCTATCACTTGGCTTATTTTCCCATGTTATAATCCATCACTGGTTCTTTGCAAACATAATGAAAAAGAAAAATAAGTAGAAAGTAAAAAGTTGAGGATGGTGGAAGGAGAAAGTTATAGTATCTCTCTCCCCTAATAAGATATTTTCTATTAAAAGAAATTTTTCTTGTGAAACAGAGACATTTTTGTGTTTATTATCTATGTGACTTCAGGCAAATCATTTAACCTCTCTGGACCTCAGTAGCAGTAGCATAGAAGAGAAATCCATGTTCTTACCAGGGAAGACAGAATACATGAAAGGGAAAACCAAAATTCTTGAGTATATGGAGCAATATTCAACCATGTACAAAGAAAGAGTCTAGAACTTCTGGATACATGGGACTCACATGAGGAAGTTGAGACAGACTAAAGAAAGTACCAAGAAGGATAAGGAAAACTGTGACTCTTCGATGGAAAGCAGCTCACTGTATATAGAATGATAGTGTTAGGAGTTGCAAAAAGGCCAGAGAGAACTTCTAGCTGTAACACTGGACAGGAGGGTCCATTGTGTAAGGAATATATGGTCCCATTGGTGTAAGGGTTTTTAAGTGGGATGGGTTTCTGCATTAAGGAATAGGCAGGGAGGTCTCTTACTCATCTAGTAAATAGGAAGTGGTTTTGGCTTCAGGAGCCCATCTCTCCTAGTCTAGGGGTAAATTTATAATTATTAACACTCTCTTCTGCTTATATTATAGGCTCTTAAGTTTATGAAAACTTGACCTTGTTTAGGGATATGATTTCAATGTCCTTCCATAGAGAGAGAGAGAGAGAGAGAGAGAGAGAGAGAGAGTGTGTGTGTGTGTGTGTGTGTGTGTGTGTGTGTGTGTGTGTGTGTTTGTGTGTGTGATTTCTGGAGAGATTCGTTATCTGCTCTTTCTCCCCTATGCTTCAGCCTAGTACTAGATGAAGTGGGGCTATTTCTCCCAACTCTCTACAAAGATGCAAATCTTTTCCTCAAACTCTATTTCTATCAGCATTTATCACACAGGTCGGCAAAATTAAACCAATAAGCATTTATTAGGCAATTATTATGTACTTGGTGTATGGTAAGCACAAGAAATACAAATGGAAGCAAAAATAAAAACAGTCCCTGTCTTCAAGGAGATTATATTCTAATGGGAGAAAAGGGCACAGGAAAAAGGAAGAGCAGGTTTCCACACCAGAACACAGAGGAGAAAGAAGTCTGAAGAGTCAGGAGTGAAGTCTGGAGTGGAATGAGGGATTAGTGCTTATTCAATTACTATGTTTTTAATATAGAGGAGGAATTAAAATAATAGCAGTGCAAAGACAGCAAGTAATGGGGAAGAGAGAGGGAAAAATTCGTTCTAATGAAAACAAACTTCTCAATGTCAGCTATAGAGGCTGAACAAGCTTCTTTTCCCTTTAAATCCTTCCTCTAATGGGAAGGAAGGAGAAACAAAAAGTTGGAGGAATTAGGACGTTATAATGGGAGCTGATCTCTCATCCAACATGAAGACAGGGGAAAGGGAGAAATCCAGGCCAGGCCATTGTCTTGCTTCACCAATCAACATTATCAGCTCTAGGCATTCCATCTAACCCCTCACCATTCAAGTTGCCCACTAGTCTTTGAAAGATGATACAGGAGAACAGGTATCCAGAGATAGCTTTGCCAACCTTAAAGTACTGTCTAAATGTTAGGTGTTATTATTGGACGCAATGCCAGCCTCTACCTGCTTGGGTGGCCCCAATGTGGAGAATGAAGGCTCCCTTTCCAGCTTATCTCTCCTATAATTTTCTAATAAAACAAAGAAATCCAAATGTAGTTATATCACCAAATATTGAACTTTGAGAGAGTTTCTGTTTGAGTCTCTTGTCTCCACAGCAGTGCTTGCAACTCAGGTGCTACGCAGTCCACCTCCTACCCCAAATCATTTTACAGGTGAGAAAGTTGGGACCCACAAGGTCACACGGTAAGAAGTCAGGATTTGAACCTCAGTTCTCTGATTCCAGTTACTTTGGTTTCCCTTACAAATCCTGTCTCCTCTAAGTTAATTCACCAAGAAAAAAGTTAACTTGCCTTTGAATTATGAAGCAATCTTATGTCCTCAGATAACTCTCTAAAAGCAAAGGGGAAAAGAACCCTCCCTTCTCTTCTTTGCCCTCAGTGAAATGAGGAACTTGATGATTGGATAAATTCATCTTGAATCTTATATTCAATGTCTGTTTTCCCCTGGCTAGGTGTGAACATTCGCAGTTGATAGGCCTGTTCTCTTTACTGAAGTCCTGACAGCCTTAGGAGCCTACTGTGATTTCGATTCATGACCTGACCAAAGAGGCTAAAAAATAAATTGAATTCTCAAGTATAGTCAGATTATGGGCCAATTACTTAGCTTGTTGAAACACTTTGTCACTTGGGCAACACACTCCTGGAGAAGAAAAACGTATTTCCTTGATTAAAGACATGCATTTTATTTGGTGTTTTCTTTAGAGATTAAAGTGACTATTTTCCTGGTGATACACAGGCTGTTTTGAACAGAATTCCCATCTGCTCTAATGAGAGTTATGTAAACAGTCCTTGCTTTCATTACCAGATAAACCTTACCCAAATGCAACTCGAACCAAGAAATAAGACACAGGTTTTATGATTAATTCTATCTCTGTTAGCTGTTGGAAGATATAGTAGAAAGTGTGTGGGACCTGAAGTCAGACAAAACCTGGGTTCCAATCTTAATTCTGATGCTTTCTGGCTCTGTGACCATAACCTTTTGGACCATAACCTTGGGATCAAATGACATGATATATACAAAGTGTTTTATAAACCATTAAGGAGCTATATAAATCTTAGTTATTTTTGTTCTTGATTGGATCATGTAAGTACTTTCTTTAAGACTATAGATCACAAACCTTCCATGTGCTTCTATCTTGTATAATCTGTATTCATAATCTAAAATCTACTACAGTGAGGGTCCACTCAATGCCCTAGAACATTGCCCCCTTCCAAAGATTGTTATTTGTATCAATAAGCACCCCAACATACAGAGGGGGGGCCTGCTATCACAGGTCTTTGATCTACATTTCTAAAAGAAAAGCCAACTTTTGAGGGGTTAACGATCACTTTAATAATCAAATATGTGTATCATTCAGTTAGTTCAGGGGAAAAGGTCAGCACCCTGAACTTCAGAGAAAATACAGAGAACTCTAAATCAACAAACAGTGCTTCCAAACTGTCTTGACAGTAAGCAATACATGTATTATAATTCAACAGACGGATACAATGCCTGACCACACATATATAGTTACCAGAAAGGGAAGCATCAACATCTGGGTTTTCAGAACTGGGGAGTTGCTGAATGACTTCCCAGAGTCTCATCTGGCACACAAAACTTAGCCCCAAAATAAGACCACACCTCAGAGGCTTCATAGACTTTTTAGAGCCAGAGGGCATCACATCCCTTGACAACCAGAGCCTTATTAACAAAAGTTGTGGGCCTTCCTACAAATCTTCCCAGGCCCATCAATGGGTGGGAAAGATCCTTCTCCATCACATTATTCAATCAGAGGCAGTTTTAACAAAAACAGCAAAAGATCCTACTTTGCTTGGCCTCACATTATTATATAAAAGTCAAATATTCTGTAAAAATTAACAACAAAATACTTAGCAATTCCCAGAGACAGACTTTATAAACAGAGCTATTATTCATCTTAGAAAGTTTTAAACCAATCCAATCTCAGTGAAACAGAGAGTTTATGAATGAACAAGGGCTGCTAATACTGAACTCTTCCCACATCTCCATGTTCCATAAGTTGTTTGGCACTGGAACTAATGATTTGTGGCCTCATCTGTCTTAATCTCCTTCCTTATGTTGTTCTTTGTTAAGGGAAGATTTCTATCTCTAACACACCTGCCTGCTTTACTTTACCAGTTCCTGGGGGTAGCAGTAATTGAAGGAGTGGCCATGTTGTGGTCATCCATATTGAGCACTGGGCTTAGAGTTAGGAGATGTAAGTTCAAATCCTGTATCTGACTTTTACTAGCTGCGTAATCCTGGCCAAATCACTTAATCTCTATTTATTTCAAGCAGCTCTCTAGAATTTAATATACTAAGTCATAGACTGTATACTAGCTTTCTTGATGGAAGAAATTTCTTACCTGGGACTTCCCTATGCTGATAAAATTAGAGATTCCTTCATGTTTGAGCGTATTTCCTTAATTAGGATGTAAAAACCTTGAAAGCAAGGTGTTCAGTCCTTGCCCCTCCCACTGGCCCCATAGTATTTACCACACCTTTTGCAGGGGCTTAATACTTATGGATTGAATTATCTTTTGTCCCCAATCAAGTGAGGAATTTAGCAAGCGTACCTCCTGGTTATTATCCATCAAGACAGCTCAATTCCTAATGTTTTAATTAAACTAATATTTAACTCTGAAGATCAATATTCACAGGCTCATCAATATTCACAGAAGCAGCTTATGTGTGAGTGTATATTCATCCTTTGTTGCCAAAGAAGACTATGCCATCAGAGAAATAATGACATGACTTGCACTTGACTTTGTTTTGAGGGAGAGAGGGCTATGCGGGTCGGATGCAGTGGAAAAAACACTGGGTTTGCAGTCTGATGACATGGGTTCAAATCCTCCCACTGCTTGAACCAATATGATATTGGGCATATTACCTAACTTCTCTGGATCCATCATCCATTATCATGATCCATGAAATGAGAAAGTTAGACTAGAACTGGATGATCTCTGAGGTCCCTTCCAGACCTAAATTTGTGATCTGAGACCTAAAAGAACAATGAGTTCCATACCATTCTGGAGCATAAAACTCCTCCATAGCATTCCCAACAACTGATAATCTAACCTTAGCTTGAAGAACTCCAATTGGTGGATGACATTGCATTGCAGCGTAATCTATTCCATATTTATGAGGAAGTTTTCTCAAGATGAAATCCTCTTCTGTGTTGCCTGTACCCTTTTGTCCTCATTTTACCCTTGAGGGTCAGGCAGAGTAAGTATAATCTCTCATGTATTTAAATATTAAATATTTAATATTCATTAGTTTAATATATAAATATTTAATATTTAAAACTCTCATGTACCTTCTTCTCAAAGTTTTTTTTCCTCTTGGTTAATCACCCCTGGTTTCTTCAATTAATACTCATACAACAAGATTTTCAAATACCTTCCCATATTTGTCCTCTTTGGGACATACTTTAAGGATGTCAACATCCCTTTTTCAAAGTCATTACATTTCAGCCTTTATTGTTTTTCTTATTGTTTCCTGGAACTAGCTGGGAGTGCAGAGGCAAGCAAGAATTGATATTCCCAATGGTCAGTGTCTTTTATAAGTACTTTCTTTAATTTTGGCCAAGTAGTGTCATATCAATTCCCTTAAGAAAAAAAGAAGCAGAACCAGGGGTTTAACAGAATATCAACTTTCTTTTTAGAATTCTAGGACCAAACCAGTCTCACCTTATCTCTCACTCTCTTCTCTGTTTTTGAACCCTTCTATACTCTCTACTTCTACACCTTATAAAGGTGAATTTTGTCTTGGAATATAGAAGCGTTCAAAAATGGAGATGAGAGTGAGTATATCCATGTATATGCATATGCATACACATGCACACATGTGTACAGGTATAAACATACACATACAGATACATACACATATAACCATATACATACATGCACACATACATGCATACATATTTACATATATATATATATATGTATATATATATATATATATATATACACACACACACATACACATACACAAAGCCATGTGGTACTCAGGGAAGTTGAATGGTTTCTTAGATGAGTATAAAAACAAGAATTATGGCAACAATAAATGTCTTTTCTCCAGAGCTTTTGTTCTCAGTCTTGCAAAGTGTATCCTATCATTTCCAGGTTTGCTAGAACCAATGTCATGTGCTCACCAGGGTCCTGAAAGAATAAGACAGCACAGAGGTTTGCCATAGTAGTGATGGAGTGTGCAATTTCAGTTATATTCTCTCCTATATACGTAGGAGATATGTGCTTACCTGGGTGAATCTGGGAAATAGAGTCCCTGGGCCTCCTTGTCTTGGCAGATGCCTTTCCATTTCTTTTTCTGAGAAATGACCATTTCCAGTCTTGAGAATTATCTTGGGTGTAATCCTGAGACTGAGAATTCCTGAATTGAAGGATTACGTATGGAGGAATAAAATTTCCTTAATAGACCATTTCTTAAGGGCCATGGGCTTCAGTGGGATCACTCTGAAGGTAGAGTACTAATGCCATATGACATGAGGCTGGGAAATCTGGTCCTTGTCAATCTTCCATCATAATTTCTGTGAGTTGCTTAGATTAGGTCAGTCCAAGATGAATGGTCAATATTTGTTTGATAGTCTCACAAAGGATCTTTATTAACTGGGGTAGTACACTGAGTATAATGGAGTGTGCAAGTAATTTATATTTCTTATATAATATTCTTGTATTTCACATATTATTTATGAAATTTCCGTGGTGAGGGAAAATTAGAAACTTTTCTCATCTTTAATGCTCATGTTGTATATTGAGTCCTTTGGTGAGAATGGACCCTGTCCCCCATTTTAGGGAAACCCTAGACCCAAACTACCCCTGAGCTTTGTTTTAGAGATTTTTCTGGAATTTTATTCTTGAATTAAGAGCAAAGACAAAGAGAAATACCCCTTGATTCTCTAAGGGGCGTCAGACCTCCCATGGGGTACATTTTCTTTCTGATTACATTGTTAGAGTTATTGTGATTATTTTTTTCCTGAAAGTTAATTTCAGTCTCCACATATAAGCTTTCCCATATTTCTTTGAATTTATTACATTCCTTTCTTAAGGTGCAGTAATATTCCATTACATCCATGAACCACAATATGTTTGGCTATCCCATACTATATGAATATTTTCTTTCTTTTTTTTTCTTTCTCTTCCCCAAACTCACCCAAGGGGAAATTCCCTGAAGTCTCTAAGGAGACAAGCAGGAAATCAGAAAAATGTCAAGGAATTGGATTTCCTCTACATGTCAGCTGCTTCCCAAAGTCCTTTCTTTATCTGTCCTGCAAGTATTTCCCTGAAGAGAGTATGGAACCAATGTGTGTCTTTTCTCAAAGCATACAGAAGGTATTTCCTCTTCACAGTGCTAGTCTCAACTCTACTTCTCTCACAGGCATACAGTATGGAGTCATTTTCTCCACTAATGAGGAGTATCTTATGCAAATGATCCAAACTTGAACATGAGTTACATAAGCAATCTAAAGATTTGCTAATACAGACTACTTTCTTATCAGTGATAATGAAGGGGAGAGTTGAGATTGAAGGAAGAATACTATGGATAGCTGAAATGTATAGATAATTCAAATCTTCATCAGTGGTTTGTATTTCTATCATCCAACCCATCTAATGTCAGAGCTGCTACCATATAGAAAAATGGAATCATTTGGACCTTATATTCTTCCTCTGCCTCTTTCTTCCTCTTGTTGGTTAGAGTTTCTAAAGTTTCAGAGAGAAGAGTAGGGGTGTACAAGACAGGGGAGAAGAGAATCCAAGGCTTCTGAGTTGTGGATGTTGATGATATGCATGTAGCTATGAACTGGAAAGATAAGAGGGAATCCCTTGCTGGGGCTCTAATGCTTATCATTTATCATCTGTTGATATCTGGCAAGTCCATTAATTTCTTGGGCTTCACATGCTTTATCTTTAAAATGGGAACAACAATATCTTGCCTGCCTAATGGCAAAGCCCTCGACCAAATGGGTTCCCAAGATCTCTTCCAACTCTGAGATTTGTGATTTTATGGCTATGACTCAGTTTTCTCAAATCATTTTGATCCAAATATTTTCAAAAATATTAATTAAATTAAATTTAGGAACAAGGGCTGGACTTGTGATTAAATTGTTATAGGGAACTTCTAGATGAAGAAATTTCATCTAGATACAAGTTAGCACTTTTTCTCCATCTTATAGTCTTAGGGTATTATCAAGAGCACTGAAGAGTGAAATATCTTGCCCAGGGTCACACAGCTTGTATGTGACAGATTCAGAATTTAAAACCATGTCTTCCTGTTTCTGAGACCATTTTTTCCAGTGATTATTCCGTGCTTTCCTCTCCCCCCCTTTAAAAATTAAATTTTTATGTCTTTTGATAAGGATGATTGTTATTTAGTCATGTCTGAATCTGTGACCCCATTTTTTTTGGCAAAGATACAAGAGCATTCATTTTACAAATGCGGAAGCTGAGGCAAACAGGGTTAAGTGACTTGCCCAGTGTCACTCAGCTATTAAGCGTTTGAGGCCAGATTTGAACTTGGGAAGATGAGTCTTTCTGACTCCAGACCAAGCACTCTATCTACTTCACCACCTAGCTGTCCTTAGTTAAGTCTGGTTAAGTTCAGAGGTTCCCATTAGTATTTGATAAACTTTTTCATCTTTGGTAATGCTTGCAGGCCATTTCCTGAGTCATGGAGGGCTTATGCATTGATAAAACTATGGATTCTTGAAATATACATGCGTATGACATCTATAAAACACACGTGTCCATGCACTTGTGCAAATTAAATGTTGAGTCTACAATTTTAATTCAGTTAAATTGTCCATTATTGAGCATCTGCTCATTGTCAAGCACTGTACTAGCTGTGTAAGGGGATGTGGTTCTCTCTGCACATAAAACAGTAGATATTTTGTTGTGGAACATGAGTTTATTTCATGCCACTTCATATCTTTTTAGACTCATTGCTTCTTTGAGCACCTCATAAAAATTTTTTTCCCAGGCCTCTAGGTGACCATGAACATTCTCCTAAAGTCATAAAATATTCAATATTACAGGCAGTCTCTCCCATCTACCCTAACCTGAATAGGTGTTTCTGAGGGGTACCAATTACCTCTGTTTGGTTAACACAATGGATGGTGGGCTATATTAAAATGAGTCTTGTGGTATATAATTTAGGTCACCTAAGTCTTGGTCAAAGAAACATCAATTTCCATATCACCTGTCTGATGAAAGGGAGAACTAACATTTTCCCAGACCTGTTTGAGCAAATACATGAGCAGGAGTACACACACACATTAGCCCAAACTTTAGAATTTCTTTTATTGTCTGATTGGAATTAGATCTTGGCCTGGATAAATCTTTCAGAAAGATTTCTCACACTGGTTGGTTTCTGGATGAGAAAGCAGGAAAGGGAAAAATCCTTAGTCCCAATGCAATAATTAATTCTTAAAAACAAGAGAGAGATATTCATTTCTCACAATTATTAGCCTTACTGGCTAGAATCTAGATTTGTGACCATAAGAATCTATGGGTTGGCGGTGATTTTACATCAGGACTCTTCATAAGCTCTACACTGAATCTCAGAGGAAATTCAGGCTTTCCCATTGGTTGAGCTTTCACACATCTGTGGGATTAAAAGATCGCTGCTAATGAATGGTGAATTGTACTTTACAAGATTTGACCTTGAAAAGGTGGTCTCTGGCAGTGGGCACCAAATGGGAGGCCTTTCCTTGATAACTTCATTAACACCATTTTCTTTGATAAAAACTGGAAAGCTTTGAAGTGACATTGTCTCCCAGGGGTACTCACACAGATTGAACTGCAGAAAGATATCCTGCAATCTGAAAAGAAAAATCTTGGCAGGGAGGACAACTGTGCTGCATTTGGGAGGCAATTAGTAAAGGCCAAAGACAACATCCAGCCATCACAGAAGCAGAGGAGGGCTGGACCGTTTCAAGAACTGTTCTTACTTTAGCAGCAGTTCATAAGCCTTTCTTGGGTCATGGACCCTTTTGGCCATTTGGTGGACCTCTTTGCAGAATAGTGTTTTTATTCTCATATACAGGGTTACCAAAAAAAAAAAGAGAAGCAATTGGAATGTGGTTATCGAAATATTTCTTTTTGAAGAGTTCTCAACTCTCAGGTCAAGAACCTCATATTTAGAGGAAACCAAAACAGGGTTTCAGTCTTGGGAGTAAAGGATCTGTTCTTCCTGGATTTCCTCCTCTTTTTCCACTAACCTCTCCTGCCCATTTATATTTCATCTCTTTTGGTTATTAACTTTATCTTCTAATTTTCTCCCATCTTCCTAATGTCAAAGCAGTTTCTATGAGAATCTGTGAGTCATTGTGTGAAAGAAGCCAGGATCCATGACCCCTCAACTCTAGCCGCCCTGCAGAAAGTGTCTGAACAGCCAGAGAATGAAAAAAAAAGCCTGGTGTCTGCCTGTCTGAGCATACCTTGCTTTCCACTGACATATCTTTGAAGAGGTAAATCAAATCCAGTTTCAATGCATTAGGTAAAGGAGCTATGAATATTGAAAGGAATCCCTTGATGGTTTTTTGCTTGTTTGTTTTTTGTAAAAGAATAATTTTGTAATGCAAATCATCCTTTAATCTTTTTTTGTAAGTTTGAACCTTGGTTCACTTAGTATCAGAACATATCTATACCCTGCCTTCATATTTTCTTCCCCTTCCCCCTCCATGGTGAACATAACGTTCTCATTTATTGGAACTAGTGAAGAGAAGGAAATGTCACAATAAAAACAAATAACTACAGACAGCTCATCCATCTGGAGACCTCCCCATTCTGCTGCACGAGGACCAGTAAGAGGCAACATGATATAACAGAATGAGCCCTCGATCTGGAGTCCTGAGAGAACTGAGTTCAAATGCTACCTCTGACAATTGCTAGTTGTATAATAATATAGAAGTTGTTATAGAAATAGCCATTTCACCTGAGCTCCATTTCTTTATCTGTGCAACAGGAATATTGACACCAGTAGCAGATACTTCACAGAGGTGTTAGGAGGCTCAAGTGAGATTATACATGTAAAATTCTTTGCAAATTCTAAAGTGATATATGAATAACTAATGCTACCAGATAATGTGACTAATCCTTAGATATTTCTGCCACTCAGTAGGACTTTCCACCTCTAGGACTGAGTCTATACCCCAAAACAGGATCTGAAACCCCCATTTAATCTGTATTTTAAATTATAGTATAATAATAATACCTTCGATATTTCATGAGGTCCATCATCTCATCACTACTGTTCCAGCTAGGTGGTACAGTGGGTAGAGTACCAGGGCAGGAGTCAGGAGGACCTGAGTTCAAATCTCAGCTCAGAACTTGACACTCACTAGCTATGTGACCTTGAGTAAGTCACTTAACCCCAATTGCCTCATCCTGGGTCATCTCCAGTCATCTTGATCATCTGGTCACTGGATTTAGATGACTCTGGAGGAGAAGTAAGGCTGGTGACCTGCACAGCCCTCCCTCCCTCACTCAAAACAAAGTCAAGTACAAGTCATGTCATTACTTCTCTGATGGCATGGCCTTCTTTGGCAACAAAAGATGAACACATACATTGTTCCAATCATGCAGATTGTGGCACATTGATGCTTGTTTATAGATTTCCCACAAAGTGTCTACTCATGTGCTATGGGCTTTCCTTGTTGTACTGTGGCATGAAGGTGTTCTTGGGTTCTCAAAGTCTATGCCACTGGAGCATAGGTTTGGGAAGTATCTATCTTCACAATGAACTGGGTTTTCCTTCTTAGGACCAGCCTACCTAAACCCAGAGAATCTCATTTCCAGGATGCTTGGTTGCATGATGGTGTTGACCATGGAAAACAATAATGAAAACAAAAATCCTAATAATAATGGTAACTCCCTTTTAGATATCATCTTAAAGTTTACAAAGCATTTTCCTTATGTAGCAGGAGTTGGGATGACACCCCCAACATGTATAGCCTTTATGAATCTCAAGTACATACACTAATGAGCAACACCCTAGCACTCAGAAAGCTACTTGACTCATTACCTTATTAATTGTCATCCCAGGTTCTAAGGCAATCAAAAAGCATATTCTGATGTCTTTTCATTAAAATATTAAGATTATAACATGTTTAATTGATTATCTCAGTGGCTTACTCCTTTATATTAAATATCACTTATTTTTAAAAACCAGGAGAATTCTCTCCTTCCCTTAGAGAAAAGAAACATTTCTGATAAAAAAATTGCCCTGAATCTTACCATGGTAAATGAAATGCATTCCACTCTGTCCATTTACTCTTGCTAGGGGTATATCCAAAGGTGGAGCATGTTAATATGTTATAATTTGTGTTAATAAGCCTCACTCTGGGGGCAGGAGCAAGTAGGTAAGAAAGATTTTTTTATTAGATTCTGAATCAGGAGATTTAGGAATCTGAAGAATATTTTGGTTGAAGTAGATGCTTTACAAGTGAGGAATCCTTCCACATGAATAAATCTCTTTTAGATCCCCTTTTCTGATGATATGGTTATTTTCAATAAATTTCTAATATGTACAGTTTTAAAATATATATTTAATTTAACTTGATAATACCAAACTTTCCCTACTTGTTTGCACCCCATAATGAACTTTCTTTTGCCTCTGATTTTTCAAGTCTTCTTTGATGCCCTTTCCCTACATTTTCTTCTCCTTTTTTGTTTCATGATCATGACTTGTTTTTCCTTGTAATCTTCCCTTTTCCAAAATATAACAAAAGACTTCCTTTCTAACAAGTAAATAGAGTCAGGCAAAACAGGTCCACGCATTGACCATGTCTGAAAATGCTTGCTGTATTTTGCCCTCTGTTACCTCTCCGTTAAGAGCCAGGAAGGTGATTTGTTAGTCTTCTGGAGTTCAAGTTCGGTCACTGCATTCGTCAGATTTCTAAAGTCTTTCCAAGTTGTTTTCCTTTACATTAATGCAGTCATTGTATCAATTTTCTCTTTGGTCCACCTACTTTGTTGTTCAGTCATTTTTCAGTAATGTCTGACTCTCTGTGACCCCATTTGGAATTTTCTTGTCAAAGATACTGGAGTGGTTTGTCACTTCATTCTCCAGCTCATTTTATAGATGAAGAAACTGAGACAAATGGGGTGAAGTGACTCGCCCAGGGTCACACTGCTAGTAAGAGTCTGAGGTCAGATTTTAACTCATGAAAATGAGTCTTTCTAATTCCAGGCCCAGTGCTCTATTCATTGCACCACCCAATTGTCCTGTTGTCCTTGAAGGAGAGAAGAAATTTTCACTCTGGAGGGCAGATGCTCCTAAAATGTTCTGAGAGTGACAGATGATAGACACAAAAAAGCAGAGATGACTGCCAAAGATCCTCAGAGGACCTACATTTGATGTGCTACGTATGTTCAAAATGAGAAGTCTGTGTAATAGAGCATGAATGCTTGAGAGCACTGGATAATCCCTCTGTGGTACTGAGAGTACTGTGGTCATTCACATCAAATTTCTATCTATGGGCTAAGAGGAATATGGAAAGTTTCCAGATGTGCACTGATGTTAAGAAAGGTTGTGCAAAAAATGGTGAATAAGGGTCTAAGGACCTTAGAGTATAAGCTGTCTTTTATTTACTAGAGTTCTTAAGGGGTGTGTGTGTGTGTGTGTGTGTGTTTATCCTTCATTGCCAAAGAAGACCATGCCATCACGGAAATAATGACGACTTGCACTTGACTTTGTTTTGAGTGAGGGAGAGCTGTGCAGGTCACCAGCCTCACTTCTCCTCCAGAGCCATCTGAATCCAGTGACCAGATATTCATCAGGATGACTGGAGATGACCCAGGATGAAGCAATTGGGGTTAAGTGACTTGCCCAAAGTCACACAGCTAGTGAGTGTCAAGTTCTGAGGTGAGATTTGAACTCAGGTCCTCCTGACTCATGCTCTATCCACTGCACCACCTAGCTTTCCCTAGAGTCCTTAAGGTGTCTTCTAGAGGAACTACCATCATGGTCATTTCAGTTGCTTAAAAAATACTCCAACTGTTTCCATCTCTCAGTTAACCAAAAGTGATTAAAGTGATGAAGATATAGATAAAGTGAGGTGCATTGTCTCTTGAAGTCCCTTTTTATAAGGCGTAGTTAATGGTGGAAAGAACTGAAAACATGTGGGAAGGAAGGGATTTGTAATAACTGTCAAAGGGTATGGAGATATTGTCACTACTATGGGTATACATTTTGATACCTAATGTAAGTAGAAAAACAAATTTGTTTTAATCTATACTGTATAAAATATAAAGGAAAACAAAACATAAAGGCTGTTTTTAAAAATATGTAGATGATTTTGGAGGAAATAATGATGTGTAGGGTAGAAATGAGGACTCAGACCATATCAATGATGTGGAATTATGCTTTACTTGTATGGGAATAAATTAATGTTATAAAGAGACAGAGAAAGATCTTTTATTGATTAAAAAAAACTAGAGAAATGTGATTGTAAATAAATACCCCTTTGGTTCAAGGGTATCAAAGAGACATACTATCTTGTTGGAGACTTCAGAGTTTAGGTATGAAAGATACCTCTCCAAATTTATACATATGTTTTACGACTAAAGAGGATAAAATGAGAGAGAGAGAGAGACAGAGAGAGAGAGAGACAGAGAGAGAGATGAAAGAGGCAGAATGACAGAGAGATAAAGACAGAGACACAGAGAGACTAGCTTAAACTTTTTTATAAATTAATATTTTAATGAACAAAAATTAACTTTTTCCTTTCCACTAATAATTGTAAATGAGGAAGGGAAGGAGGGAAGGAGAAAGAAAAGAGAATGAGAGTGAGAGAGAATGACAGGCAGGGTAGTTTAGGTAGTTTTTAAATAAACTAAATGTTTAATGAATAAAATTCAATTTTCTCTCCATCCCACCAACAATTGAAAAGGAAGGAGGAAAGAAGTGGGGGAGGGGGAGTGGAAAATAGAGAGATACAGAGAAAGATACAGAGACAGAGGGACACAGTGAAAGAGGGACACAGAGAGAGGGACAGAGACAGAAAGAGATAGAGAGTGAGGGGGACAGAGAGAGAGGGACAGAGGGAGGGAGGAAGGGAGAGACAGAGAGAGACAGAGAGTTAGCATTTGAAGATTGAAGTATGATTTTAAAAATTCTGTTAACTTAAAAGGAATTTGGTAAATTCTGACTTTCCAAATGTGAGAATCTACAGTCTTTCATTTGAGCCACTGAAGATGGCAAAAGGGGCAAAGGGGATGGCAAAGAGGAATCTGAGGAGATCTGAAGACACGGAAGGGGCTGAGATGCTGCTCTGTCTGAGTTATTGCAGTTCAAAGCAGTGCGCTGAGAGAAGCCTTCAACTGAGTAATTGCTGATTGGTCAGGAAGACAATTGATGCCATTGACCAACAGCTTCCATGACTATTTCTCTTCAGCGTCACCTAGAGTTAAAGGAAGGTGAAGCCTTTGATAACAGCTTGGTGTTTTCTGTTACCACCTCTGCGTAGCAGAGAGAGGGTTTTGTACTGCTATGGTATGTCAGTGAGCTAGCTTAAACAGTGAACTTGAATTGTTTTGTTGTGAACTCCATCTCATTAGAGAGCACAGTAACCAGGTTGGTTTATTTAACTCAGATAGCCATATTGATAAGTTTTGTAGTTGTCTGGCTTAAAGAGAACTGCTATTAAAAGTTAACACTTTCTAAGTGCTCTTTGAGAGTGATGGTTAATTGCAAGTTGCAACAGCTCTGGGCAGCTGAAGAGTAGTTAGGATTAACAGTCAAGTAGTGAGCAGAGAAAGTTTTATGTGTTATAGAAGGTTCTGAATGAACCAGTAACATTGAAGTTTGAAGTCTAGAATTGTGAATCTTCTTAAGCCTAAGAGTTTTTCTCCCTCATATATTTCCATGTCAGCTTCCTATAAAGTGGTGCCCAAATGTGTATTGTAATGTATTTTTATTATTATTTTTTAATATAGTAGTATTTAAAATGTTATTTTTTGCTTTTTTAATTAATGGCTAATCTTTTTAAAAATATTTTATTGTGAACTTAAGAAATAATACAAGAATCTCTATAATATAGAATAGAAAAAAGATGATTGCACATTATGTACAACTTTCTATTCGTTTTAAATATATAATAAACTTATCATGGAACTTTTTTCTTTTTTTCCCTTCCCCTGTCCTAGAAATGGCTCCTATTAGTCACAAATACACACATATATATATGAAAAATCATTCTATACATACTTTATTTGTCAGTTATTTCTCTGGATGCAGACAGCATTGTCTATCATATGTCCTTTGTAGTTAAAACATTTCTACTAGTCAAAATGACTCATTGACTAAAAGTTGTTCTTAAAACAATTGATAAATTGATAAAAAGCAATTATCTGAAATCATTAGCCAGTATTATTTGTAATGGTGATAAGCTAGATGCCTTCCCAGTAAGATCAGGTATGAAACAAAGATGCCCACTGTCACCAATATTATTCAATATTTTATTGGAAATCCCAACAATAGCAATAAGAGAAGAAAAAGAAATAGAAGGAATCAGAATAAGGAATGAGGTAATAAAACTATTTCTTTTTGCAAATGATATGATGACATACTAGAAAAATCCCAAAGACTCAGATAAAAAGTTAGTTGAAATAATCAATAATTTCAGCAAACTAGCAGGTATAATGTTAATTAGAGAGTAAAAGATCTTCCTCATCCATTGATGAGCCTGCCCATTAAGGGAAGTTTGATTAGGGGAGGTCCACACCTTTTGTTAATTTCTAATTAGGCACTGGTTCTCCAGGATTTTGATGCCCTCTGACTTTGAAAAGTGTATGAATACCCTGAGGTGAGGTTTTACTTTGGGGCTTAGTTTTTGGAAGAAGGTTTGTTTGCTAGATGAGACTTTGGGAAGCTGCTAAGGAACCCCAATCCCCCCCACTCCTCAGGTTTTGGAAACGCAGATGTTAGTGTTTCTCTCTCTGGTAACTATGTACCTATGGTCAGACAGTTGGATCTGTCTGTTGATCTGTGATGTATGTATTGCTCATTGCTCAGACAGTTGGAAGCCCTGTCTGTTGGTTTTTATTTGTAGTTTTTCTGAAGTTCAGGGTGCTGATTTTTTCCCTTGAGTTAAGTGAATGATACATGTGCTTGATTAAAGTAGATTGTTGATCCCTCAAAAGTTGATTTCCTTTTAGAAAAGCAGATCTAAGAACTTGTACAGCAGGCCTTCCTGTGCATGTCAGGGTCCTTGCTGATACAGCAGAACAGAAAATAAATCCATATAAATTATCAGCATTCCTATATATCACAAACAAAACTGTACAACAAAAGATAGTAAGTGATACCCTGTTTAAAATAACTCTAGATAATACAAAATGCCTGAGAGTACACATGCCAAAAGAAATCCAAGAACCACAGAAATAAAATTATAAAAATAACAACTTTTTATATAAATAAAATCATATTTTAATAATTGGAGAAATAAATTGTTCATGGGTAGGCAAGGCCAATAGAATAAAAATAACAGTTCTACCTAAATTGTATATTCGATGCCATCCCAATTTAATGATAAGTAATTTATTTTACTGAATTAGTAAAAAATAACAAAATTCATTCAGAAGAATAAAAAGTCAATAAAATAAAAGGAATTAATAAAAAATATAAAGGAAAGGTGGTTTAGCAATACTAGATCTTAAACTATATTATAAGGCAGTGATTATCAAAACCATCTGGCATTGACTAAGAAATAGAAAGATGAATGGATTTATAGTAGACATAGAATTTACAGCAGCAAATAAGTAGAGTAATCTTATATTTGACAAATGTAAAGACAAGGTTTTGGGATAAGAATTCATCATTTGGTAAAAATTATTGGGAAATCTGGAAAGCAATATGGCAGAAATTGGGCATAGACCAATATCTTATACTATTTAATGAAGAATAAGGTCAAAATGGATACACAACATAGTTATAAAAAGAGATAATACTTAGAAATGGGACATATTACTTTTTTATTAATTAATTAATATTTGGTTTTCACTATTCATTTCCACAAAATTTTGAGTTCCAAATTTTCTCCATGTCTCTCCCCTCCATCCACCCCAAGACATCATGCATTTCAATTACCCCTTCCCCCAAACTTCCCTCCCTTCCATCACTTCTCTCATCCCCTTACCCTCTATTTTCTTCTAGGGCAAGATAGATTTCTATACACCATTGCCTGTATGTCTTATTTCTCACTTGCATGTAAAAATAATTTTTAACATTTATTTTTAAAACTTTGAATTCCAGCTTCTCTCCCTTCCTCCCTCACCACCCATCCCCACTGAGAAGGCAAGAAATTCAATATAGGTTATACATGTGTAGTCATACAAAACACTTCCATAACAGTCATGTTGTGGAAGATTAACTATATTTAGCCTCCACCCTATCCTGACCCCCATTTATTCTATTATTTCTTTTGACCCTGTTCCTTCTCAAAAGTGTTTGTGTCTAATTACCCCCTCCTCCCATTTGCCCTTCTTTCCATCATTTACCCCTCCACCTTCCTGGAGTATAAGAAAGCTTTTCATACCAAATTGAGTGTACATTTTATTCCCTCCTTAAGCCAAATTCTATGAGAGTAAGATTCATTCTTTCCCTCTTACCTCCCTCCTCTTTCCCTCCATTTTGAAACCTTTTTATTGCCTTTTTTATGTGAGAGATAATGTACCCCATTGTATTTCTCCCTTTCTCCTTCTCCCAATATATTCTTCTCTAACCCCTTAATTTAATTGTTTTTAGATATCATCTATTCATATTCAACTCACCCTGTGCCCTCTGTCTATAAGTATATAATCTCTCCAACTGTCCTATTACTGAGAAAAGTCTCAAGAGTTAAAAATATTATCTTTCCATATAGGAATGTAAACAGTTCAACTTTGGTAAGTCCCTTATGATTTTTCTTTCCTATTTACCTTTTCATGCTTCTCTTGATTCTTGTATTTGAAAATCAAATTTTCTATTCAGGTATGATCTTTTCATCCATAAAGTTTAAAAGTCCTCTATTTCATTGAATGTTCATTTTGTCCCCTCAAATATTATATTCAGTTTTGTTGGATAGGTGATTCTTGGTTTTAATCCTAGCTCATTTCATCTCCTGATTATCATATTCCAAACCCTATGATCTTTTAATGTAGAAGCTGCTAGATGTTGTGTTATCCCGATTATAATTTCTTGAAAGATGACAAGTAGGCTCTGTTTTTGATCCTGGCTTTCAGGTAGTTTTTAGATCATGTCTCTCCTGGATCTGTTTTCCAGGTCAATAGTTTTTTTCCAATGAAATACTTCACATTGTTTGCTATTTTTCATTCCTTCGGTTTTGTTTTATAATTTCTTGATTTTTCATAAAGTAATTAGCTTCCATCTGCTCCATTCTAATCTTTAAGGAATTATTTTCTTTAGTGAACTTTTGGATCTCATTTTCTACCTGGCCAATTCTTCCTTTTAAGGCATTCTTCTCCTCATTGGCTTTTTGGGTCTCTTTTGCCATTTGAGTTGATCTATTTTTTAAGGTATTACTTTCTTCAGCATTTCTGGGGTCCCATTTAGCAAACAGCTAACTCCTTTTTAATGATTTTCTTGCATCACTCTCACTATTCTTTTCAATTTTCCATCTGCTTCTCTTACTTGATTTTCAAAATCCTTTTTGAGCTCTTCAATGGCCTGAGACCAATTCATAATTTTCTTAGAGACTTTGGAAGTAGTAGTTTTGAGTTTGTTATCAATTTCTATATTTGTATATTTTGGTCCTCCTTGTCACCCAAGTAAGATTCTATAGTCTAATTCTTTTTCTGTTTTTTTCTCATTTCGCCAGCCATTTACTTGACTTTTGAACTCTTTGTCAAGGTAGTTTTCTGCTTCCAGTGGGGGTTGGGGTGTACTGTCAGCTGCTGAATCACCCCACAATCTGTGGGCTTAGAGCTCCAGAAACAGACACTGCCACTTCCCCTGCTGCTGCAGGCTCCTCCACCCTCTTTTTCAGCTCTGGGGCTGGGGTTGGACAGCTCTACTCTCACAGGTCTGAGAAGTTTTTTCCACTGACCTTCCAATTTGTTCTTGGCATTTGGGGGTTGTGAAGTCTGGAAACTGCCATAGATATCAGAGATTCAGTCCTCTCCAAGGCCTGCTCAGGTCCCTTCTGTGCTGGCTTGGCCCACACTGGACTGTGCTCTGCACAGAGTGATAGATGCTTCCTGGCAACCTTCCAAGTTGTCTTGGGCTGGAGATTTGCTTCACTTCATCATTCTGTGGGGTCTTCAGCTTCATCATTTGTTTAGAGTCATTTTTTACAGGTATTTTGGTGGACTTGGGTGGAGAGCTCTAGAAGTCCCTGCTTCGATTCTCCCATTTTGGCTCTGTCTCAGTGGAACATATTACTTATTAGACTTATGGATAGATGAACAATTTATAAATAAACAAGAGATAGAAAGCAGAGTGAAGTGTAAAATGGATAATTTTAATTATATTAAGTTTAAAAGGTTTTGTACATAAAACTATAGCCAAGATCAGAAAGAAAGTAGAAAATGGGGGAGGGGAGGAGGTTTTGTAGACAGTTTCTCAAAGAAAGGTGTCATATGTCAAATATATAAAGAGCTTTATAAAATGTGTAAGAATATGAGTAATTTCTCCAATTGATAAATAATGAAATGATATGAACAGGCAGTTTTTTTAATCTGCAAAATGAGCAGAACATTAGGTACAGTAAGAGCAAAATTATTCTAAGAGTAACTGAATGAATAAGTCATTTTGGCTATTATAAATACCCAAATTAACTCTAAAAGACATTTGAAAGAAGATGTTATCTGTATCCAGAGAAAGAACTGATAAATAGAAGTATATATAGATGGGTTCTACAAAAATATGTATACACACATATTTGTGTGTAATGGTAACCATCTCTAGGGTGGGGGGGGAAGGAAGAAAAAAGAAAAAAAATTCTTTGACACCACAAAGAGAGTTGTTATAAATATTTTGAACATATATGTTCTTTTCTTTTTTCCCTAATCATCTTGGAAAATAGACTTAGGAATGATATTGCTGGGTGAAAAGGTAATAGGCAGTTTCATAATTCTTTGGTATAATTCCAAATTGCTCTCCAAAATGGCTGGATCTTCACAGTTTCACCAACAGTGAATTAGTGTCCCATCTTTTCCACATCTGCTCCAACATGTTATTTTCCCCTTCAATCATTTCATCCAATCTGATACAGGTAAAATGATATCTCAAGGTTGTTTTAATTTTAATTTCTCTAATCAATAATAATTTAGAGCACTTTTTTAATATGACTATAAATTGTTTTGATTTCTTCATCAGAAAACTGCCTCTTCATATCCTTTGACTATCAGTTGCGGAATGACTCATATTCTTATAGATGTTACAAAGTTCTTTATATATTTGAGATATGAGACCTTTATCTGAGAAACACTCCATAAAATCCCCCTCACCTTTATCTCACCCCCCCCTTGCAATTTTCTGCCTTCCTTCTGATCTTGGCTACATTTATTTGTACAACATACTTTTAATTCAATGTAACTGAAATTATCCATTTTAATAAGTATTGTTAAAATTCAAAAGTGTCATTGTGAAGGGCTGATTGTGTACATAAAGAACACATTACATGGAGGCTTGAGAGATGGATTGGCGAGTAGAGATAGTCTATTTCTTCTCAACAGGGTTATCCATAAGAACTAAGAGAGTTTGAAGAGAACTGTGTGGTGGTAGACTAATTCTGGAAATTTGGACCCGCTTATGGGAGAGTAGGTTGGAGTGAGTAAGCCCAAACTAGAAAGAAGTGGGGTGTTTCATAGGTCTAGGGATGATACTGAGTCAATGGTGACATGGACATTAAGAGCTCAATGAATTGGGAAACACTGTAAAATATTTAGTTGAGCTGCATTGTGGGGGCTTTGGAATAGACCACATTGATGTTACCATGAGAGCATAGATTTGGAACTGGAAGGAACCTTAGAGGCTATAAAGTTCAACTTCCCTCATTTTGCAAATGAGAAAACTGAGTCTGAGAACAGTGACTTTTCTAGGGTCACTCAGCTAATACAAGTGTGAGGCAACATTTAAACTCAGTTTTTAATTCCAAGTCCAGCCCACTACTTCCCCATTAGATTTTGAGCTCCTCAAGGGTGGGGACTATCTTTAGTCTCTTTCTGTACACCCATTATTTATCACAATGCCTGGGGCTCTGCAAAAAACAACTTAAGAAAAACAAGATGATTACTGAAAAGAAAATCAACCAATTAGAAAAGGAGATCCAGAATCTTGGGGAAGAAAATGTCCACTTGAAAATCAGAATTGGGCAAGGGGAAATCAGCAAGGTGTAAGAGATCAAGAAATAATAAAATACAAAGAATAAAAAAATAAAAGAGAATATGAAATATCTCATAAGAAAAACAACCGATCTGGAGAACAGATCAAGAAGACAAAACATAAGAATAATTGGACTACCTGAAAGCTATGATCAAAAAAGAATTGATACAATAATACAAGAAATAACTAAAAAAATTGTTCTGAGGCATTACAACATGAGGGGAAAGTTGAAATAGAAAAAAAATCCACTGATCACCATCTGAAAGAAAATCTACAGGAATATTATAGTCAAATTCTGAAAGCCCAAACTCAAGGATAAATTATTACAAGTAACATGGAAAAAGGCAATTTAAATGTGGCAGTGTCACAGATAGAATCACACAAGATATGGCAACACTAAAAGACCATGTGTCTTGTAACACTATATATTGAAGAGAGAAAGAACTAGTGTTCTGGCTGAAAATATCATACCCAGCAAAACTGAGCATAATCCTGAATGAAAAAAAAAGATATTTAATGAATTGTCAGACTTTCGGGACTTTTTTAAACAACAAAAAACGAACCTGAACTTACTAGAATATTTGATATACAAGAGTCAAGAGAAATATAAGGTACATACCAGAGACTAATTACAAAGGAATCAATAATGACAGACTGTTTACCTTGTATGTAGGCAAAATGTAAAACGTATATCTAAGATTGCTATTAGCAATTGAATAGTTAGTAAGAAAGACTGAAGTAGACCTGAGTATAATGACTAAAAAGTAAAATCATTAGGAACAGGAAAAAGGAGTAATTATCTTATACAAATGAGATGTGAGAGGAAGAATTGACCCAGAGGAATTAGATGGGGGAGGAGGGCTGTTGGTTCAAGAGGGAACTCTCTCTCTCTCTCTATACATATATGTATATATATATATACATATATGTATATATATATATACATATATATATATATATATATAGAGAGAGAGAGAGAGAGAGAGAGAAAAGTAGAAGAGTTGTTTAAATTCAAAAAGGAATAAAATGCTAAGGAGATAGGGAGTGAGGAGAGGATAAGGGAGGGCTCTCTAGAGGGGAGAGTGAAAAAATAGGTTAAAGTGGGCTAGAGAAAGGGGTTTAGATCAATGGAAATAGAAAAATAAGGGAGGGATCCTTTGGGCCAGGATAGGTTAAGTAATAGGAGGGCAAAGCAGCAGGTAGAAGTAAAGAGGAGGCAGGAGGGATAGGAAATAAGAGATATGCACAAACATGAAAATCAAAGATCAGGAGTAGAATTTGTTAGGGAAAGAATGTTTATATATGTGTGTATATATATGTATTATACATGTTTATCTCTATATCTATATAAATATAACCACATTTAATTGTATCCTTTGGGGTGGAGAGGAAGGGGGAAAAAAGAACCAAGTAAAAAGTGCATAGCAGAGAACAAAAGAAAACTTGCAAGGAAGAAAAGAAAAGGTGCACGGTTCTCAACACAATGTGTTGTATTTATTATGTAGGCTTTCTTGAAAATGGAAAATTGTTGCTGTATTTTTTGAACCTTCTTTTACATTCTGTTGTGCCCATGACATTTTTTAAATTTTGTATTTATTTTAATATTTAAGTTTATAATATGCTTCTTTTTCTTTTCTTATTGTATATTTAAGTTCTAGTACTTAAGTCTAAAATTAAAAAAAGCTAAAAACAAAAATAAGTCAAGGAGGTTGACTACTGGAACTGTACCAAGTAAGTACACCAAGAGGGGTTGGCTAGTTCTTATAAATCGGTAGTGACAGGATGAACATATGTATGTTGGCACTCAAGAAGAAAACTGGCAAATACAATCTGTTAGGCAAGCGTAAGGAATAAGTGAAGAGAAAAGGAACCTAGGGGAGTAGCTACCTTGGTTAATGACTCTTCCTGAGCCAACTCCTCTAAGACTTTTAGGGCCCACAGGCTGAAGCACTTATAAAGATTTAAGAGATAGCATGTTAGAGCTGTGCTTGACAATGGGTCTCAGGTAATCTTTATATTTGAATCATCCTACAAATAATACTTGAATCATAAACCTTTATAGCTGTGAAAAAGATGAAGCAAGAGGCATCATGGTGCTGGAAAAGAGGTACTGAATATGAAATCCCAAGACTTGGCTTTGAATCCTTGGTTTCTCTTTGGGCAATGGGATTCAGCATCCCCATCTTTAAATGATATGGCTGATCTAGATGACTCCTAAGGTCTCATTCACTTTTTAAACCATAGATTCTGTGGCTTTAGTGTTAGCCATAGGAGGGATATGTCATAATACATCTGGAATTTCCAAGGCAGGTCTTGGGAATCAGTGAAGAGATAGTACTCAAGTCACAGAAGCATTCCTAAAATTTTTACTTGATGAAAATAAACTGTGGCCTCTTCAAAGTACCTATTGAGTACAGGAAGCATCAAGCAGGGCCTGAGTACTCCCAGTCTAGTGATGGAAGAGAGGACAGGTCATCTAACCTCATTCACTAATTTTTCAGATGAGAAAACTGAGTCTCAGGTTAAGTGACTTGCCCAAGGTAACACAACTACTAGATGGCAGAAATGAGATTTGAACTCAGGTCTTCTGACTCTTTATGTTGTACTATGCTGCCTGTACAAGTATAGGAAGCAGTGTTCTTTGAGTAGAGAAAAGGAGGATCCATTCAGGAACCAATTTGTGATGGCTGAATGTTCAGGGACCTTGATTTGATTTTTTCATGCTCTAGTGACCCAGGAATGGAAAGATGGCCCAAGAAAGAAACAGTATTAGAATCACCACGTAAGATATGTACTACATACAGTGTACAGTTACTGGTACACTCTACACAGTTGTCTGTACAGTTATTGTGGGGGTTTGGTTGAAGCACCCCTTGAGATCTGGAAAATCTGCTTAAAATTTTTTGGCCCTCCATACCAGAAAATAAATCTGATTCTTTTTCTTTTATGGGGTGTTTATGGTACCTTATCATAAAGTCTGAGTTAAATATTTGGTCATAGACTCTGTGTCATCTGTTGGCCTTTGCATGCCATCTGTGGCTTCTATAAAACTCCCCCCAAGTTCCCATTTAATTTCTTATGCTGACCCATGATATATCGAAACAGCAATGGGAAAGGCACAACGTGGAAGGGATAACTGTACACTATTTACCTCCCAGACCTTTCTGTTATTTGTCTTAAGGAATTGCCCTCTCTGAGACGGATAACCCGAACAACCATCTGAGAGAGTGTTGGCCAGGGCAGTATTTTTTGGAATATAAGCCACAAGAATGGTGGCTGGCGTCACAAGGCTGATATTCTAGTACAACATAGGCTCACCTCTCCCCTCTCACCTCTGACACTAGCTATGTGATCACAGGCAAGTAATCCTCTTTGAGCCTCAGTTTTCACATACATAAAATGGGGATACTTACCTGCTCCTCTACCGCACAGGGTTGTTTGGGTGCTCAAATAATATATATGGGCAAAGTGCTTAGTAAATCTCAAAGCACTGTGTGAAATGAGCTGTTATTATGCCCTGTTCAAAGCCAAGCTACCCAAGAAGATTGGAGTATTAGAATGTCAGTGGACTTCTTACCCATAAACACATGAACTGGAGTGATCAGTACATCATACTGCAATTCTGGGTGCCTTGGATTTGCCCCCTAGGCAATGGCAAGCTACCATCAGATCCTTGTCATAGAGGAAGAGAAAGAGAGCGGAGGGGGTTTGGATGGAGTTTCTAGTCCAGCACATGCCATAAGAGATTTCTGGAATGGGGCACAGAGGTCCTGATCTACCCAGGTGGCCTCATTGGGATCAATAGATAGATAAGATTTTTTTAAAATTTAATTTTATTATAATTATTAGTTTTTTATCAATTCCTACTATATTCCAGGACTTGTGCTAAGTACTGAGGATACAGATATAAACAAAATAACCCCTGTTCTCAAGAGAAGATGACACATAAAGAGGAGCTGAAAAGATGGTGTGGAGATGATTGGGATATGGTGTGATAAATTGGGTCTGTGCAAGATAAGGTGAAAGCATCAGAGCTGGCTTATACTTGGGAAAAAATATGACATGCAGAGAGAATATGTTTGCTATTGCTCAGTCATTTTCAGTCCTGTCTGACTCTTTATGAACCTATTTGGGGTTTTTTGGGCACAGATACTGGACTGGTTTGCCATTTTCTCCTCCAAAAGGGAAATTGTCTTTTTATTAAAAATTATTTTTTAAATAGTGGAAATCTGTTTTCTCTACTTCACGTCTCCAACCTATTGGGAGGAAGCATAAAGTCCTAATAAATAGTTATCTCAAGGTAAAATGGATTTTCTCAAGAGGTAATGGATTCCCACTCATTTGAGGTCTTCAAGCCTCAAGTGTTCAGAATTACAAGCAATGAATATACACTATTTCACTTGATTCTACAATTCTGTGAGATAAGTTGTAGATGGTATTATCTCTATTTTGTAGTTGAAGAACCAGGGCTTCATGTGGATAGGGTCTTCCCAGATCTCACAGCTTGTAAGTACCAGAGGCAGAATTTGAATCCAGAACTGATTCCAAGTCTGAGGCTTTTTCTGCTTTCCCAGGTCGGCTCAGATTCTTCCTAACCCCTCAGGCCTCCGTATCCAATATGCCACTACCTCCTGTTGGTTCTTACTTTACAACCTTGCTCTCACCTAGCCATTATTACTACAGCTATCCTTGATGCCTAATATCTGGATCACAGAAATAATTCTCTGTTTCTATTTTCTTTTTCCTCTGATTTGTCCTGCAGACCACAAATTTCATCCAGTTACTATTTGTGTGAACTTGGGGAATTCATATCAATTCTATGAGTCTTTGTTTCTTTATGAGCAAATAGATCAAATGTTCTTAATGTGGAGTCCAGGAACTGTTTTTAAAAAAATATTTTGATAATCATATTGCAACACAATTTGTTTCCTTCGTAATCCTAAGTATTTTGTTTTATGCACGTTAAAGATCTTCATATTCATTTTACCCGATTGAGAAAAGGAGCCATGATGTGAAATATTAAGAATCTCTTAATAATTAAAATAACTAGCATTTATATATTGCTTTAATGTTTGTAAAGCACTTTACAAATATCTCATTGGATCTGAACAGCAAACTTGGGAGTTAGATGCTATTACTATTAATAGCGGTTCAGCTACCTTCGGGAGATTGGAATCAGGAAGATGAGAGTTCAAATATGGTCTCAGACACTTGCTAGCTGTGTGAATCTAGGAAAGATACTAAACCTCTCTTGGCCTTGGTTTCTTCATCTATAAAATGGGGGTCATGATAGCACCTACCTTCTAGGCATGTTATGAGAAATCAAATGAGATAATATTTGTAAAGTGCCTCGAACACAGTAAACGCTATTTATATGTTTTAGCTATGGTAATAGTGCTGATATTTCTCTATTTACATATGAAGAAACTAAGGAAGACAGAGGTTAAGTGACTTGCTCAAGTTTCCACAGATAAGAAAACATCTGAAGCCATTTCTAGCACTCGAGCCTCCTAGCTTCCTATAAATGATCAGGCAAGACTAGAACCCAGGTGGTTTGATTCCAGCAATAGTATTTTTCCTCTCGAGCAGGGATTAGCAAAAGGGATGGTGCTGAAGAACAGACTAGCTCTATTTAGGGTGCAGAGACTGGGAGGGTTGAGGAAGATAAACTGTGATTATAGCCCCTCTGAGACAGCAGGTTGCATGCTTTGTCCTCATTAGTGAGTTTACCTTGATTGTAGAAACAGGAAAGTCTCAGAGAGCCAGAAACCAACTCAAAAATCCCATTTCATTGTCCTGTGGTCTTGCCACATCTCCTGCTTTTTAAAAAAATGGCCTTCTATTACCTAGGATAAAGTCCAGACCCCTCAGATGCACCTTTGAATTCAAATGGGTGGTCTTATTCACTGTCCCCACAGTACATCTCAAAGTTCACTACCTCTACACTTATGCATCTTGCGTAGGATCTTTTACGTTTCCTTTAAGAAACAGATATATTTATTACACTGGGTTCCAGTAGCAGCAAAGTATTTTGAATTTATGGTAAAATATCCACCACTTACAAAGCCAAGAGAGAGATGTAAAAAGACTAAAATAACTTGGTCCTCCCACATGCAGTCCATTTTTAAGCAAATACACATTAGGCACCAGACTTGTTTTCTCTTCCAATTAGTTTTCAAATGAGTAACTCAGAGTTCCCATTTGCATGGTTCATTTTGTATCTCAATGAAGTAAATGATTATTTCTTGGTTCAAAGGCAGACTTTTCAAGGACACCAGAGACTGACAGGATTCTAATCGTTTATAAATGATAGTGTTACTGTTTGTAGTAGTGAAGCCAAATCTTTGGATTGAAACAAAGAGTTTGCTTCCATTTCTTCAGTCTATCTAGGAAAACTTTCTTTAAAAGGATTTCTCCATGCACCTGCTTTCCTTCTT
>CM053771.1:119840301-119862167 GCA_028658325.1 Potorous gilbertii
CATCATCATCACCATCATCACCATCATCATCATCATCATCATCATCATCGTCATCATCATCATCATCATCATCACCATCACCATCATCATCATCACCATCACCATCATCATCATCACCATCACCATCATCGTCACCATCATCGTCATCATCGTCACCATCATCGTCATCATCATCATCATCATCATCATCGTCACCATCATCATCGTCATCATCATCATCATGTGCATCATCGTCATCATCATCATCATCATCATCATGATGTGCATCATCATCATCATCATGTGTCTCATCATCAGAGAAATGATAATTTATAACCAGTGACTTGGGAAAATCCAGAATTCCCCTCTTTTTCTAAAATCCTGATTTAAAAAGGTTCAGTCTTTTAAAAGGTTCAGTCTTTTGAAGGACGTTGCTGATAATGATATTGGATTGGCTTTCTTGTTCAGACTTCAGCCAGGTGGAATAGCCATTGATTTCTTCTCAGGGTTGGGTAGGACGTAAATTCTTTGAATAGATTGCCCAAGGCTGACAGCGGTTTAGATAGTCTCTTTGTCCGAGGCTGATGTGATGTCACTCTCAGCCCCTCAATGTAATATTAGTTCTTTCACTGATAACTAATGTGTTGATTTCCACCCTGGGAAACACCTATGTCTCAAGGGTGTATAAATTGTGAGCCTGCTGCCATGACTGTCTTTGGTCTAAGAGAGACAACTGAATGATCATCCTTTTTTAAGTAACCATGCTGATCTTATTAATAAAATCATTAAATTACCCAGAAACCATGTTTCAGAATTTTTTATTCTTCACAATCATCATTAACTACATTTCAATTCCTTTAGTGCTTACTACAAATCAAAAGGACATGGCATTCGGTAGTCTTGTTGAACTGCCTTTCTCCCTCTTTTCTATCCGATGCTCTGAGGATGGTTCCCTGAGTAGGAGAGGAGAAAGAGGTAGGGGCAATAACAATGATATAAAACACAAGACATCATTAAAATTTTTTAAAACCTGACTTTGAAACCTTGAATGAGCTATGATTTCAGAGATGTGGAGGATTGTATCCACCAAGGTAGATGGTAACTTTTCTATACTTTCTCATTCTGTCCTATTCCTGTTTCTCTATAAATCCCACAAAGAGGATCAATATGGCCTACAGGCATTTTTATTTTGTTCTTTTATATCTCAAGGGTACTAGTGTACTCTATGGATTACTCATCTGTTATTTCTCTTTTTCTTGATTTGACCCCTCTTTTCCTATTCATAAGCATGACCGATATCATATCTCATCCACCCACTCTTTGCCTGCACATTGTCATTGATAATGCTACATCCTACTCACATAATGCCCTTCCATTACAACATGAGCTTTTTTGTCATTTTAATGATTCTGAGTTTTTTATTCTGTAATTCTCAGTCATGTATATACGTGACAGGGAATAACAATGTTAAAGAGGTAGATTTTTGAAGCAACCAGAGATTTGAGATTATTGAAGATATTGGGGCAGTCTCCCAAATGCAATATAACCTTTTGTAGAACTTCAGATGACCCCTCTTCCTACAGAGTTTTGCACCTAGCCCATAATCCATCCACTGTGCTTACCCAAAATACATGTACAAATGGACTGATTTGATAGGATGTTCACACAGTTAAATGGGAAAATGTACGGAATATGCATTTTTCATTCTCCTTGCTCTTCTTTGTTTAATTTTAATTTTGAAATTAAACACCTGAAAGGGATATTTCCATACACCCATCAGAACACCTAACGATGATGCTGTATAAACTGTGAATCTCCATTTCATATTGCTTACTTTAAAATAAATTTAGGACAAATTATATTAATTTCAAAACTGTGTTGTTTGTGCTTCATTCTGGATTTTTTTCTGTTCTCTTCTGTGCCTATTATAAATATTTTAATGTCCAACTTTTTCTCATCACTATTGTTATCTCCCTCCTCCCCAAAACCCCTCCCAATTAAAAACAGAGAAAGAAGGAAGTCAATCTTATAACAAATAAGCATAGTCAAGTACAATGAATCCATAAATTGACCATGTCTAAAAATATATTTTTATAGATGTGTTTACCTTTCACTTCAAAGTTGTTTTTCTTTATATTGTTGCTGTCCTTGAATAAACTGGTCTCCTGGTTCTGCACATTTTATTCTGAATCAGTTCATACTTCTCAGGATTCTTTGAAATCATTTCTTTCATCATTTTTTTATGACATTCTAACATACCATTACATCTATAGACCACAATTTGTTCAGTCATTCCCCAGTTATCTAAGAGGCAATTTAAATCATTCCCTCCCTAATTCTTCTTTTTTTTGTTTTCCCTTTTAATTATTCCTGTGGTTTTAAATAGTTTATTTTCCTTGTGGCTATGTCTTCCCTGGTACCTCCTTTTTTTCCTTTTTCTTTTTTTTTTTTTAGCACTATCTCTCTCACTTCTACCCCATCCCAGTTCCCACCCATTTCACAGTTGAGTTTGAGCTATACCCAAATATTTGTGTGTGTTCGTTAGTCAATAGTCATTAAGTAGTTATTAAATACCTACTATGTGCCAGTTGCTGGATTTAGTGTTAGGGATTAAAAGCAGAAAATGTCATCCTTGCCTTCAAGGAGTTTATAGTCTAATAGGGGAAAACACTGCATAGAGCTAAAAAGGGAAGAGAGAGTATCTGGTATTATTGGGTCATGTTTGAGAAGTAAGGGAAGGGAAATGAAGAGTTGTCTGAGGAGTTCAACACTTTTCTTCTGTTCCATATAAAAGTGAGGTTTATTTGATATCCATTATCCCATCCCTTCTTCAATATTTGGTATACACTTCTGACACACCCCAATTATGAGAAAGAAGTTCTTCCTCCTTCTTTTTCCTTTTTACACTAGTAAATTCCTTTATATCTTCTCTTACTTTCCTACTTTCAGAGCTGCAGAATAGAATCAAAATTACGCTACAACATTTTTTAATTTAAAATTTTCAATAACCTTTGAAAACACTAAAGTTCTGAAGGAACACATTTCTTTTCCTACTAAAGTTAGCACTACATCATCATATAGCTCCTTCAAATACTCAAATAAATTTACCTTTCTAGGTTTCTTTGGACTTATGTTTGTATTTCCTACTCAGTTCCTACTCAGCTCTGGTCTTTTCATCTTGAATGTTGCTTAAAACACCTCTATTCCATTAGATGTCCATTCTCCTTATCTCTTCCCCCTCCCCCATAGAATTCTATTCAGATTTTCAAGTAGTTATTCTTTGTTGTAAACCTATGCCATTTGCCTTTTGGAATATTGTATTTCAAGGTATCTTCTCATTTATTGTAGAAGCTTCCAGGTCTTGTTTGACATTGATTGTGATTTCTTGGAACTTGAATAAGTGTTTATTTTATTTTTTTCTTTGAGGTGGGAGTTTTTTTAATTTTGGCTATGACTTTCCTAGGAATTTTCCTTTTAGGGTTCATTTCAGAAGGTGGTTGGTGGATTTTTTCTTTATTTTGCCTCCCAGTTCTAACAGATCTGGACAATTTTAATTTATGATGTCTTATAATATAGTGTCTAGCCTTCTTAAAGCACAGCTTTCAGGGAGTTTAGTGATTTTTAAATTATTTCTCTTTGATTTGTTTTCGAGGTTAGTTGATGTTGATGTCAAATATCTTTTGTTTTATTACGTCTTGTTAATCTTCGATTTTATACTAATAGTTCTTGCTTTCTTATAAAATCATTGATTTCTATTTGGTCTATTCTAGTTTTCAGGGAGTCAATTATTTTAGTAAAGTTTACTACTTGATTTTCTAAGCCATTTGTTCTTCTTCCAGTTCTTTACTCCAGAGCCTTTATTTAATTTAAAATTATTTTTTGGTTAATTTATCCTAGATATTGATTGCTACTTGCTTTGTGTTTTTTTTTCTCCTATCTCTCCAGCTTTGGTTTCTGAATTAAAACTGTGCAAAGTTCAGGATCTACCCCCTACTATAATTTTTTTTAACCTATTCTATTTCAGATATTTTCTAATGTCTTCACCATAGGGCTTTCTGACCACCCTTGCACCTTTTGCTCTTGTTCTCTTTGGACAAAGAACCTTGAAAGTTGCCTGTCTCTGGTCCATCTCTGGTTGTAGGCTGGTGGGCTACCAGTTTGTTTGCCTGTGCTAGTGCAGGCTTTGCTGGTGGTGCCTTTTCCTATTGTCCTTGGGCTTCTGCCTGGCTTTTTGGTCCATTATAGTGGAGAAGTCACTTACTGCCATTTGTCTTTGGATTTCTTGATAATTTTTTTGGTCTGGTATAAATTTCTGGTTTTTGCTAGAATGAGTATGTGGGAGCTAGGTAGTCTGGCTCCTATTTAGGCAGGCATCATGGTTAAAAAAAGTCTTATGATTTGTGTTTACAATGTTCAGTCTGGGTGTGGGTAGCAGAGATTATTGTGTTCATGGATTAGCTTAGTATTGACATTAGGAAAAATGGCAAATAGAGGGAGGGAACTATATTTATTTATCTTCTTTCAATTCATGATTTGGGGGTGAGAATGAATAACTACTCTTCTTCTAGGTAAAGAATTAGAGCTGTAAGGGACCTATGAGATTATCTAGTTTAGCTCGTGAATTTATAGATGATGAAAATGAAGGAAAGAGAGCTTTTAATTTGTCCAACTTGAACCTTAGAACATTCCTAATAAGGGGTTTTCTGAACACTTGAGGCTTGAAGACCTCAAATGAGTGGGAATCCATTACCTCTTGAGAAAATCCATTTTACCTTGAGATAACTATTTATTAGGACTTTATGCTTCCTCCCAATAGGTTGGAGATGTGAAGTAGAGAAAACAGATTTCCACTATTTAAAAAATAATTTTTAATAAAAAGACAATTTCCCTTATATGAAACCTAAATCTATTTCTCTACTACCTCTACCTATTGCTTTTGATTCTGCCCTCTGGAAGCAAGTAGAACAAGGTTAAATTTTTTTCATTTGACAGCTCTTCAGACACTGGAAGACAGCTATCATCCTTCCATTAAATCTTCTTTTCAGTTCTTTCAAATGTCTCATGGTATTATCTAGAGTCAGAGGGACTTATCAAATGATCAGATAACCAATCATCTTTCACATTCTAATTCATAAGTCTGATAATTCTTCACTGTTCCCTGACCTCAATATGACCTTTATCCATAAAGTTTGTACTCATGTGCACATGAGAAAGACAGAGACAGAGATAGAGACAGAGAGACAAAGGGGAGATGGAAAGAGACTGAAAGAGAGAGAAATGTATCCCTTGTAATCTATATTTACCATATACTTAATAAAACTTGTCTCTTTATTAGATTATAAGGGAAGAGACCATATTTAAAGAGCTTTAAAGGAAGAGACCATATCTAATTAAGTTTATATAAATATGTCCATATCTAATTCAGTGCCACAGATGTGGCTTGAATGCCATTTCCCTCAGCCTCCTCTCCCCTTTGATTGAAGGACTGGTGGCTGGAGTACTAAACTCCAAGGACTCCTCCTTGCAGCTCACTGCCTGGCTCCATCTGCAACTCTGTCTGACTCCAACAGAGCAAGAGGATCCCTGGTGTCCTTCCCACACCTAATTTCCAGCTTCCTTTTTTGTGTCATCTTCCCTCATTGGATTGTAAAGCTCCTTGATGGCAAGGACTGTCTGGTCCCACCCTGCCTCCTTCCTCCCACCCCAACCCCCAGGCCATGGCACATAACAGACATTTAATAAATTATTTTTTGGCCTATGTTGTAGACACCATGTAAATGACTAGGTGCATGTATAATATGTACAAGTAAGTGAAAAGTAATCTCAGAGGAGGCATTAGAGGGATATATTATTATATCCTGAAGAAGTTGGTATTTGAGCTGAGTCTTGAAGGAAGCCAAAGAACCTAAGAGTCAGAGGTGAAGAGGGAGAGAATTCCAGGAGAAATGATTCAGTCAGATAATAAGCATATATTAAGTGCCTACTATGTTCCAAGCACTGTGCTAAGCACTGGGGATACAAAGAAAGGCAAAAATAGTCCATGTTCTCAAGGAGCTTACATTCTAATGGGGGAAACAACATGAAAACAGGAAAGATTTTGTTGTTCAGTTGTGTCCAATTCTTCATGAACCCATTTGGGGTCTTCTTGGCAAATATATTAGAGTGTTTTGCCGTTTCTTTTTCCAACTCATTTTATAGATGAGGAACCTGAGGCAAACAGGATTAAGTGACTTACCCAAGGTCACACAGGTGGTAAGTATCTGAAGTCAGATGTGAAGTTAGTAAGATGAGTCTTCCTGACTCCAGGCACAGGACTCTATCCCCTCTATTACCTAGCTGTACATATGAAAATTACAGGATTATAATCAACAGAGGGAAGGTACTAGCATTAAAGGGGATTGGGAAATCATCTTGTAGTGGATCTGATTTGCACTAAGACTTAGAGAAAGCCTGGGAAGCCAGAAGGCAGAGATTAGCATGGAAAATACTCGGTCCAGTGTAGAAGCACAGAGATGAGAGATGGAGTGTTGTGAGGAACAGCAGGTAGACCAGTGTAGCTGGATCACAGATATGTGCAGGGGATATTTATTATACAATTATATTGTTATTATGTATTAATATATATTACTATAACACTTATTATTGTTATTATGTATTTTAGAGTTGCAAAACAGTGAAGTTATATAGTAACTTTTTAAAAATGGCAAGTTTTAAGGAGCAGACTTATCCAGGGTCCCTAACCAGTGTTGTTTTTCTCTTGTGTAGCAAAAACTCATTCAAACCAGCCCAATGTTCCCATGGCACATGGTGACCTGTTGAATTATTCTGTGAGCTGTAAGATACAGGAACAGACTTTCTTGGCTCATTAATATGCCAGCAAATCTGTGAGCTGCCTACTGCTTAATCCTTGCTGGTGAAATCTGATCCTGGAGTACAATGATTTTAACATAGCATTGTGCTTCTTTCAAAGACTGGGGTACTGTTGATGCTTACCAAAAAGGAAATTCAATACTCGATTGTTATGAGGTTTTGCAACATAGCTATCAACCAATACCATGAGCATATGGAAGGAATCTGCTGCCCATTAATCTCTACTAATGAGGGAAAAGAGAAGCCAACTCCTTCAGAACAACCATTCACAATGATACTTCATTGCTTTCCAGGGCCAATGTTACTCTCTTGAGTAGTAAGCCTGCAAAGTTAACCGAAATTTGCCCTCTCCTTTCCCCAAATTCTCCCTCAGTGATTGTTTCCCCTCACTGTATGTTCCAGGCATTATGCCTTGTAAGTACTAGGAATACAAAGGAAAGGTGAAAATAGTCCCTGCCCTCAAGTAGCTTATATTCTAATGGGATAGACAACATGTACATAGGAAGGCACATATGATGGGCAAGAAAACTTTAGAAAGAAAAGCACTAGAGTTTATTGCTTAGGGGATCACATGGTCATATCTACACTTCAGGAAAATTGTGGTGGCATTTAGGTGGAGGATGAATTGGAGAAGCAAGAGACTTGGGTGGAGATCGTTTATGAGTCTACTGTGGTAAATAATATGAAAGTTAGAGACTGAGCTAAGATGTTGGCTTTGTGAGTGAAATAAAGATATATTGTTGATAAGTTGTCAAGTTAATAATGACAGCATTTGGTAACTGATTGAATATGTGGGTTACGAATGAAAAATCAAGAATGAGACACAATTTTAGACCCAGATTACTGAGAGGATGGTGGTGCTCTCTTCAATAATAGAAATGTTGGGAAGAGGGAAAGGTTTGGGAGTAGAGATAATTTCTCTTTTGAATATGCTGAGTTTGAAATCTTTGTTTCTTATGGTGTGATAACATTCCATTACATTAATGTACCATAACTGGTTTAGCTATTTCCCAGTCAATGGACATCTACTTTGTTCCCACATTTTTTTTTTGCTACCACAGAAAGGATCACTTTGAATATTTTGATGAATCCATTTCTATCTTTCTTTGACTTTAAGACATATGCCTAGCAGTAGCATCTCTGAGTCAATGGGTAGGACATTTTAATCACTTTTTAACACAAGTCCAAATTGCTTTTCAGAGTGATTATGTTCTGCCTATAGTGTATTAGTGTGCCTTTCTTCCACATCTACTCCAAGACTGGCTGTTTCTTTTTGTCATCTTTGCCAGTTTTCTAAGTGTAAGGTAAAAGCTGAGAGTTTCATTTCTCTTATATGAGTGGCTTGCTATGATTTTTTATATGGTTGTTAATAGTTTAAAGTTCTTCTGAAAACTATTTGTTCCTGTATTTTGACCACTTATTTTTCTTTTGGGAATTGGTTGAGGTGAATTCTGAAAAGTAATTTCTGAAACTTTAATGGGGGCATTTTAAATTCTGTATCTTGGTGAATGAAAGCCCAGAGCCAACCGTATTTTTCAAATGTCAATGGGGCTACAACTTTGTTTACTCAAATTTTGGGGACGTAGCCTAGGACAGAGGGTCAGAGAACTGAGTTTCTCCTTCAGTCTCTGTTGGGTTATGCTCTATGCTCTACTGAAAAGGTCCCTCCCCACCTCATTTCATGAGATGGTAAGAGTGGGGCTAACACTAGGTATGGCATTGAATTTTCAAGTTGTCTGTAAAATACTTTTAAGTGCCAACAAGAATACACTGAATTCTCTGTAATTACTTCTTTCCCCAGAGTACCTACCATTTTAAAGGAACAGGCAGTTCCTGTGGATCTCTTTTATATACTACTCACAGGAAAGCATTGGTGTGGGCTAATTTTGTTATCCATTTAAAGGGGAACAGTCACTCTGGGAAAGCTTGCATGAACAGGTGTGGAATGGAGTAAACAGAACCTGGAGAAAAATTTATGCAATAGCTACATGGCAAAGATAAACAACTTTGAAAAACTTAAGACCTTGATCAGGTCGAAAAGCAATCTTGATTTGAGAGGACCAATGATGAAGTATGCTACCTAGCTCCTGCCAGAAAGGTGAGGGTCTTAGGGTGCAGCTGGAGATGAATACTTCTTAGACATGGCTGACATGGGAATTTGTTTTGCTTGACTATGCATGTTTGCATATTTGTTACACAAGTTTTATTTTTTCTTCATTTGAGGGAAGGAAGTTTGTGGGAGAGAGAAGGAAAATAAATTTTTCTTAATTGAAAAAAATTTTAATAAAAAAATTAAAAAGAAAAAGGATAAAGCTCCTATGAAGAGGTAGGGGATGATGGGTGTGGAATATTGCATAATTATATGATTCAGTTGCAGTGTTGCTTATTTGTGTTGAATTTCCTTGGTTTCTTTCCTTATTATTCTTTGTTATAGAATATGACTTTCTGGAGAAGGGGTATTTATAAATTTTTATGTTTATAAATTAGGATGATGTAAAATATTTTGAAATAAGTATTACAAAAATTAAGAGAAACAGTCTTCAAAATGATATGGGATAGCATCAATGTTCTTTTAAAATCAAGTTTACTGAACTATGAAGGTATGGCTAGATAACAGTCTATGCAAAAAAGACCAAGAATTTTAGCAGACTTAAACCTTAATATGAGACAACAGTCTGCTCATGTGAACTTAAGATGCATCACTAAAATGATAGCATCTAGGAAAAAGGTGTGTGTGTATGTGTGTGTGTGTATGTGTGTGACCACAATTTAGAACACTGTGTTTAGTTCTTTGCATCTTATTTTAGAACATAGACAAAGGGAATTGAGTCCAGAAGTGGGTGACAGGTATGGCAATGGGCTTGAAGAATGTGACATAACAAGATTAGTTGAGAGAAACTAAGCATACTTCTTTCCCCTGGAGAAGGGGACTGGTGAGGATCTTGAAATTGGCTTTAAGTATTTGAAGATCTGCCATGTATAAGGTGATTTTAAATTTACTCTGCTTGGCCCCAGAGGTTAAGAGAGGGAACATAATATGGTGGAAAGAATGCCGCATTTGATGTTAGATGGTTTATGTTCAAATCTTGCCTTTGACACTGTCTTTCTGACCTTGCACAAATCACGATTTCCATGGGCGTTAGCTTCCCCATCTGCAAAATGAAAGGGTTGAATTAGATGGCTTCTGAGAATGCTTCCATCTTAGATCTATGATCCCATGTGTTAGGGCCAATGGGAGGAACATTTTTCAATATGATGAAATACTGCTGTTAAAAATGGAATGGGCACTTTGGGAAGTAGTGAGTTCCCTATTACTGGAAGCCCTCAAGCTCTGGCTGAATAATCACTTGTTGGAAATGCTGTAGAGAGTATTCATATTTAAGGCATGAGTTGGACTTGATGACTTCTGAGTTTTTATGATTCCTTATGAAAGCATTGAGAGGCAGCAATTGTAGCGTTGTTAGCTGTTATCATTCTATTCAAAAACAACTTGGCAAAAATGTGCATTTTGATTTTACTGAATGACATTCAGAAAACTCTAAGTATTAATTTATTAGCACACCAATCAATAATAAACAAACAAATGCAATTCATGTTAATGGACTTTTTGCTTCATTAACTAGCAACACATGTATGCTTAGCCCAGCTGAAATCTGCCTTTGATGATTCATTTGTCACACTTGTAATTGGACAGAAACAAGTACCATTTGTCTATGGCCCTGAGGGGCTAGGCTGCCCAAGTTAGAAGCATCCTGTGCTCCTGTGTCTAAGAGGCAGACATAGCTCTCCAAATCCAATTCATCATTTATTTATTTATTTATTAAGTCCTTAGTAATTGCAAGGCACTGTCCTAGGTACTGGTAATATAAATATGCTCAGAAAAAGAAATGGTTCCTAACTCCAAGAGCTGGATAACCAATATAAATAAGGATATTGTAAAAGAGCACCAATGGGTAACTAGGTGGCACAATGGAGAGAATGTTGGGCCTGAAGTCTGGAAGACTCATCTTCCTGAGTTCAAATCTAGCCTTAGACACTTATAAGCTATGCAGCTTTGGACTAGTCACTTAACCCTGTTTGCCTCAGTTTCCTTATCAGTAAAATGAGCTGGAGAAGGAAATGATAAACCATTCCAGTGTCTTTACCAAGAAAACCCCAAATGGGGTCATGAAGAGTTGGACACATCTGAAGAGACTGAACAAAAACAAAATAGCACCTACCTGCTCTCAATAAGTTCAAATAACTTATCCCATATGAACTATATTATGGTGTCCAGAAACAGTTCGTGTGAGTAGCTGTTCAATCACTTCTAGTGACGATTATGAAAAATGAGAAAGCTACTGCAGGATTGAGAAAGACAAATGTCCTAATTTTTAAAAAATGGAAAAGAATACAATCTTCTAATTGTATAATTCTAATCTACAATGTTAACTAGGTGAAGCATACCTCTCAGAATACAAAGGAGTCCAATCTGGGTTAAAAATGCTTTATTAGAAATTAGTACTGAGGCCCCCCAGTACAAGTACAAAGGAGCCCACAACCCAGGAGAGGCAGGGGAGATTTATGCTTGAAAACCCTGAAAGAATGGATTATTTTTCCTAGGAAATGGTGGACATAGAAGCAGAATGTTTTATAGGAACAGTTTACCTCAAGGCTACTTTGGGCCAATTTGGTGGGGGGAGGCACAGCTCAGCAACATCAGTCAATGAGCATCTGTAAAGGCATGTGGGAGTGAACAAGATCTTGGTTCACTGCAGGCTCCTGATGGACTCCTTTCAGCAAACAGGCTTACTCTGTGTCCAGTGCATCTGCCTGGTAAGGAAACTCATAGAAAGTGGACATGTTAATTTCAGGGGTACTTCCACAACTTCAATTCCTGGGAAAGTTCTAGAATGTCATGTTAAAGAGTTGGTTAGTGAACATCCACAAAAGAAGCAGCAATTCCAAAGGGTCAGCATGATTTCCTTAAGACCAGGTCATGCCAGATTAATTTTAATTCCTTCTTTGATAGGGTTATTAAGCTGGAAGGTCAGGGAAACAGTGTAGTGCTTTGCTAGCCTTTAAGGGTTCCATAAATGCAAACTATTGTCATTATTGCTTAGATTTTAGTACAGTATTTGATTATCTCTTGCTGTTCTTCTGAAAAAAAGAGATTGGGACAAGATGATTTTACAGTTAGAGAGGAGAACTGTGCTTAATGAGTCAGTGTCTGCTTGGAAAATCTCTGGTGTTCTGCATTTTTGTCAGTGACTTGGATAATAGCATAGATAGCATGCTCATCACAATTGCACATGACACAAAACTGGGAGACTCAGCTAAAACGCTGGGTGAGAATCATCTACAAGTACATTGATGGCCTGGAGGAATAAGATGAAAGTCAATAGAGAAAAATGTAAACGTATACTTGGGCTAAAATCTTGACTTTACAAGTTCAAGATGGTTGAGGTATGTTTTGGCCAGTTTGACAAATGAATGGTAAACTAGAAGATAATATAGTAAGAGAGAAAAAAGCTAGTACTATTGGAGACTATTAAAAAAGATGGCTGCTAGGAACATGTCATAGTCTTGTCATACTCTTCCTTTGCCAGACCTCATTTGTAATATTAGAAACATCAGTTCTGAGTGCATTTTAGGTAGTATATTTATTTGGAGAGTGTCTAAGGAATCTTAACCTTTTCTGGTATGTGTCACGAACCCCTTTGTCTGTCTGGTGAATCCTATGGACCCTTTCCCTCAAGAATGTTTATCAAATGCATAAAATAAAATACACAGATCACAAAGGTGAACAGAAATATTGAAGGAGTTATCAAAATATTTTTCAAAAAAGAATTTCATAGAATCCAAGTTAAGATTTTCTTATGTAGAAGATGGCCACTAGATTGAAGAGGGATATTGAATAATGCTATATATGGATTGATTGACACAATTGGGTATTTTCAGCCTTGAGGTGAGAAGATTAGGAGGGACAGGAAAGCTGTCTTTAAGTATTTGTGTAATGTCAATGAAAGTTAAAGATCTTCCCTACCCATCCATGGGCCTGCCAATTAAGGGAAGCTTGATTAGAGGAGATTTGTTTTGTAGCAAGGCCCACACCTTTTGTTAATTTCTAATGAGGCACTGGTTCTCAATGGTTGAGATGCCCTCTAGCTCTGAAAAGTGTATATATAATTTGAGGTGAGATTTTGTTATAGGGTTTACTCAATGGAAGTGTTTATTTGACCAGACAAGACTCTGGATAGCTGCTAAGGAGCCCCTTGGCTTTGAAAATACAGATTTTGGTGCTTCTCTCTAGGGTAACTATGTATGTATGTTCAGACAGTTGGATCTGTCTGTTGATCTGTGCTATATATGTTGCTCATGGTCAGACAGTTGGAAGCCCTGTTGGTCTTTATTTCTCTAGTTTTCTCTGAAGTTCAAGGTGCTGACTTTTCCTCTCAAACTAAGTGACTGATATATGTGCTTGATTAAAGTGATTGTTGACCCCTCAAAAGTTGCTTTCCTTTTAGAAAAGAAGATTTAAGAACCTGTACAGCAGACCCTTCTTTCTGTTACAATTTGAAGGACTGTCATGTGGAAGAGGTATTGAATCTGTTGTATTTTGCCCCCAAACCAACAAGGACTAATTTTTTTTAAAGAGACAAATTTAGATCTGATATCATGAAAAACTTCCAGCAACAGGCAATATCCTTAAGTACAAATGGGTTACTTTGAGAGGCGTGGTTTCTCCCTCATTGTTGATCTCCAGGAAGAGACTGGGTATATCATAGTGAATTCATTTTTCTCATTTGAGGTAGACTATGTGGGCATTAAGTTTCTTTCTAAAAATTCTGTAATTCTTACTGTAAATTTCATTAGATGCCTTTGCTTTGAATTAATTGTATTTTCTGGCTAACTAGTAAAATGAATTGCATTGATGGAGTCTCATAGACTCTGTGGGCCTACAAAGACCTTGAAAGTGAGTGGGGCTCACTTGCTAGACAGGGATGCCACAGATGCTACACCTACAAGTAGTTAAATCCTGTAGGTCCTGTAGCATTCACTAAGCTTATGTTTGACCTCCACCAGACATGTTAAGATTCTGGAGAAGGAGAAAGAGGCAGTTCCCAGAGCATTCCAGTATTGCTGCTGGGATCTATAATCTCTGGTAAAGGCATAGCCAAGAGAACAGGAAAGGGCTCATTATATACTATAACTGGTGTAGTTGTTGCTGGCTTTGTGACATAATGCAAATACTATATTCTTTTGGCGTACATTATGGCTTAAGACCTTCAGCAGCTTATAGTATAGCCCTTAACACGACTCCATCTGGCATCACAGAACATTAGGGGAACACAGATGTAGGCACATAAGGAAAGTCATCATGACTGCCTGAAACTACCACACAGTTTTCACTTAGCTTTATTGTTCTCCCTCTTGATAACATAGACAGTCCTCAGTGAGGGGGGAGGTTTGGAAAACTGGCCAAGAATCCTGGGCTAGCTCTGTTTTTTAAGCTTATAAATTTATAGTCAGTCTCAGAGAGGAGAGAGAATCTGGTGACCTCATTAGGATTGCGGGTTACAGTTACTGACATCCTGCTTCACACATCAGTAGCCTTGCCTTGCTGGTTGTGGCAATGGAGTCTTATTTATTTCAGGGACTCTCGACTCATTGAATTTTTTATTCTGAACTTTAATCTTCATTAGAGCTTGGCTGCCACTTCTTCCAGGTGTGATTGCAGTCTCTTTTAACTTATGGGTGGCTTGTTGTTTGCCAGAGCTCAGTTCAGCAAGTTCTGCATGAACTTATTATTAAGTATGTTTAGAATCAGAAATATGATATTTCAGATTTAAATGGAATTTTACTTTAAGAGATTATTATGTATTCATGAATAATTCCTACCTGTAAAATGGTTATGTTTTTCCATACTTCTGGGCATTTATCATATTCATTCTTTGTTATAACATAATAATATTCCATTACATTCATGAACCATGATTTGCTTGGCCATTCTTCAATCAATGGGTATCTCCTATGTTTCTAATTCTTGGCTCTAACAAAATTGCTGCTAAATATCTTGGTATATATGGGACCTTTCTTTTCATCATAGGTCACCTTTGGTAATAGGCCTAGTAGTGGAATCTCTAAGACAAAGTTTAAGAATTTGCTAGCTAGTTGTAGAGGTAAAGACCCTCTCTTTAACTCATGATTTCTCTGGCTGGGAAGCTGGGAGTATATGTCAATATCAGAGTCAAAGACTATGACAATAGGAAAACAATAAGAAAATAGGAAATTGTGTTGCAGCCACAATTACTGAAGATTTGGAAAAGACAGTTTTTAATTTCTTGCTACCAAAATTCATGGTGCTGTCTAGTGTCTCAACGTTAGAAACGGGAGTAGTTGTAACCATGCAAATGATATAAAATAACATATTCCCATCTGCCTTATCAGTGTACCCTAAGGAACACTGGGTATTTCTATCTCACTTGTGATGGAAACCTCCTGTACCTGTTGTCTCTCTCCATTAGAATGTAGGTGACTAGAGAGCAGGGAGGGGTGTGCTTTCCTGTTTGTATTCCCCAGTGCTTTGCATATATAGTAAAGGCTTAACAAGTGCTTTTTGTTCATTCATTCATAATATTTGTGCTATTACTATAGATGGGTTGTTGTGAGAAAAGTCTTGCAAAGTTTAAAGTATTTATGCTTATTATTATTAATACTTATTTTTGGTCAAACCAGTTGATAATCCAGCTTCTGTTTAAATGTATAGTATGATGGGGATTTTACTCTCTATGGAAGATTCCACTACATTTCTGAATATCAATAATTGTTCAAAATCTATCTTTATGCCAGGCTAAATAAGCTTCCCTATAGCTTCTGCTCTGTGTTTTGCTCTCTGGAAAAAATCAGAATAACTCTAATTCCTTGTTTATGTATGATCTTTCAAATACTTTAATATAGTTATCATTCCTCCATAACACCTCCTTACCTCCTCTCTTCCATCCAAACCTTTTCTTCTCCAGGCTAAATGTCCCCCAGTCCTTTAACTGCTTTTGATTAGTATGACTCCAAGTTTGTGATTTGTTACATTATCTTGGTAGCTTGTTTTTGGATAGGATTCAGTTTGTCAATGTCCCTCCTAAAGTTTGGTTCCCCAAACTGGTCACACAATTCCTGATTTAGTCTATATAGGGGGAATATACAGTGGTATTATCACTCTGATCCTTAGGACAACCTACTTCCACTCACGCAGCCTTGGATCATGCTAGCTTTTTTTGTTGCTAATCTGAATGTGCAATTCACTAAAAAGCAGAGGTTTTTTATTGTAGATTTTTTTTAACATTAATGACAGTCTAGCTTTGTCTGACAATGCTGTACAAATGATACTTTCAACCTGAGTGTAGAACTTTACGTTTATCCTGATCAAATTTTATCTTGTTATATTTCATCTATCATAATCTTGCTACATGCATAAATGATTCCATTCTATCCTATCTTTTTCAGTTTCTTAGTATCTTACACCTTACATCCTTCCCTTATCACTTTTTGCATCATCCAGTGACACTGACCTTCTGGCTGTCCCTCAACCAAGGCACTCCTGATTCTGAGTTTTTTCATTGGTTGTCCCTTTGGTCTAGAATGCTTTCGCTCCTCCTTCATCTCCCTTTCCTGGTTTTCTTCAAGTTCCGCTCCAAATCCTACCTTCTACAAGAAGTCTTTCCTCATCCCTCTTAATTCCAGTTCCTTCTCACCACTATTTCCATTTTATCTTGTATATAATTTTTTTGTACATATTCGTCCGTAATCTCCCTCTTTAGCTCATGAGTTACTCAAGAACAGGAACTGTCTTTTTCTTTCTATCTCTAGAGCTTAGCACATAAAAACCCATCCATGCTCTCTAGTCACCCACATTCTAATGGGGAGAGACAATAGATATAGGAGGTTTCAGTTACAATTTAGATAGAAACACTCAATAGTCCTTAAGGTACACTGATAAGGCAGATGGGAATACGTGTTATTTTATATCATTTGCATGGTTAAAGCTACTTCTATTTTTAATGTTGAGCCAGTAGACAGCACCACAAATTTTGGTAAAATTTAAAAACTTTCTTTTCCAAGTCTCCAGCATTTGTAGATAAAAGATATGCTTTATAAATGTTTATTGACTAGATATTTTTGACTCACAACTCTGTCATCACTTCCAGCTTCATGTGATCCATAAGTTTGATAAGCATGTCATGAATGTTTTCACCTAAGTCATTGATAAAAAGATTAAGAGGATAGATTCAGGAGAGATCTGTTAATCAGCACTATTTGAGTATTGTTTATTCATCTAAAGTCAAATCTACATAACATACATACAAATTTATATTTAGTCATAGCTTTATATCTTAGGACTAGAGATCTAGAACTAAGTGGGGACTCAATGGTTATCAAGTCTAAATCCCTGATTTTATAGAGGAGGAAGCTGAGGTTCAGAGAAGTTAAATGATTTACCTGAAGGCATACAGGTAATAAGCATGCGAAGCAGCATCAAAGCCAATGTTTTCTTGCCCCTTATACCACATGTTTATAAGCGTCATATAAGAGACTGTCAAATTCTGTAATAAAATCTGCGTATATCTATATATAACAAAAAACAAAGTAGATTTTTTGGGGGGGGTTTTCTGGATTGAGTTTTAGTCAGTCAAGTGCCTTTGACTGGAAACCATATATATATATATATATATACATATATATATATATATATATATGTATATATATATATATATATATATATAGTATTGCTTGGAGGGAGAGTAGAGAGAGAAGGAGAACTGAGAGAGAGAAGCAAGTGTGAGTGGAGTAGAGAGAGAAGGAGAACTGAGAGAGAGAAGCAAGTGTGAGTGGGCTAGGGGAGCTTGTGTGTGGGGAAGCCTAACAGAAAGAATGTTTGTGATGTTGGTGCTCCTTCTGTTGATCTGTGTTTATTTCTCAGACAGAAATCCTGTCTGTTGGTGTATTTTAATTTCTCAGAAAGAAATCTTGTTTTGATGGTGCTAGTAATGTGTATAAATATTGTTATAGCCCTGTTAAGCTTTGTTTTCCTAGAAACAGAAGCTGTGGGCAGGAGCCCCTGGAACCTCCTTTCAGACAGAAGTAGGAAGAATTTGGAGTGGAATAGTTCCCAAGAGCTAATACAAGGAGCAGGAGTAGAAAGCTGCCTGTGTGTGAACCCAGGCAAGAACCAGGAATAGTGGCACATAGAAGAGGAGCCATGGGGTTTGAAAGTCAGTCTTAAAAGGCAAAATGAGAGAGAACTTTACTTGGATGCTATATGCTGATTAAAGAGATTGTTCTTACCGTGACCTGGGGTGGATGGTGTGGTATTTTCTGCTACCCCTTACGGATGTGTTGTGCTAGGGAAGACCCTAGTCTGGGAACCCCTGACTTTGGGGATGCAATGATATATGCTATGCACCATATGATATAGTGAGAGTTATAACATACATATATGTATTAGATGATATGTTTTGTTTAAGGATGTTGCTTTGAATGCTATGCTTTACTTTAGTGAACAATGTTTAATTTATTGCTGAATAGAGAGTTTGTTATACTACACAATTAGATCCTTAAAATTATTCACAGTCCTCAGGTGTACTGCTGTGAATGGCATTACACTATGCTATCCCCTAATCTAATTGTCTAGTAACCCTGCCAAAACAGGGATATGGTGTTCATCTGGTTCAACACATTCTAAGTGAATCTGTTCTCTCTTCTAGTGTTCGCTATTTCTAAATGCTAATGAACTATTCCTTAAATAATATATTAAGGTATTTTTCTGAGGATAGATGATTGCAAGATGAGGTAGTTAGCTATTGCATAGTTCTGTATCAATATTATTTTTTTCTCTCTTTTGTCTTCACTCAGATTCCCTATACTACGCTTCTTAGTTTTGTGGATTCATAAAGAAGCATAGACCTGAGGCAGTGAGGTGGTGCAATGAATAGAGTTCCTGGTCTGGAGTCAGGAAGACTCATCCTCTTGAGTTCAAATCTGGCTCAGAAATTTAGTAGCTGCTTGACCCTGGGGAAGTCACTTAAACCTGTTTGCCTCAGTTCCTCATCTGTAAAATGAGCTGAAAAAGTAAATGGCAAAATATTTCAGCATCTTTGCCAAGAAAACCCCAAATGGTATCGTAAAGAGTCAACTGTGACTGAAACAATTGAACAACAACATACACCTTCAAATTCAATACTATTTCACTTCCTTTTCTATCAGAGGTTCAAATTAGACTTCAGAAAAATGCAGTTCTTTAATCAGAAAAAAGAAACATTCCTTTCCTCTGGTTTTCCCAAGTCTAATGATGCTGCATGTTAATGAAAAGCGCTTTTGGGTCTCTAGAAAGGTTTTCCAAGAGACAATTTGCACGTTGATTAGTCATGGGATGCCCTGTAGGCTGCTTTCATTGGTTGGTAAAATCCCAAATATTTGCATTTTCATTTATCACCCAAACATAGACCCTCTGGGTTTGTTGGAAATAGCTACAACTTTCTCTTGCCAGTCTGGATGAAAAGGAGCAGTTAGGTACATTTCATTTTCATTCTGAAGAATAATGAGGTTTATAGGCACTCTTCTTGTGCTTGGGATTGAATTATGCAGGACTTGAAGATTGAAGTTTCATTTGGCAAAATGCAGTTCATGAAGTACTATATTTTTCAGTAGTAATTCTTCACATTCAGCACTGCTTCAGCTTGGATGTAAAAAAGAGTCCTAAAAACTTCATCATAAACAACTTTGTAGACAGGCAAAGGAAATTGCCTACTTTTTGACAAACCTCTGCCAATAGGGCAGAATGAGGAACACTAGATCCTAAATCTTCCCTAAGAATGGCCATTGTATAAGGCTACTCTTAGCTTCCTATTATAAAACAGGGCCTGGATTTATCTTGAAGGAAAACTGAGACTCTTAAATTAAGGATAATAAACAGGTCAGCTTCAAATGCCTGTACCTGGGCTCTCAAGTGGGCAGGATGGTATATTAAGTTCTCTGTTCCTTATTTTCCCATTCTTCTCCCCTTTTCATATTAATTCTCTTGCCCCTGCTATCTTCATTCCACTGACTATACTAACCCACCTAAGGTTTTCTTTCTGATGTGATACCACATAATCAAAATAATCTCTGCTTCTTGTCATCTCATATTCTGAAAACTTTCATTCCCTCAAAACCCTAGGAAAGTAAGCAAGAATGAATCTCCAATGGCAGAAATGCAGGCAGTGTGGTAAGTGGCAAAATAAGAGATCCTTCAGGGGCAGAAGGACCTTCCTAGTGACTCAAAAGTTTTACCACAAAAGCGACCACTGCCTACTCAAATCAATTCAGTTCAATAAGTTTATGTGCCAGGTCTCATGCCAGAACACGTATACAGAAAACAAAAATGAAAATAGTCCCTGTCTTCAAGGAGGCTATAATCTAATCCATCTGAGTTTTTAAGAATTGTGTCCCTCTGGGATGTATTACACTGCAATTAGGGCTTCAATGTTAAACTGTCTGTATGGTTTCAAATTTAGGGATTATCTGTGTATCCATATAAACTTGCGTTTCATATATACATGTATAATATATTGCATATACACGCATATATACATTTGTGTGTGTGTGTGTGTGTGTGTGTGTGTGTGTGTGAGTAAGGGAGAGAGTATCCCCAAACATTCTGTATCTCAGACTTTTGGACCATCTAATACATATGGGGAAGATAATCCTAGCAATATGTTACTGTCATTAAATTATTTTTAAAGGAGAAAAGTGTGTTTTATATGTCTTTGGCCTTTTATTAAAGAGTTGACATTTTTATAGGAATTGCATCCAAAAGTCATTACTTGCCTCATTTCTGTCAGGGGTATCCACTGTAAACTATATGCATATGGGTTATGTGTGTGTATGTGTGCTGAGAAGGTGTATTAATGGCATTACTTACATTACTTCATCTATTATCACATAACTGCATATCACTGTGAGCATTAGGATTGTAAAACTTTTTAAAGGCACTGCTGCTTATATTCACGGATGGAAACTATAACCATATATTCAGTAAACCCTTGGCACCCCAGCAGCAAGTTTTGGGGTTTACACTGGGTTGTATGCCACTCCGATCTCAACAAGACAGACCTTTCCTGCTGACTTTCTAAGTTGTTTTGGGCTGAAAAATTGTTTCACCTCATTTTTTATTGGTTCTGCTGCTTCAGAATTTGTTTTGAGGCATTATTTTAAGTTGTTTGAATGGAAATTTGGGAGAGCTCAGGCAAACCCCTTCCTTCATTCCACCATCTTGACTCTACCTCCCTCACATTTTGTGATATGGAAAAAGGTCCCTTTATGCCTATGCATTGTAGGGGTTTTAGCAAAAAAAGTGTTGTATTTTGTCAAAACCTTTTTGGCATCTATTAAGATGATCATGTAGTTTTTGAATGCATTGGTTTTAATTATAATTAACTGTGTTGACTGTTTCCCTCATGCTGGGCCATAGTTGTGTTCCTGATATAAATCCTACTGGTTCATAACGATTACTTGGGCAAATTGTACATTTGATAGGATTTTGTCTAAAATATTTTAATAAATGTTCCTTAGTAATATTGGTCTATAGTTTCCTTTCTGTGTTTTGTACCTCCTTGGTTGTGGGTATTGAGACTATATTTGCCTCGCAAGAGGATTTTGGCAGGGTGTTTATCCTCAGCTTCTGAGAATAAATTGTAAAGCAGGGATGTTGGTTTTTAAAAGTTCGATAAAATTCTCTTATGAATCCATCAGAACCAAAAGCATTTTTTTTCTTTGATAGTTCCTTTACAGTTAGAACTACTTCCTTACCTGAGATTGGGCTACGTATCTGGCTTTCTTATATTTTGAGTGTTGTGTATTTTTATTTTTATTTTTTTTATTTTTTTTTATTTTTTGCCTTTTTACTGTTCTTTATTTATTTATTTATTTTTTTAATAAATTTATTTAACTTTTTACATTCATTTTCACAAGATTTTGGGTTCCAAAATTTTCTCCCCATTTGT
>CM053771.1:119862667-119992206 GCA_028658325.1 Potorous gilbertii
GGCTCTCTGCAACGCAAATCTCCTTCACTGTGTTGCTGCGTGGCCTCCACTGCTCCAGAATTTGTCAGGAGTTCTTTTTACAGGAAATCTATGGGCTGTGGGTTCGGACCTAGCATAGGTGAGTCTTTCTACTCCGCCATCTTCGTGTTGTGTATTTTTAAAGGTATTTTTCTATTTCTTTTATGTTTTCACTTTTGTTAGCATCAACTCTGCATAATATCTTGTGATGATTCCTTCTTAAAATTTCTTCTCATTTTGCTATGATTTTACTGTGCTTCCCAATTTTATTGATTTAAGTTTTCACCCAATTCTTTTAATCAGATTAGCTAAGGAGCTATTTATTTTATTGGTCTTTTCAAAGAATAAACTTTTATTATTTCAATGGGCGTTTTTGTTTCCAATTTATTTCCCTCCTAATTTTTAATATCTCCTCATTTGTACTTATTCTAATTTTATTTGTTGATTTTCTAATTTTTAAAAATGGAGCTCATTAATCTTCTCTTTCTATGATTTTCCCCTTATGGTCTGCATTGGTGGCATCCCAGAAATTTAGGTTGTTGTTTCATCTTTTCATTTCCTTTTGGAGTTATTATTTTTATGATTTAACTTTTCTCCTACTTGTTATTTAAGATTTCATTGTTAAGAATAGAGTTGCATCTGTGTGTTTTGTTCATGGATCTTGAAGCAACTATTTTTGTTGCATTAACTCTTTCTGTCTTTCTACATTTATTTGCAATATTCCTGCGCCCTAGTACATGGCCAATTTTTGTTAAAGTTCCATGTGGTACAGAGAAATACGCATATTCTTTTTCTGTCACATTTAGAAGATTCCATAAGTCTTTGAACTCTACTTTCTCCAGAAATGTGCTCAGTTACAGTTTTCATTTTGTTTATCTTTCTGTTTATCCAAAACTAAGAGAAGGTTATCTAAGTCTTCTGTCAGTATTGTGTTACTGGCTATGTCTTCTTGAAGCTTAGATAATGTTTCCATTAGAAATTTGTATGCCAAGGTATTTGGAGTACATATATTATTAATATAATTGTATTATGTAATATATTATTAATAATATTATATTACCGATAATAGTTTTTTTAATGGCTCCTTTCAACTTAAAAGAATTTATTTATCCCTTCTGATTTTTAAATGTTTGTTTTTGACTTGTCAAGTAGTATGATGGCAACCTTTGCTTTCTTAGATTCACTTGATACATAATCAATTCTTTTCATTTTTGGTTTTGTTTTGTGTATGTCTTTGTTTTTAAAATGTATTTCTTGTAAGTAAAAAGATTGCAGGGTTATGTTTTCTTATCTAATCTGTCATTCTTTTTCATTTTATTGGATTGTTTAAGTCATTCCCATTTAACGTTATGAGTTAGGTCTATATTTTCTTCAATCTGTCTCTAAAATAATTTTTGAGTTATTGTTTTTCTCCTTTCCTACTGTAAATACAATATTATGTTCCTTCAATTACTTTCATTTAATCTTTTTTTTTAAGGCAGACTTGTTCTCACTGGCTCTCTTCCCCTCATGTTTGATCCCATCTTTTCATTTTATGCCTTTCTCTTTAGGGTTTTATTAGTTCCTTTTTCTCTCTTGCTTTTATCTGGCTAAATATTTCTCCCCCCTCTTTTTCCTATGATAATCAAATAGATTCCCTCTTTTTCTCTGCCTCTTCAGCTAGTCATGTCTTTAGTTTTTAAAATTTCATTTTTTGCTTCTTTTTCTTAAAAGTATTTCTCTCACTCTCTTCATCATCCATCATCTTTCTGTCTACTCTGGACTCATTTCTGAATCATGATCTCTATAATTATGTGGTCTCCCTCTTTTCTCTGTATTAATCATTCAAGCAAAGATTCCAAGATATCCATTCTAGCCTCTCCTCTCTAGGTTTCTTTTGCCACTGACTTGTAGGGCTTGTCTCATAGATTCCCTCTTTCCATGCTTCATTCCTAGAAAAATGCCAATTGTCACAAGTATCGTCTGTAAGATGGGGGTAATAATGCTTCTCTCCCAGAGTTGTCCTGAGTATCAAATGAGATAATAACTGTAAAGCATGTAGGACAATGCCTGGAGCACAGTAAGTTCTATATAAAAATGTTAAGTATTATAATTAACAGCTATTATAATTCATATAAAAGTATTATAATAATAAAGTGCTATGGTTAGTATCTCATAGGCATTATGTTGCATCCCTCTTCTCTCTTTTCTCTTGATTGACTCAGTTACCCCAATCTGCACTTTGCATACTGTCAGGTCTGGGCATTCCACAATTGCTAAAGTTAGCTCTGAGTTGTAGAGGATAGTTGGTGGGTGAGTGGATTACAGTCCTACTCCTGCAGACTGGAGCTCCTGAGCACTTCTCAGTGCACTTTTCATTTAACAACTCAGATTTTTGAGTCTAAGTTGAACTACCTTAACTCAATCAGAAATATTTACTAAATAGAAAGCAGAATAAAATACAACAATATCATCTTATTAATAAAACAGGCATACACTATCCCAGTGATGCACACAATGTCCATGGAAGGAGAATGGGCATAAAGTTATATCATCGTATGTGTAGGGAACACATGTGTCCAGGTAACTCAAAATTCTGGACTTTAGGCCTTGCCATCTTTAACACTCCACCCCCCACCCCCAAAACAATTTTTGTATTTTGCAAGCAGGATGCTTCTCCGGTGGCTACTCTTCTCAAGTCACTCTTCTGAGCTGACAAAGTAGTAGTATAGTCTTTCAGTAAAACCAGTAACCCTAAACCAGGGATCTGCAGATCTCTGCAGGTCTATCTTGCTTCTACTTTGAGAGGTTTCTGCCTATCATGCAACAGAGGGCAGTACAGGGCAAAGGAAAGGCATAAACTTGCCTTTCTTCAGTGAAGTTTCAGGTGGCATAGTGAATAGAGTGCTGGGATTGGGATCAAGAAGTCTTGAATTCAAATTCTGCCTCAGCTATTTAACAGCGGTGTGACTCAGAGTAGGTCTCTGTGTCATAGTTTCTTCATCTATAAAATGAGAGACTTGGACCTTGTGACCCTTATAATGTTCCTTGCAGCTCTAAATCTTTGCTCCTTTGACCTAGTGAGCTCTTGCAAGTAGTTGGTAGCAATAAAAGCTCTGAGGTCTCTTGTCAGACCTTAGGTGATTTTTCCATTTTTCTCTCATAACTGTCCTTGGTGCTACCCTTTTCCCTTAGCAAAACAGTCCACATTTAAAAGTGGCATCCATTTCCAATAGTAATCTAGATAGAGAAGTCCAGTTGTAGGGTAAAAAGGTGTCTTGTCATAGAGGTTGTGATGCAGGGCTCAGGATGAGCAAAAACTTTCTACTGCTATCTTAGTTTGTCAAAGGACTAATTAATTGAGCAACAGGGTCAAAGTTGATACTTCTATCGTCTAGGACAGCCTTGGTCCTGAAGCACATGATCCAAACTGAGGAACCAATTGTCTCAAAGTAGGCTGGTTGCTTGGGTTGAATAAATGTTTGTTACTAGTGATGTCAGTCATAAACTCTTAGCATCTCAGAACGGTAATTGGGCCTTAGGAAGTATCTAGCCTGAGCCCTACCTGAGACAATGTAGTGATTATATATACATTTCCTTGTGCTCAAAAGGGAAACACAAATATTTAAATGTAGATAATGGATTTAAGGGGGAAAAAATCTTTGGAAAGAATGATTATGATGATAGACAGGCAATAAGGTTAATATTCATGAAAACTAGGGTTCATTTACCATCTCTGATTCATCCTTGCTTTCTGGCCCTGGGCAGATCACTTTCCTTCTCAGTGGACAAGTAATGCTTTAAGACTGTAAATTAAAGAGCAAATACTGATATACATTGGTAGAGGGGGTTTGTTCACCAAAAATTCTTCATACCAATGAAGCATAGGATCAAAACAGATAAAATAATAACATAGTGCTTTAAGGTTTGAAATACCTAAATATATATGTATATGCATATTTATGTATATGTATATATATTTATATGTAATTTCATTTGAACTTCATAACAACCCCATAAAGTAAGTCACAAAAATAGGATTATCCCCATTCTATAGATGGAACTCAAATAAGGTAAGTAACTTGCTCACGTCCTGCCCTTAGTAAATTATGTAAGATGAATTTGGACCCAGTTTTTCTGATTCCAAGTATAACACTCAATTTTACAGACCACAGACGGATCATGGTAAGGATGCATTTCTTTTTTATGAAATGATTATATTCCTTATGAGAATGTAAAGGATTCACAATACAAAAATATTTGCAGGAGGGTGAATTTAATCTTAACTGAGGTAAATGCATAGCGAATCATTATAGAAACATTATAGAAAATGTTTTTCACCACAGGACTTGAAGATGTCATGTCTGCAGTATTGCAGTCTGTATGACATAGAAACTTCAAGAAGAGTGGGAGACAAATGCAGAAGTCAGAAATAGAAACTTACTCTCAAAGAATTTCTTGAAACAAATCATGGACAAGTTAGAGTGTTTCCTTTGTGTCTAACTGTAACAAATAGGATGTTATTTTTCAACTTTTCACAGAATTCTTTCATAGCAAAACTGAAGGAAGCAGAGATGGATTAGGAAAGGGGGAGTGAGTCTTGGCAAATGTCCTGGTATGTGGACATCTGGTGGAAGTAAATGAATGAACAAATGAAAAAGCATTTGTTAAGCACTTACTGTGCCCTAGACATCATGCCTCACTCTGGGGATACAAATACAAAATAAAAAAGTGAGGAGAATACATTCTAGAAGAGGGAGAAAACAAATATGGGGAAGTGATGATGACCAGAAAAAGGGAGTCTCAAAAATCTCATTGATGTTAAGTTGATTCTTACGGTAGACAACTGAAACACTTTCCAGGAACAAATGTGGTATTGTTGTGATAACTGCCCAGAGTAAGTGTGTGTGTGGTCTGGTAGCAGGACTGGCAGCAAGATTGTTGAGGTACATGGATGCATGAGTTGTAAAGCAGTCTTTGATCTGAGTCCTGGAACCAGGCTGGTAGTTTTTTTTTTTAAAGCATTTTAGTTTTTCCAATTACGTGTAAAAACAATTTTTAAAATTTATGTTACAAAAATTTTGAGTTTCAAATTTTTCTCCTTCCCTCCCTCTCTTTCCTTCCCTGAAACAATAAGTAATTTGATATGGCTTACATATATGCAATCATGTAAAACATATTTCCATATTAGTTGTGTGGTAAAAGAAGAAACAGATCAAAAGGAAAAAAAACAATAAAAAAATAGTATGCTTCAATCTGTATTCATACTCCATAGTTCTTTCTCTGGATGTCACAATAGCATTTTCTATCATGAATACTGTGGAAATATATTGGATCATTGTATTGCTGAGAAGAACTAAGTCATTCATAGCTGATTATCACACAATGTTGCTTTTACTATGTACAGTGTTCTCCTGGTTCTGCTCATTTCATTTGACATAAATTTGTGTAATTCTTTCCAGGTTTTTCTGAAATCTGCTTGCTTATCATTTCTTAATAGCACAGTTGTATTTCACTACATTCATATACAGCCACCCCACAGCTGATGGACATCCCCTTAATTTCCAATTCTTTGCCACCTCAAAAAAGAGTTGCTATAAATATTTTTTTATACATGTAGATACATTTACCATTTACATGTAGATACCATTTACCTATCTCTTTGGGATACAGTATACACAATTTGATTGCCCTGTGGGCATAGTTCCAATTGCTCTTCAGAATGATTGGATCAGTTCACCACTCCACCAAGTGTATTTTTTCCCACATTCCTTCCAACATTTATCATTTTCTTTTTTTGGTCATATTAACCAATCTGAAAGGTATTAGGTGGTACCTCAGAGTTGTTTTAATTTGTATTTCTCTAATCAATAGTGATTTAGAGCATTTTTTCATATGCTTATAGGTAGCTTTGATTTCTTCATCTGAAAACTGCCTATTCATATCCTTTGACCATTTATCATTCGGAGAATGACTTATTTTAGGGTGGTAGTTTTAAAAATGAATATATTGACTGCCCCAGGGACTGAGATGGATTAGTGAAATGGGAATAGATGTTTTCTGGTGCTGTAGCACAGTTTGGAGGTCCTATTCCAGGTGGTGAGAAATAGAATCAGAGGGTATTTTTTTGGTAGAGTTTTAACATTCTGGGACTTTTAGCTTTTATTAAATTTTATTTCTGAGTTCATATTTAAAAATAATGCTTTTGCTAGGTCACCTCAAAATCTTCTTTTCCCACCTCTGTGAATTAGTCTTTGTCAGGGCATAATTTCTATTCTGCTACTTCAGTTCTGAGTCAGCACCAAAATCCAAGGGAATCACCTCTCCAAGCTGTCTCTGAGTGTTCTGGTCTTGGCAGATATTGATCAAGGTTCCTGCCCTCCCTAGACTGCCAAACAGCTTTAAGTCTTCAGCTTTTCTCAGTTTCTATACCTGAACATGAAAATAGGTTGTCTTCCAAGAAAGACTGAGGCAAGGTGCATCATTCACTTGATGGTTATATTTGGGAACTGTAAAAAGAAGCACTGTTTCAAAACTTTCTCTTTTACAATGAAAATAATGAATCCTGCTTATTGGGTGGAGGGGAAAGGAGACAGAAGGCCTTTGACTCGGTATGTCAATGTATTTCTTCTTTATAAAGAGAACTGGACTGGGAGCATCAGTTTCCTTGTCTTTAAAGGAGGGATAACAATCTTACTTCTCAGAATTATTATGAAAACAAAGTGAAAATTAATTCATTTTTAGAGTTATAAAGTAAATTGAAAGACTATATGTATGGGAATTATGAGTACTGCATTGTTTCCCACCTTAATTGGATATCCTAATAAAGGTGAAAGGTCAAATGGAAATTGAGTTTTCCCTATATGAATTATTTGCTTTTAGAGATGGCTTTTAGATAGGAGACAGTGTGACAATGTTAAGATTTGGAACAAAGATCCTTTTCCACTTTGTGGATTGTCTACAATCCAAGGAGTATGTCAGCATTTTTTTTCCTCTCCTGCCCTCCCAATAATCACAAAGCTGTCCTCAGTTTTGTTATCTAAGCATTTTGTCAAAAGGAGAAAAACACAATTCATTTTCCTAAGTGGGCTTTTATTTTTTAAAAAATGGATGGTTAGCATCTGTTCAGAGTTATAGCTACTGTCTTTTGTCTAGAAATCCACATGTATTGAAGTGATCCAACTGAGAGGAATTGTAGAATTAGAGACTCAAGGGACCTAGAAAAGGTTGCCTTTTGTCCCATAATACTTGAAATCACTGGTTTCAGCCAAGGAGTTTCCGTAGCTTCTTTTGTGAGTCTCTTACCTAATAGAGTATATGGGAAGGGGGCAAGGGTCAACTATTCTTACCATCTGAAGTCACACCTCCTTTCTGGTCCTCTGTAATATATCCAAGCACTATGAGCTATGAAAAAACCTTAACAGAAATGTTATTCATGCAATATTTCATTTAATCTTTAGAGCAACACTTAAGATAGCAGAAATGTTATAATCCTCATTTTACAAATAAAAGAAACTGAGGCAAAGGCCATACTATTTATAGTCTCTGATTCTAAATCTAGTGCTTTTTCCACTATACCATGCTGAAACATCTTCAGCTTTATGAGCAAAGATGTCTTTTCTAATAGGTTAATTCCATTATGTTGGAATTCAGAACTGTTATAACTATGAGTTATTTTCCTATTTTTGTTCGTCCTTTGTTGCCGAAGAAGACCATGCCATTAGAGAAATGATGACATGACTTGCACTTGACTTTGTTTTGAGTGAGGTCACCAGCCTCACTTCTCCTCCAGAGCCATCTGAATCCAGTGACCTGATATTCCTCAGGATAACTCAAAATGGCCCAGGATGCACTGGGAGACCTTGGGCCCTTTAGGCCAAGGTCTTTGCAGGTACTGACTTATGATGAGGTAACGCCCATTCATTGAATAGGACTGTTTAAGAAGTAGCCAGGGCATGGACCCTTTGATGAGGCCAAGAAACAGAAAGACATCAGACTGGTAAGGAAACAGCAACAATTACTATTGATAATCACTCTAAAGCCAGGAAGGTCCAGAAAAGCCCTTAGGCAGGAGCCCATTGGCTTCCCAGCTTCATTAAGGTTTTAGAGAGAAGAAGAGAGGAAAAGGGAGGAGAGGAGAGGAGAGGAGAAGAGAGGAGAGGAGAAAGGCAAGGCAAGTCAAGGAGAAAGGAAAGGAAAATAGTCAGTAAAACCCAAGTCAACTGGGCATCTTTTGGCCATCCAAATTTACCTTCCTTTGGAGAGGAGAATGAAAGTGAGGAGGAGGCAGACAGGAGAGGAGGAGCTGAGTTACCCAGCTAGCCGGGTCTCCATTCAGCCAGTTATGTCTACTCATAGGATTGTGTTTGTCCTTTGTTGCCAAAGAAGACCATGCCATGAGAGAAATGATGACAGGACTTGAACTTGACTTTGTTTTCAGTGAGGAAAGGATGTGTAGGTCACCAGCCTCACTTCTCCCTGTGGCGTGGGGAGCCATGGCCTAGCCCTCTCTGGCTCCCAGTGCTCCTAGCCATGGTGCATTTTTATTTTCCCCTAGAAAATAGTGAAGACACATACATGCAGTGTTTCTTGAACTTTTAAAAAATATGATTCATTACATCATTGTTAAAGTTTTAAAAAAAAACTGGTCTAGGAATCAGAAGACCTGGGTTTGATATAGCATCACAAGATCTCAAACTATTTTATACAGCAATGATCATCAAAGATATTTAGTCCTATTGTTTAAAAAATAGAACAATAGATGAATGGAACAGTGCAGTTAAGCAATACTCAGAGACAATCATGATCAGTGTTGGATAAATTTGAGAACATAATCTTCTGGAAGAATGACTCCCTATTGGACAAGAAATACTAAGAAAACTGGAAAATGATTGGACAGAAAATTAGACCAGGATGACAATAAACTCCAGAAGAATATTCAATCTGAATAATAAAAAAGCTCATATCATTAACAAAATAGAGAATTAAAGTAAATACCATTTACCATTAGATTGAGTGTGAATTATCAACCAAACAAGAGATAGAAGAGGTCACAAAAGACAAAATAGACAATTGTGATTATAATTTAATTAAAATTAGAATTAGAGTTGAACTTGGGGAATTGGGAAAATCTTTGTATGAAATGTAAGAAGAATAATACTTTGCATATATATGGAACTTTAATGTTTGTAAAGTATGCTACAAATATTATTTCATTTGATAAAAGCTGATATCCAAATTAAGTAGGAATTAACACAAATAGAGAAAACCAAGGATTGTTCTCTAATTTGTTGTTTTTCAGCCACATAGTTGTGTTTGACTCTTCACGATTGTGTGGACCACACCACACCAATATTGTCCATGGGGTTTTCTTGGCAAAAATGTTGGAGTGGTTTGCTATTTCCTTTTCTGGTGGATTAAGGCAAACAGAGATATGCAAGAAAAGTGACTAAACTTCCTACCCTTTGACCCAATGACTCTACTATTGGACATATCCATGGTAACGCCATTTTTTTTGTGGTAGCAAACAGCTAGAAACAAAGGGAGTACCAACTGCCTGAGGGATGGCAGAATAAAATATGGTATGAGTGCATTAGAATAATTTTGTGCAGTAATAAACAGCAAATATGAGAAATTAATAGAAATATGAGAAAATTTGTATTAACTAATGCTGTATGAAGTAAGCAGAACCAGTAGAACAGAATATATTATCCCTACCCTAATGAAAATGAACACCACAAAGAAACTAAATTCTGAGGAACTCTAGCTAAATCACAAAGTTGTAGAAAATAGTTAATGAAACAGACTTCCCTCTTTCTTACTTTCATTAACATGGTGACTATCTAAATGTTGGTGGGGGCAACTATGGAATATGTTATCAGACTTGGTCACTGTATTGACTCTTTTCTGTTTAATTGGGCAGATTTAACATCAGAGGTGGGTGAGGATGTGAGCTATATCCAGGAATGACTGTGATGCAAAAACAAAAAGCATCAATGAAATTCATAAAATCTTCAAGATTAGATGAATTTGGATAAATCATATAGCCTCTCTGAGCTTGTTCCTATTATCAATAAAATGAGACTAATATTTTCACCATTGACATCTCAGAATTGTGAGAAAAGTGCTTTGCAAACTAAGAAGGGGGTAAGGATAGAGTCTGGACATGTGTCTTTGTTGGTATAGGAATTTTCTGGATGAGGAAACTCCTTCTACCAATGCAGGCTGGCATCTTCTCTGCAATAGGTAGTTGCTTAGCACATTGAGAGGTCTTATGACCTCTTTAGGAACATGCTGTCCGGAGGTATCCAAGGTGGGACATGACCACAGGTCTTCCTGACAATGAGGCCAGCTCTCTGCTCATTATGCCATGCTGCCTCTGTAAACTGGAAAACTTCATAGAAATATTAGTTATTATTGTTAGAGGTATGATGAACCTTTGGTAAAAAGATCAAGTCATATATTTACCACATATTTATAGTAAATCTGGAGAAGTGTTATGGATTCTGCTAGCAAAGCAAATGACCACACTTGCAATACGGGATTTAATTTCTGTCTTTTTATTCCAGAATCTAGCGTAGTGTCTGTTTGTGGTGACATTAGGAATTACAGAACACAGCTCCCATAAAAATTGCAAAGGCTCACAAATTCCATTCAATACAATAAAGATTCATTAAGTATTTACTATGTGCCAGACGTGTTAAGTGCTGGGGATACAAATAAGAAAAAGAGATAGTCCCTGACTGCAAGGAACTTACAACCTAGTAGGAAAAGACAATACACTAAAAACAACTCTGAAAGCTAGAGTGAAGGGAAGAAAAGAATGTGAGGGGGAGGGGAATACCTAGCAAGGGGCACATTGTTCCAAGGAGTTGAGATCAAGCAGAGCAGATGAGGGAAAATGGAGTTACCAGGAAGGTTATGAACCCTCTATAAAGGAACACTTTGGGAGGAGTTTAGTGTTTCACCCTTCTGTCTTCCAATCAGAGGGGAGAACCAAGAGAAGAAATTCACTGTTTTCTGGATGTTTTCTAGACAATAGAACTGAAACCTCAATTCCAGCTCTGCCACTTACTCCCTGCGTGACCTAGGAGTTGATCTTCTCTGGACCTCAGTTTCCTCATGCTTAATATAGGCTGACTAATTGATTGATTAGACAAGATGGTTTCTAAGATCCTTTCTGAGCTCTAGGTAATATGATCTTATCTTCCTGTCATGGAGCTTGTTTAAAAGTAAAAATGAAGCCCTTGCCTGGGCAACGTTGGCCTAGCAGACGCTTGCATATTTTGGTGCTTCAAGGATATTCCCCATGCTCTGAGGCAGATCTCAGCCCTTCTGTCTACTGAGAAGATGGTTTCTGAGAATTGCTGTGCTATGTGCCCAAAGTAGGATGTCCCCGAAGTCTAAGTGCAGATGTAGGTTTTAACCAACTGCACTAGGACTTTTGGGATACTGTAATCATCATCATGATAGCTACTGTTTATTAAGTGCCTACTGTGTGCCAGGTGCTGTGCTAAATGTTTTACAAGGATCATCTCCGTTGATCCTCACAACAACCCTGGGAGGTAGGTGCTGTTATTGTTCCCATTTTACAAATGAGGAAACTGAGGCAGAGGTTAACTGACCCAGCTAGTAAAGTACCTGAGGTAGGATTTGAACTCAGATCTTCCTGATTTTAAGCCTGAAACTCTGTCCATTGCACCACCTACCTGTGATCCTGTGACAAGTGTGGTAATGACAGGTATTTGATAGTTGGGCAGGTATTTGAAAGACCGATGTTCAGTCCACTGCTGGTCAGCACTTAAATATTTTAAGTTGACTATGACCTGCCAGAGACTGCAATACAGAATGACCTTGGAGAACTCTGGGTTGATGAGGCATCACAGTAGAATTCTAGTGGAGATGTTTATTTAAAGAAAAATGTGCCTGCTGATCCATTTCCTGTGAACAGACAAGATACAAGTGAATATGATAAAATTGTGTTTCTTTTAAGAAACACGCTATCCCTTTCACGTAGTTGCCCTGGAAGCCTAGACCATGGTTTCAGTGTTGGTGCAGGTGCTCAGAATATTTCTGGAGATTCTCTTGTGGATTTGAGTTCAGAAGCAATTTAAAAGCCAACCAGGAAATGTTGTTTAATGACTTTATAATGATACCTCATTTATCACCCCAAAGAATAGCACTACATAACTTACCTTTTTCTTCCAAAGTGATTCCAAAAAAAGAAGTAGATGTGGTAGAGTGGAATGAATACCTGGGATCTAGTCTGAGTTCTGTTGCTAACCAACTGTGACTTGGGCAAATGAATTAATATCTCTGGGCCTTGAGATTCTCATCTGGAATGAGGAGGTTGGATGGATGGATTCACGGGCTTACTTGCACTGCAAACATTTTGTGATTCTTAAGACCTCTCTCTAAGGATGGCAGCAATTACAACCATGGCTGGCATGCATATAGGACTGGAGGTTGGCAAAGCACTTTATGTAGGTTGTGTCATTTGATCCTGAGATATCCCTGAGAAAAGAAAACTCAAACTGAGGGAGGTTAAGTGACTTGTCAGCTTAAGTGACTGAATGTTTACCATAAGCAGATGAGTGGCATAGTGGATAGAGTGCTGGGCCTGGAGTCAGGAAGACCTGAGTTCAAATCCAACCTTAGACACTTCCTAGCTGTGTGACCCTGGGCAAGTCATTTAACCATTATTGATCTCAGTTTCCTCATCTGGGGATAGTAGGAGGAGGATGTCATGAGAATCATATGAGCTAATAGTTGTAAAGTGCTTAGCACAGTGCCTGGCACATAGTAGGTGCCGTATAAATGGTAGCTACTCTACCATGGGTGTTGAAAGCACTTCCTAATGTATGAATTCCAAAAACATTTTGAGTAATGAAAGCATCATTGGAATAGATTCAGAACCTCTCTTTATGGAGAGAAAAATGCTAAAGGACAGCAATCATTTGGATATTGGCAATTCTGGTAAGTTTGTGGAAAAATTCATTGTGTCTCAACTCAGAGATGTCAGACCACTTATTCCAAAAGCTTTATCAGGAAGCATTTTGAAGCATGCATTTTAAAAGTGATACATTGAGTGTTACACTGAAAAAATGGCTATGTCAGTACAGCAAATTATTATTACATTTTTAAAGTCTAAGGCCAATTCCAATTTTATGCAATATAACTATTATGTTTTGAATCCATTACTTAGTCTTTTGATGATTACATACTTATCGAAAGAGATGCCAACTACCAATTCTTCTTAAGAGTTGTCAAAGAAAATATGTGATTTAGCAAAATATTTTTCAAATTGACTTCTCCAGGTCCCTGAGCTTTTCTAGTGCAACCTTACATATTTCTAAAATTAACAGTTGTAGTACTGGACAGATCGACACAGCAAGTCCATCTACTCAACTGTGTAGGATGCAGCATGTTTTGTGTTTTCTACCAACATGGGAAACCATTAGAGATGAGTTGAAATTGATCACATGTGACTTAAAAGTCTGCTTCTGACAGTCTCTATTCAATAATCAAATGCTATTTGAATGGGGTTATGTGGTCTTTCACTATAGAGCTGGAATGTCCTGATTTTAAAGTATATTTGCTTATGTCAGTGATGTTGTCATGGCAGCTATTGTGGACCCATAAGTGTGGCCCATGTAAATTTTCATGACTGAATACATTTGATGATTGAATATAAACCAATAAAATGTGAACTTTTCTGTCATGTGATATGTTTAGACGAATCTCTAAGAGTTCTCCTCATTGACTGAAGCTATACATGATCTCCAGTCAAGATCTATAGCAAAACAGGTAAGTTTGATGTGAACTTTTGTATACAACTACAGTTTTTTTGTTTTACATCAGGGAAACATGGAGTTTTGTAGAACTCATTTGAAAGAATCTATGACTGGAATCTTCTTTAGTACACAGGTGATCATAAAAAGTCTAATTTAGAGCTGGAACAAACCCCAAACATTATCTGGCCCATTATTTATAATTTGATAGATGAGGAGACTGATGGCACTAAGAGGTGGAGTGACTTCTATGGCATCATGTAGCTAGTTAGAATTGAACCCAGATCCTCAGAATCAAAATTAACCACTCTTTCGATCCAAATGCATGTCTTTTCAAACTGTTCTCATTTCTTTGGAACCCCATTGTGAATTCCACTGAACTCTGCTGCATTCCCTATAGAATTCCTTTGAGTGCCACACTTGCTTTATTTGCTCCTTTATGCTTCTTTAGCATAGTCCTATTTTAACCACTTTCCTCCCAGATTTGGACTTTGGATTCTACTGATGATCATCTTCATACTTTTACCTGAAACTTATAACCTTCCATGAAAAGTGGACTGGTTATGAGATGGTAACTTGTCAGCATTTATCCAAGAAAATTGACATCCATGTTCATTTTGGACTTTTAAAAAATATAAACATTTTTGCTATCAATGCCTGAGGTAGTTGAATAAAATTAGGAAGTTTGAAGAGATGAAACAGCAAAACTAATGAAGCAAATGCATATAATCTCAATATCAAAACTGGTATGATTGCCACATTTCAAGCAAATATGCAGAGTAATCAACAAACCAATCAATAGTCATTTATTAAGTAGCTGCTATGTGCCACATACCATATGAGGTGATAGGGATATAGCCCCTGACCTCAAGGAGCTTACATTTTACTGAGTGGTTGGTTGGAGTGGGGTAAGAAATACATCATGGAACTCACTGTCATACAGTGGAAAGGACATAGATTCTGAAATCAGAACATCCGAATTTAAATTCTGCTTCTCATGTTTAGAAGAGGAATGAGTGAGAATGAAGAATTGAGAATGACTTCTATGCTGTGAAACTGGGTGACTGGAAGAATGGTGCCCTCCATATAAATAGCGAAGTTAGGACTAGAATAGGGCAGGAAAAAGGTAGGATATACTGTGTTTGCAGTGAACATGGAACATTGAAGCAAAGCTGTTGGAAATGTTGGACTGGAGCTCAGTAGGGGGAGTAAAACTTGACATGAAAATTTGCGAATCATCTGTATAGATACTATGGTTGAACTTATGGAAGCTGATGAGATCTCAGAGAGGAGGACAGAGCCTTTAATTACACCTACAAAACAGGAGAAAATCACAGATGATGATCCTATAAAGGAAACAGGTAAGAAGAAAACCATATCAGAGCATTGTCCCCAAAAGAATTCCTCCTTGAATAGTTTAAAAGAGGAAACTTTAAAAAAAGTTTTTGGTTCATGAGTTTGTTTTAGGAAACCTAGTGACCTGGTGTGGCATAATAAATATTTGAAATGAATTGGACTTCTCCATCCTGAAAAATAAGAAAATCTCTGGATAAGTATGTTACTTTTGATTCCCCATTGCTGTCAGCATGATTCAAACATCTGGAGTTCTATGGAAATCTTTTTGAGCCAGCCTTGGAGTCTACTGATCTCAGATCAGCCAACATGAGTCTACTGCTTTCAGAAAAGACAAAAAAAATGAAACACACACAAAATACCAAGAAGAGTTAGTAACTAGCTGTTTAACTGAATCCTTAAGGTGGTTTTAAAAATAACTACATGCTTGAGTGAGTTTAACAGTATTTTCACCAAACAAGTTTGTGAGTATAAACCTAGCTGCATATTTTAAATAATTATAAAGTTATAAGAAATTTTAGGCAAACTGTATGAGGAATAAAAACTATCAAATGCATCTTTCTTTTGGGGCAATTCAATTACATTCAGGAAATGTTTATTAATCACCTACTGTATGTAGTACATTGTGCTAGGATCTGAGGATGCAAAGGTGAAGCAAAGCATTGTCCCTGCCATGAAAGAGCTGATGATTTATTAAGGGGGAATAAGATAAGCAAAAAAATGATAGGAACAGTGTTACATGTAAGTTCCTTGAGAAAAGGGACTCTGTTTTGCATTCACAGCACTTAGCACAATACCTGGCACATAGTAGGTACTTAATAAATATTTGTTGATGGGTTATCATAGTATCATGAAAGATTCAGTGTAGGAGAGATTGCTTTTAGCTATATTGATGAAGGAAAGTTTCATGGATAAGGTGGAACCCAGGTCAAGTCTTGAAGAAATGAAGGGATGTGTGTGGGGGAACTCATGTGGATGGTGTGCACAAAGGCAAGAGAGGACAGGCAAAGATAGGAAAATGATAAGTAGTTCATTTAAGCTGACCTATAGAGTAAAAGAAGGGATCAGGATTTGACAAAACTGAGAATGTAGGTTGGAGTCAAATTATGTAGGGTCTCAAATATTAGATTAAGGAAAAAGTTTGTATTTTATTCAGTAAGCAGTGGGGAGGTCCTGATGATTTTTGCATAGGAGAGTGACAGTTAGATTTTTTGTAAGTTATATTGTTTTGGCATATATCAGGGTGATGAATTGGAGGATAGAGGCTCTTATAACAAAGAATTTTTCATAAAAAGAAAAGAGGAGAAACAAGCAGCCAAAATAATCAGTTCATTGAAAAATGCCTTACAATATGTGTCATGTTCCACAGCTGTGGACTCCCTAATTCTGCAAAGAATGGGGAGGATATTTTCTCATAGCTCATCTTTGGGACCAGGTAGATTCTTTGTAATTTTGTAAAATTAATTTTCAGTTGTTTTGTGAGTTCTTTCCATTCATCTTACTGGAGTCATTGTTGTAATCATTTTAATCATCTCATATTTTTGATTACTTCACTTTGCATAAGTTTTTACATGTTTCTCTGTTTTCATAGTTTCATAGTCATAGTTTTTTACAGCATAGTAATATTACATTACCTTTATACACCATAATTTCTTGAGTTATTCTCAATGGGTATATACTTTATTTCTAATTTTTTAAACCAAAAAAACCCCTGCTGTTATAAATATTTTAATATATACAGAACCTTTCTCTTTATCAGTGATCTTTAGAATATGTACTTAGCAAGATATCTGGGTCAAAGTTAGGGACATTTTAGCCGCTTTATTTACATAAATAAAAGTTGTTTTGAGGAATGGTTGTACTAATCCGTAGCTCCACCAATAAAGTATTAGCATGCCTATTTTTTCCACAACCCTTTCAAAATTGCTTAAAAGAGTAAAGCTTTAATTAAGTTCACTATAAGGACTAAAGGATGAATCTCAGAGAGGGGAAAAAACAGGGAGAGACAGAAAAGTCAGGGAAGAGTTCCTATAAGAAAATTTGAGCTAAGTCATCAAGGATATGCAGATTTAGGGTAGGTACAAGAATGGGAAACCAAGGTACCATGGAAAACATCATGAAAAAAAGCATAAAGGGAGGAATAAGCTTGGTATGTGGCATATATGGAGGGCAACTAGGTAGTAGAAAGAGCCCTGGGCTTGGATTCAGATCTTTACTATTTACAACTTGTGTGACCTTGTGCTAATATTTCATTTCCTCTCTCTGACCCTCAGTTTCCTCATTTGTCAATGAAGAAGTTTGAACTAGATGATCTCCAAGGTCTCTAATGAACCTAAACCTGTGACTCCTCTATGATAAGGAATAAGTGGGAGGTAAGGACAGAAAGACTGAGGGCAAACTAACCCTCACTGAGCAACTTCAAACCAGAAAAGATGATTAAGATTGTTAGAACTGGTAACATTACATCCCAATGCTTGCTCTGTATGGCTCACCGTCACTCAGACATAATGTTGACCTATAAGCATTTAAGAACAATATTTTTAATGGTATCAGTATCATCCTAATAAATACTAATAATCTCCAAACTACATGGAATGAAAAACTCTCAAAACACAGAGATCTAGCAGGAGGTATCAAAACAAAATGAAATATCCTTGTTGTCCAGTAGGCTGCTAAACTTGGCCCAAAGATGCTTTCTGTAAGTCTACAGAACAGTTTATATCCTGATGCTTTCTTATTGAACTACAAAACTCTTCATTTTACCTACCTGGGTAATAGTTCTCTGAACATTAAAAATAAGAGAACAACCAATAGCAAGATGGTGACTTGTCCCCAGACTAATTTTTATCTAATTTCCACTAAACATAAGATTAAAAGAATTAGGGCAACACAGTATCAACAGCACTACCAACAAAAACCAAAGGATTCACATTTTTATAGCACTATAAGTTTTGTTGTCCAGTTGTGTCTCACTCCATTTGGGGTTTTCTTGGCAAAGCTACTGGAGTGATTTGTCATTTCCTTCTCCAGCTCATTTTACAGATGAGGAAACTGAGGCAAACAGGGGTAAGTGACATGTCCAGGGTTACAATTACTAAGGATATGAAGTCAGATTTAAATTCAGGAAGATGAATCTTCCTAACCCCAGGCCTGATACTCATCCACCTAGCTGCCCCCTATAAGGTTTACAAAACACATTCGATTTAAAATAAAAATAGAGAGAAGGCCTGGACTCCCAGATGAGAGAAAACTCCTACTGAAACAGATTGGACCAGCTCTGGAACTCATAGTCTTAGAATCAATACCTAGGGCATTGAGAAGTTAAATGACTTACCTGATAATATCAAAGTTAAAACAAAACCTGTAGTAGCCTTTAATATAGCTCAAGACTGTGTTGAACTCTGTCTAAGGGAATTTAATAACCAGAACTACTAGAAGGATGTTATTACAGAGCCTTGTGGCACAGATACCAACCCTGGCATTTCAGTGAGACTCCCAGACTTTGTGCTGATGTAGCACCTTCCTCCTCAGCCTACAGAAGGATGCTGAACTCAGCCTTGGCTTTCAGACTCCCTTGTAGCTACCGGATTTCTTAAGGCCTTTGAAGTCAAATCCTCCACTAAGGATTTCCTTTCAGGATAAAGAGAGCAGGCAAGAGGGAAATACTGAGATGTCTGAAATAAAAGATATTGACCTCTGTGAGATGATCACTTGCTGCTTTTACCTACTTCTTGCTTGCACTGATTTATATGGAAGAACACAAACCATGTTTTGTGGTTCTACCTTGTCCAGCAAACAGCTGACTCGTAAATTCTCAATGTTTTTTAGATAAGAATGTGTTCTTTAGATGATTTTTTAAAGTTTAATTTTGTCATTTACCAAGGGAATTTTGTAGAGTAAACATAATTTAAAAGCAAATTTGCTTTTAATATTGCCATTGTATATATCTTTCATTCTTAAGAAAGAAAAAAAATGACACTATTTCTTTTATGTTCTATTGGTCTTTCTGTTTATGTGTATGTGTGTGCAAGTGTGTGTGTGTTTTTAAACACAATAGCCATTTAGTATATATCTCCTCCTTACCAATGGGATTTTCTCTCATGACAATGGAAACGAGAGAGATTAGACTTTTTTGTTGTTGTTGCTCTTTTGAGTTTTTTTGCTACAGAGGGAAGAGGTAGAACCAGTGCAAGAAAATTGCAAAGAAGCAAATTTGGCTTGAGGGCAGGAAAAACTTAGAGCTATATGAAAGTGGGATGGGTTACCTTGGGAAGTAGTGGGTTCCCTGACTACTATGCTACCAAACTACTACTTGTCTGATATATTGTGGAGGGAAAGTCTTCAGTGGGGTTAAATCTCTTCAGTAGGGCTAAATCTAAATTCTATAAAGACTAGTTAAGCAAAATTAACTGACAAGATGAATACTTTTGATAGTATATGCTCTATTCCACTCGCAGTTGGAAAGCATATTTTGTCATCTTTTCTCCGCAACTAAGATTTATCATGCCTTTAGTCTGAATTCAGCTGCCTAGTTGTGGTTTAATTTTGTCCCACTTTCTATCCTTATCTCCCATTTATTCCTTAATACAGGATACTGAGTCAAAGATTAGATCCAGACCTTAGAAATCGCCTACTTCAATCTTCCCCATTGACAGATGGGAAAACGGAGGCTTATAGAGGAGTAACTTGACCAAGGTCATAGAGGTTATAAATAACAGGATCTAAGTCCAAGGTCTTTGATTTCAAGTCCAGGTGTCTTTCTACATGGTCAGATTTAATGTTTCAGAGGAAAATTTAGAGGCAGGTATGTGATATAGTAGATAGAGCCCTGATCCTGAAGTCAAATAAACTGACTTTTAAATCTGGACTCATACATTTTAGCTGTGACCCTGAGCACATCACTTGACCTCTGCCTCTAAATTTCTTCATCTATAAAAGCAGGATAACAGTAACACCTACCTCTCTGGATTATTTCCAGGGTAAAATGAGATACCAACTGTGAAGTGCTTTGCAAATCCTCTATGTAACTATTGTCAGCATCTTGCACTTTTGGACTTTTAAGATCTCTGAAAGAAAAGGGAAAGGCTTAGAAGGTGTTGTAAAGGACACTGCTGTCACTGACCTTGAGGAACAGTCATTATCATCCAGTCATTTGTGCTAGGTTCCAAAATCTCTGGCCTCTTTATGGCATAGCACAAGACTTTTCCCAAGAATGCACAAAACACAACAGAGACAGGATAGATCATTCATTCTACTGTGTGCAAAGCAATCTAGCGGGCTCTCAGAGCTAAAAGACCTCTGATCTAATAGGTCATCTGATTTAACCTTCAGCTGGGTAGGAATCCTCTCTGTAACATCTCTGACAAGCTATTATCTCTCTTCTGCTTATGAGTTCCAAATGATTGTCTCTGTGTAAATGATTCTCAGATCTATCAAACGCTGTCCTCTCTCTGAGTTCCAGTTCAGCATCACCAACTGCCTACTGGAAATTATGAACCAGATATCCTGGGGGAACTAGAATACAACATGTTCAAAACAGAATTTATCGTAACTCTTCCCTTATCCTCCTTCCCCCAACCCACTATTTGTCCCAATTTTTCTATTACTTTACTTAGCATTCAAAACTCTTTACAAGATGCCCTTTTCCTGTATTTCCAATCTTTTAATACATTTAACCTCTCCACTTTCTATTTCCATGCCATTACAAGGCTGTTCCCCATGCTCAGAATTGTCTACCTCCTAACCCCTACCACTTAGAATTCCTGACTTTCTTTAAGACTTAGCTCAAGTTCCACCCCCATCAGGAAGCTTTCCTTAGTTTCCCCAACTTCTAATCCTTTCTACTAGAAGGTTACTCTCCATCTAATCTATATCTTGCATATATAGATATATATTTTATCTCTATTAGGGTGGACTATTTTTGCTTGCATCTCATCCGGTCTCCTCTTGTCTCCCCCCCCACCCCTCTTCTTTCCTCTCAGTGTTGAGTACTATACCTCAAAAAAAGTAAATACTTAATAAAAGCTTGTTCCTTGATTGATTAAATTATCCCCTGCTGGGGAGACCCAAAATTTAGACGCAATTTAGATGAAGTCCTTGTTTTCTTGGAACTTACAGTTTAAGGCTCATTTTGGTACTATGTCAGCATCGCCAGCCTCTTTGCTTTCACAGTTTAATTTGCCTAAACCACTGATCATGGCAACAATGATTGCCCTTTGGTCTACAGTAATGGTTGACATGAACAAAACCCAGACTTTGGACTCCAAAACAATTGGCCCTTAAATTATATTAAATTTAATTCCACTGACTTCTGCAAATCTGTGTTGCACTCCAATGGACAGGAACATAGGAATAATGTTTATAAAGCCATTGCAAAGCCATTGTTCCATAAGACCTGCCCCATGCCTGATTTCTGTCTACCAGGTAGGGTTGTCTGCTACTACAGTTTCTTACTGATCATTAGCTGGACCCATTATTAGAGATTCTATTTACCTTTTTCATCATCAGAAAGTCAACCACATGATTTATATTCCCTTTTGGCCTTTAAGAGGGATTGTTTGCAATTTCGAAAAGGACCCCTTGTAGTTACTCTTTTCAGTTATGCTGAAAGCTATGGTCTTTTGCTCTTGGATTAACAGGCATTTAAAATAAGTAGCTTAAAATGATCTAGTAATCATCTACTTAAACTAATTTTCTGTGTGACCATGAGCAAATCACATTACTTTTTTGGGCCGCAGTTTTGTCATCTGTAAAATGAAGGGGATTGAACTAAATGAACCCCAAGATCTTTTCTAGCTCTAATACAACCCAAATCTACTCCAATCTAATAAGCATTTTGAAAAAACCTTCTACTTGCCAAATGCAGTACTGGGTGCTAAGGCTACAAAGAAAAAATGAAACAGTTCCTGTCTTAACATTCTGTTGGAAGACAACATTAGACAGATTAAAAAAATGTACACAAAACAATTTTGGTGGGGGTAGAGGTGGGTCCATTAGCAACTGGGAATCATCAGGACATTGTGATGCTTAGCTTATTTTTGTAAACAATTCAATTAATATGTTTATTTTTACACTGGGCAGAGCACTAAGTGGGGATGGGGGGGGACTAATTTCCTATTTATTTATTCCTGCTTCAAGCTATGGACAGCCACTTAAAATCATGTGAAGGAAGTATCCATTGAAAACACTTTCTTTGAACAAACCCAAGCCAAATACTATATGCTGCTATTGCGCCCAGCCCAGTGCTGATTTGGTTGTTATCTCATGTATTTTAACATATTGTCAATGAATGCTTCACTCAAACCCTCTTCCTTACAAGGCTATGGGTATTCATTCTAGGAGAGAGAAGCAAGAAGCCCAAAGAATTTCTTGTAAGCAAAGTTTCCAAAGGATGGCTTGTTAACAAAATGCTAGCAGCCCCTCAGTGGTTTCTAGTGAAAATCTCATTACATGGTCCCTCGCAGAATGTCTCCTCATTAAACTGAGTCACAGTGTTAGTTATTTTAATTTTCAGCCACTGAGCCAGAGTGTATCTGAGTTGACCAAGAACACCACTGCTTCTGAGCCTGCCCAGTCATCCTGGACTTGAGTTGTACTTCAGTCAGATGTTCAAATGAGGATGGAAAAAAAAATTATCAATGATATATTGCAAAGGTGATTCACTGTGAATAAGACACTGTTTCACAAACTGTCTTGTTTAACAGGCTTACATAGTACTTATAGTTTCCATAGAAACAAAACTAAATCCTTCCTTGAATATGATCCTAGAGGTCTCTGCATGCCTGTGAAATATTATGTGAGCTGTCAAAACTCTTTCCCAATTGACAAGGAGGGCAGGGTATTTGTTGTTTCATCACATTGTTCTGTATTGTACAATTTGCCTGTGATCCCAATCAGAACTTGAGTTTTCCAGATTATATTGGATGTTATCTCCCCCCTCGGTCTTTTATTTTACCCCTGAATTCAATAAATATGTGTCTGACCAAGAAAGTTCATTCGGATGCCTTTTATACACATATATATATATATATTTCTTTTTTATATGTTTTCAAACACATAAGTGTATATAATATATATTATATTACATACATATATTATATAAAATATGTGTGTATACATATAATATATACACATATATTACACACACATGTGCATGTATGCATGTGCATGTGAATCTGTATGTGTATAACTCAGAATCAATACTGTGTTTCAGATTAGAAGTCATTTATACTTTCTGCCTAGATCATTTCTTACTTCATAATAGTGACATATATCACTGACACCCTCAGCATAAACACTGGTTCATTTGGTCCATCTTTTTTCATTTTCTAGTTAGCATCATGAAAAAAACCCTCAAAGAACTTTCATCCCAGTCCATCTAATGACTGTAACTTTGGAGTTTTTCCCCCTAACTTGTTTGAACCTCCTTGTATACATCATAAATGGGGGTATATATGTCAATCCATATTATAAGAAAGTTTTGGAATGCGCAGGAAAGAAATAATAGTAGTTTCAAAAAATAAAGTTCAAATACCCTCTTATTAGAAGCAAGATTGCAAGTATTCAACAGGAAATGGTAAGTATGAAATGAGTGTAGTTATGAGATTATTGATTTAGAGCTGCATGGAACCTTAGAGGTCATAATATCCAATTCCTCTATTTTACAAATGAGGAAACTCAGGCACAGTGAGGTTAAATAACTTACCCAATAAGTTAATAAGCATCGGATGTAAGGTCTGATTCCAAACTTTCTTTACTATAGGTCTAGTGCTTTATTGCATGACATTGTATTGCCTCTCTACCCTCACTAGTGCAGTTACAATGGAGAGGCTAAATATCATGGCAACCTAGGAATAGATTGGACAAGGAAAAGAAGCCATCCAGTACTGAGGAAGCAGGGATAGGAAGCATCCTCAAATTCAAGGGATGTTTGAAAACACATAAAAGAGAAAGAAACAAAAACTCATATTTTATCTTCTTAATCATCAACTCTTGACCATTCAGAGGTTGATTTATCATTTTTGCAGTAACTTGTATTCTTAGTCTCTCCTCATCTTTCACAAGTCATTTAGCTGCTAATTAATAGGCCATTGGATGCCTGCAGAGTATTGATTTCACCCTAATTTGAAGGACAGGGTTCCCTGCCCTGCCCCCAGCTCACTATCTCTAAACTCACTTGGGAAGGACAGGAATTTTTTTTATTTTTACTTTTTTTAATCAAATTGATTGTAAAATGGTGAAACATGTTTTGTGGCTTTTAAAAAAATCACAACTCTTTTTCTATTTTATTCAAGAAAATCCAACCCAAAGCCTTATAGTGACAGACTCTTTGACTTAGTGAAATATGATCTGTTATCTTGGAGCTCTGCTGTAGCTGAAAGGATGGTAAGATTATATGGTAGAAAAAAGTTGAGTAAGAAATGTAATTAAAATGCAACATTAGTTCCTTCAGAACCCAGGTGGTAGAGGGATTCCTATTTCAAGAGCCACTGGCCCAAAATATAACTACAATTAGGATTCTGGAAACTGTGACTGTATCTATATGATGCCAAAACATCTGGATGGAGAATGAAAAATTCAGTTAGTCATCTGAATATTAAATGCTGCTAAATGATTAGACATTTGCAACATACATACATGTATATATATATAAAAATATACATACACACATGCATACATACATGCATCATACATAGAACATCAACTTTATAAAGTTCATAGGTCTGGAGGCCATGTGCTCAGATGGGCTGAATTTTTCAATTTTTGTCTGAATATTTTAGTGCAAGGTGGATACAGATAAAAATTGAGATTCAAGGTCAACTAAGAGATATAAGCAGTTCAGAAAATCAAGAATAAAGACCAAGCTGCTGTTTGATGGTGAAAATTTTGCTTTAGGAAATCATATTTTAGCTTTTCTTAGTACAGAAACTAAAACTGTTTCTTATAGGTACTGTACTATGGTTACTGTCCAGAGTTCTGACCTTTGGGGTTCCATGTGTTAAATGTCATGTGAACACTCTTCTTCCTTCCTTCCTTCCTTCCTTCCTTCATCTCTCTCTTTCTTCTTTTTCCTCTTCCTTCTCTTCATATATACTACCACTTGATCTCAATTATTCTGTTCATAGAATTATATATTTAAATATTATCTATTATAGAAAAGTGATAATTACAAAAATGATTATTCCATCCTTCAAAAATATTGGGGGACCAAAAAGGAGCTAGTGGTTTTGAATCTGATTCTTTAGTGATAAGGAGGAATAATTGCTGAACTAGAGATTATGTGAACTTTGTTGGAGGAAAAGGTATCACTTCAACTTAGTGTTTGTATTAGAGAAGGTATTGAAAGCTGTACATAGTCTGATTTTTGGGGAGCAGTTACCAGACAATTCAGGGAAAATATAAGAAGGATTCCATAGCCTAAAACTCTCTGGGGGAATAAATCTAAGTAGGATAGGAAGCTCTCAGGAATGAAATTCTGAAGATAAAAAGAAACAGTTCAAATGAAAAAAAAATGGCAGTTCACTAAAGAGACTGATGTGTTTATGCAAGAAATGCAATGAATGATTTAGGTATTGAAAAGAAAATAACAAAAATGGAGACAGGACAGTTAGTAAAGGACAAATATAAAAGAGTAGATGGTACTACAAAAATAAGAAATCTCAGAAGGAGCTGCGACTATCAAGAAAAACTAGGAACAACAAAAAGGTGGTTTTCCCCCCAACCCCCCAAAGTTAAATTAGTGATGAGAAAGACCTTAGAAGGAATATGACTATTACTCACAACAATTGTCATGACCATGGAAAGAAGGTAGAGTTGTTCATTTCTCATTTTCCTTCTGTTTATATACTAAAGAGAGTAATATTTCAAGCATAAAGGATAGAATAAAGATGATTAATGGTTGATAAACTAGGTAAATAAGGACATAGTAGAGAATATTTAGTTGCCTTGATGAATTCAAACAACCTAGTCCTGGTGAACTGCATCCTCAGGTACTAAAAACACTGGTAGGTATAATTGCTGAATCACTATTGGCAATTGGCAATTTTTGAATGTGGAGAATTGGAAAAGGGTAGAGGTGGTATGATGGAAGAGAGAGAGAGAGAGAGAGAGAGAGAGAGAGAGAGTGAGAGAGAGAGAGAGAGAGAGAGAGAGAGAGAGTTAGTTTTTACTTTAATTCTTGGCAAAATTCAGGAGTGCATCCTGAAAGAGATGTCTAGTAGAAATCTAGAGAAGTGAGCTGTAATCATAAAGAGTCAATGTGTCTTTATTCATCAGGAGCAGCTCATACCAGACTAACATCATCGTTAAAATCAGACATCAGATTTCTTACAGAGCCTCTTTCTTTGGTCTGCCCTGTTCCTAATGCAGTTAGCTCTGCTTTCCTTTGCTGCTTTTTTTTTAGTAATGCTTCCCTTTTAATGCACTGATTATTGCGTCCAGTCATACAGGAGAACTTAACCATAACTTTAGCATCTGAAAAATTATTCTTGGATTGGGAAAATTAGAAACTAATATCAATCTGGGGAAATCCAGTTATATTTCACAGAATCTTGGCCTCATCAACCTCACATAGTAACTAAATTTTTAGAGAATGGAAGAATTGGGCTTATTTTTGATTCTGAATAGGAAAGACCAACATATTTCAGTTGTTATGTTCAATATGGTAAAAATAGAAACTACCAAAACAAGATTAGGCAGTACAGTTCAATTTTTCTCACATTAAGTATTTTCAAAGCAAAACTTTAAAATTTCTAAAGAACATTGTAGCAACACTAGGGACAAAAGAAAACTCTAATCATTCTCAATGGTTACAGTCTGTGGCTCTTTTTTAATGTGTCTGACTTTCATTTCTTCTCATACTTGTACTTACTTAGGATTTGTAAATGAGGCATGTTCTCACTTTTGATTCCATTTACATTTTGTTTTATTTGGCAGGTGTTATGGCAAAACCCAAGAACAATATTGGACAGAACAGAAGGTACCAGAAGAAATGAAAGTAAGCCAAGGACATGAGCTGAAGACAGAGAGCACCTCTGAACAGGATTACTAGAATAGTAGATCAGGAGAATTCTGTATGTGGCAGTGTGATATAATAGGAAGAATACTGTGCTTCTAGTCAGAAGATGTCAAACCCTAGCTTCTCGTGGCCACAGGCAACCACTGATTTTGTTATTTTACTCATTTGTAAAAGAGGGTGATTTTCAAGGTCCCTTTGATGTGTGGCAAAGGAATGTCCAAGAAGCTATAAAGAGCTTAGAAAGTACTGTCAAGGACATAACTTATGATGTGGGTCAGGACTATACAGTACTTCTTGGACATTGGATTATATGCTTGTTGGCCTGGCATAACCTTCTCCCTGGGCATCTACAGAATATAGAACACAAACATAGACCCTTAGGGTAGCTGTTCAGATTACCAAGAATTGATATGTTCTGCCACATGCAGAAGTCTAGCCTGACTCTCTTTCTCCTTGACAACACAGGTACTACTATATAGTTAGACAGTATAGAAACCCTTGGGGCAGTTTGGTGATGCAGTGGAAAGAGGGCTGAACTTGGAGTCAGAAAGACTCATCTTCCTGAGTTTAAATCTGGCCTCAGATACTTGTTAACTGTTAACTTGTTCACTTGTTAACTTGCCCTGGGCAAGTCACTTAACTCTGTTTGCTTCAGTTTCTTCATCTATATAATAAGCAGGAGAAGAAAATGGCAAACCGCTCTAGTGTCTCTGCCTGAAATGGGCAGAGATAAACCCCAAATGGTGTCACAAAGAGTCAGACATAAATAAAATGAGCAGTAGCAACATAGAAATCTTGGCCTAGAAATCTGTATAAATTCTGTTTTTGTAGATTGGTGACAGGCAACCCCAGAGTGGGAAAGAAGATGCCCGCTCTCATCGGATTGGCCACAAATACTGCCTTCCTATTCTAGAGATCACTTGAACTCTCTTCCTGATTACGGTAATAACAATATAACACACAACAACAAGAAACAATACTGTTGTAAAGCTGAAAATGCTATGGAAATATGAATTATTACCATGGTTTTTTACTTTTTGCTTTTAAGGACTCATGATCTCATCTCTGTAAGGAGCTACTGGAGGTGATATTTCCCAGTATAGATACAAACTGGAAAGTTCTCTCTAATTTACAGTCTTGGAGATCTGTTTGGGACACTGAGAGGGTAAGTGACTCATGCAGGATAGTACAGCTAGAAGTGTCAGATGGAGGACATGAATCAAGGTCTTTATGACTCCAAGTCTGGTCCCATATCCAATGTGCCACACTACCTCTTATTATTTAGTCACAGAGCATTTACTAAGCACTAACCATGAGCCAAGCACTGTGTGAAGAACACAGGACACAAAAGAAAGGAAAACAAGTGCTCACATTCTAATGAGAGGGGATGACAACATGTTAACAATCTATTGTTGTTGTTGATGATGACAATGATGATGATGATGATGACGACGATGATATTCTTTCAGAATATCAATTCTGGAAGGGAAGTATAACAATATATGGACATGAGGGTGGGTGGTGTTGCTCCAAGTGAGAGAAAGCCACTTGGATGAGAATGGGATAGTAAGGAATCCAACTGGGCTACCTGTAGTGTGCTTAGATGGAAATAACTTGAGTTAATCTGGGAAAGGTTGATTGGAGCCAGATTGTGGAGAGGTTTGAAACTTAATATGGATTTCTCTTAGTAAACACCAGTTTTTGAGCAAGGAAGTGTCATGATTAGAGTGGAAGCTTTAGGTAAATTGTAGCACAATACAGTGAGTAGAGAAAGCCTTGCAAACAGAGAAACATTAGTTCTAATCCCACCTCTGACACATGTTGGCTGTATGTCCATGGGCAAGGAAGGCACTTGCTGCTCCTGAGGTAGTTCTGTAAGGTGTGGAACAGTCACTGATCTACAGGAGTTTCTTTATTGGGGTCTTGCTACACTGATGAAATCACAGAACTGGGACAAAAAAAAGGAAGAACTGGCAGGCAGGTGAAGGATGGCTTGGAGAGATGAGTCATTAGAGGCAGGAAGATAAGTTAGAAAGTCAACCAAGAGTTCAGGCACAAGGTCAAGTCAGTCCCAACTGGGAGGGTAGAGATAGAGGATGTATTGCTGGTCCCCTCATGTACTGCCCCTTGGAGGATATTTCAGCTGTGAGGTTAGCTGCCTGGGAGACTGAGACTGACTCATATAATTGTATGTAGGTTTTTTTCTCAACATGTGACAATGAACCTCTCTTTGTTTCAGAGTTCCAATAGACAGCAAACTACTTCAAAGCAAATTCAAAAGCTATATAGCAGGGCCTGCGTAATTCTGTACTGTTTAAAATCTACTGAAAAAAATAAAGGGAGACTTTGGAGTAAATGTAGGAATTAAGAAAATGATGTTGTTTTATCATTGTATTTATTTCCTTCATTTCCTGCATAGCAAATGAAATCTCTAATGCCCCCTAGGAGCATTCCCCAAAAGGGCACATTTCATTCTGAGCCTGAGGGAAATTTTGATTAAAGGAGCAGATTTAGTTATGTTTAATCTGGCTTAGAATATTTGAACCTAGCTAAACTGTGTACTGACATAATTGTTTGAACATAACTTCGGAGAAAAAGACATAAGAATGGTGTTGCTATGTTTGAGGCCAAAAATAAAACAGATATATAGCATCAAACAGGAGCTAAAAATTCTGAGGGATAAATGGTATATAGTGAATAGAGCAGTTGACTAAAAGTTAGGAAATGCTGGGTCCAAATCTTCTCCAGGTATACTTACTGCTTGACCCTGTAAGTCACTTAACCTTGCTAAACTTGTTTTCTCATATATGACATGAGTCATTTGGCCTTGATGGCCTCTAAGATCCCTTCTAGCTATAGTTCTGTGTCTGATAAGAGATTCTCAAAGTAGACTTCTTCCTAAGAATATTAAGGCTAGTAGACTGGTTTCCAGTCAAGCTTGGAACCTAGTTTCTGTGACTTTAAAAAGTCTAAGAGACATAATTTCTGGGTAATTCATCATTTTATTGATAGTACTAGCATTCTATTGATAAAATGAATGATCATTTGGTCATCTTTCTCAGATCAAAGATGAATCATGGCAGTGGGCTCACAGCTGATATGCCCTTGGAAAAATGGGTGTTCCAGAGGGTGGCAATGAACTATGATTGGCTAACAATTAACGAGAGAATGAATATTACAATGAGAGATGCACCTAGTCTAATGAAAGCCTAGGGGATGCCCATTTACTTCCAAATCACCCTCAGTCTTGAGGAAATCTAGACAAAGGATCTATAATTCCTATGCAAGCCTGAGTAAACACAATAGGTCAGGAGGATTAAATTTCTTGGATGACTGTGTGGGGCAGCAATACCTGGACCAGGGGAGGGGATCCTGTGGGCGAGGAGGTGGCATGTAGCCTTCTAGGTTCTCAAGTAGGCCTTTTGACTGAGTCCAGGTTTTACAGAACAAATCCCTTAATTAAGGGGATTTGTTTTGTGAAGTTTGGATTCAGTCAAAGGGCCACACTTGAGGACCTAAAGGGCTACATATGGCACCCAGGCTGCAGATTTCCCACCCCTGAAGACTGAGGGGAATGTTAATACTACATCCTATCATCAGTCTTGTCCTTCAGAGGATGAGACTTGAAATGAGGATTTTAGAAAAAGGGGGAGAACTTTGGATCTCCCCAAATCATTGACTATTAACAATAATTTCTCTCATTACTTTGCATGTTGTATATAACTTTACATCTGGAAGTCATTAGGTACTAATTCCAACTGTGCAAAATCAAACACATGAGTATAACTTGTAACGACCTTGCCAGTATATGTTCTTGATGATCTGCTAATCAAATTTCCTGAAACCACACACCCAGGAGGAGCTAAGGCAATTCCCGCCCTGGGGCCATGGTATTGGTGAGTGCTCACATAGAGCCGGTCCCAGTCTTTTTGCCAGGTCTCTCCCTGGTCATAATCCTTCCATATTGGCATCTGTATACCTCTCCTTACCTCACTCTTCTTTCCATCTCTTGCTCTTGAAATAATACCAAATTTAAGCTAGCCTTGCTTCTGGAAAGGGCATAGCAAATAACTACCCTATGGCTCCAGTTAATATAGAACATGTACACAGACAAATAAATATAAGCTAGCTTGGGAAGTGAAAGAATACTACCAATTGGAAGCTCAGGGAAGGCTGCATGGAGGAGGGAGCATTTGAGCCGAGTTTTGAGGGAAGACAAGGATTTTGAGGAACAGAGATGAAGATGCTAGAAGTTGGAGGCTTATGTGCATGCACAGATGAGGAAGTGGAAGATTGAGTTCAGGGACTAGCTAATAGTCCAGATTGGCTGTAATATAGATCGTGCAAATGGGAATATGATATAAGAATGATTAAGTAGGTTACAAACTGGAAGAGTCAAAAAACTCTAACTGCTGCAATGCTTTCTACAAGATCTAGCTGTTCTCTCTATTTTTTTTGCCCCTTCTTGTTCTGTATAAAAGGATGCATCTTAGAATTTGGTAACTGAAAGGGCTAGCCTTCCTTACTCTGAGAAATCTAAATTAGTCATTGTGATTTACAACATGTATGTATACATACTTACAACATACATATACACACATTTATTCATAGCTATAATAATAAGTAATTCCTTTATCTGTGTTCTGGACTTTTATTTTCCTTCCCCTACATAATATGAGGTAACCCTTTACATGTAGGATCCCAAGTGTGAAGGGGATTGGGGAGGATCCTAAGTACTTCTATATGTCTTTGGACTCCTCATTTGAGGCAATAATCCAGAGCCATTCTCCTGGTGTTTGCCAGAATGTAAGCATTACTGTCCCTTCCTTGTCTTTACTTACAAAGCCAAATAAGGTCTATTCCTCTTCCTTTCCCCTTTAATATTTTCATAGATAAATAACCATGTGGATATCCAATAGGTCCCATAGCACCTAGCATTGCTCTCTATAATCCCCTGGTTAGATTTCCTTCAGTAAGTCAAGGAATATTCCTGAATCATGCACTTATCTCTTTCAATCAGTTACTGTGCTCAAAGATCCCAAGACATAGATCTAGAAGCAGAGATAGATGAGAGACAGCTTGTTTCTTACAAATCACTGACTTGGAATCTCATAAGGATTCCCTGAAATCTGTCTCAGATGAGGGAGTATTTCTGACATACATCAAAGATGGGACTTTTCCTATACAGGAATGAAAAACTGCTAAGCTCCCACATCATTACCATCATCTGGAGAACTGCCATACCATTGTTCTAATCTGGATGCAAGTTTGGAGGTCCACAACTTTCCACTCCCACTGCAGCCAAGGTAAAGAGTATCCTGGAATAAATATCCTTGTGTATGAGTATCCTTTACCTCTCCTAAATGCAGGTACTTGGGTTATTACATAAATATACATTTGGAGACTCATTTGTTGCCAAATGAAGGAACTGAAAGGGGTAAGAGATACTGAATTTTTCTTGGTTTCCTATCTCTGTGAACACTCTTCAATCTCCATCGCTGGATCTTTATCCAAGTTATGCCCACTAACCATAGATATACCATAGGGATCTGTCCTATGCCTTCTCTTCCGCCTCTATACTACTTCACTTGGTGACGTCATCAGCTTCCATGGATTTAATAATCGTATCTATGCTGGTGATTCTCAAATCTATTTGTCTAGCTCTAATCTGTCTGCTGATCTCTAGTTTTGCATCTCTAATTACTTTTTAGACATCTCAAACTAGCTGTCTAGTAGAAAGTTCAAAGCTGAATTCAGTATATTGTTCCCTATGCCATCATCTTTCTTGTTCCCAAGACTCAAATCCTAGGCATTATCCTTGGCTTTGAGAGAAATTATTATTTTCTGTTATATTAATAACCAATTATTAAATTGGGATCTAGGTTTTCTTTTTTCTTTCCTCATTAAGGGACCAGCCCCTACAGGTCAGTCAGTCAGTCTCTGAAGGGCATGATTGATAGAGGAGATTGCCCTAATCCTCAGGGTACATGCTCCTCGATCTTGGGCAGGACTCTATGCAAGCTGGAGACCTTACTTCTGTTTAGAGTTGAAAGAAAATTTAATCTAGGTGAATTTCTGCCCCAAAGCAAAGAATTCAAGCCCTTGTACCCCTCTACTGGAGTTTAGGTTGACTCAGTTTGTGAAGGAGAAAATCGACCATGGTGGTCTGAGTAGAACTGGATTCCTTTATCCAGATTACTGGAGGCAGCTGAGTCTCATGACCAAGGCATGTTCTCATCAGGAGTAACTGAAGGCCCTTTCATTAATTGTTCACTAATCAGGGTAGATTTTCACCTGTTAGGGGCATTCCCTTTCCTAAAAGTATATTAAGGCTTCTAGTCTCTACATATCTTTGTTTTTGGTTTCTAAGTGAAACCACTGACCATTAATTTGTTGATTATTAGCTAGCCTAATTGATAAATTGATTATTAATTACCCAGAAAGCCTGCCTCTCAGGTTTTTTATTCATAACAGCTTCTCACTTTCTCTCATATCCCATATCCAGTATGTTGCCAAGGCTTGTCAGTTTCACCTTAGTAGGACCTCTGGAGTGGCTCCTTCTCTTCTATGACACTGTCCACCCTCTGGTAAAGAGCCTTATTACCTGATGCTTGGATTATTTTAATAGATGTTAGGATTATTATAATAGATACATGTTGGTTTTCCTCTTGTCAGTTTCTCTATATTCTGGACCACCCTCCACTCAGCTGCCAAAGTGATCTTATAAAATGTAGGAGTGAATATATCAACTCCCCCACCTCCAATAAACTCCAGTTGCTCCCTATTATCCCCAGGATCAAATATAAAACCCTCCATTTGGCATTCAAATTCTTTTATAACTTGTTCCCCTTACTTTTCCAGCTGGTGGCACAAAGGATAGAGTACTTGGCCTGGAGTCAGGAATTCCTGAGATCAAATTCAGAATTACACACTTACTCTCTGTGTGACCTTGGGCACTTCACCTAACCTCTGTTTGCCTCAGTTTCCTCATCTGTAAAATAATAGTGACTACCTCCCAGAGTTACTATGAAGGTAAAAGGAGATGGAATTTGTAAAAAGTGCTTAACACAGTGCCTGGCACATAATAGTTGCTATGTAAATGATATTCCTCTCCCTTTAAGTCTTCTTACACATTACATTCCCTTCTCCATGTATTTTTTGATTTAATCACACTGGCCTCCTTGCTGTAGCTCAAACAAGACACTCCATCTTCCCACTCTGATGTCCCCCCATACCTGGAATGCTCTCCCTCCCAATCTCCACCACCTGGTTTTTCTGGCTTCCTTCAAGTCCCAGTTAAAGTCACAATCTCTCTTAATTTTAGTGCCTTCTCTCTGTTTATCATTTCCATTTTCCTGTCTATAGTTTGTTTGTGCAGAGTTGTTGTACATTTTTTTCCCCATTAGACTGTGAGCTCCTTGGGAGCTATCTTCCTTTGTATCCTCAACCATTGCACACTTAAGGCACATAGTAGGTACTTAACAAATGTTCATTGACTGACTGACCAAGTCAACACCATCTTGTTTCTATCAGTTGCAGAAGATGTAACAATTTATCCTTGATAATTAAGGGGAGAAAGCCTACCTTCTATGAGGAAGGGAGCATGGTACATACAGTAAAAAGACCTTTGGAAAGATTTAGAAACCTGGAGTTTCAATCCTGCCTCAGTCACTTAATAACAATGCAACATTAGATATCATTACACCTCTAGGAATCTCATTTTTCTTAGCTGTATAATGGGGATAATGATACTTACACTACTGCTCTCATAGGAGCATCATAAAGATCAGGTGACATAATGGAGGGCTCATGATTAGGGACCCAGAAAGTTGATAGAAGTTGCAAAGAGGCAAAGTTAGACTTGAGGAAAGGAAAACCTTCCTAACCTTCAGAGATATATCAAAGTAGAATGGACTGCCATAGGGGACTGTGGGCTCTCTCTCACAGGAGTTCTGCAAGCAAAGTCAGGATGATCATTTTCTGGAATATTGTAGTATGGATTCTTCTTCAGGCATGGATTAGAAGAGATGGCCAGGGAGTTCTCCTTCAGCTTGAAGATTCGGGGATTCTATCATGTTTGTAAAGTGCCTTATATACATTAAAGCACTATTGAAGTATGTTATTACCAATTATTATTATTTTATTTTCCTCATTTTTACCTTATATCCCTATTATTAATTATATTATGATCCTATAGGAAGGGCCTTTTTGTACCTGGACAGCTTTTCTCAGTGTTTCTTTAGCGACTCAGACTGTATTTCCCCTTGTAAGAGCGCAGAGCTTAATGATGCTTAGATATATCAGTGCACTTGGAAATTAGGTACAGCTACCCTGAGAGCCCATTGCAGAGGGGGGAGCTTGCACTCTTGCTCCTTTTGGTCAACAGGTACCATTATATTTCTCATTTCATTTCATGTAGCCTTTCCAGCTAGTCCTTGGAGATGTTCTAATCATTTCTCAGTGATGAGATTATGTAGATTCCAAAGGGCACTGCCTTTGGGCAAAGGGAATTGGCTCTCTTCTGTAATCATGTTTTAATAATCTGGCATTTGAACAAACCTGGATTTGGCTCTTTGTTTTCTGGATGATTTTTTTAATTCTCTTTTGTCCCTTGATACGTTGCAAGAAGAAAAACTTACATCGTATGGTAGGCACAAGTCAATAAAAGAAGTATGGTGAGTCAAGGATATCAGAAAAGGTTCCGAGAACTGCTGTCTCTTTTAGCTTTATCACTAAAAAGTGTCCCTAAACTCTCTCTGTAACTCCGTTTTCTCTCTTGCAAAATAAGTGCAAAATAAACTGAGTGAATGAGTCCACCCAAAATTAACCCCCATTGGCTTCATGTACTCCACCTACACTATTAAAACTCAGCAATCAAGATTGTATTCAGATCAACCAGATAAGCTCCAGAAGGGCAGGGATTGTCTCATTTATTTTTTTTTTTTATCGTCTCATCGTCTTTATAGCTTTGCACATAGGAGCTGTTTAATAAACGTTAAGTGTTAAAATCAAAGTCCAAACTCTATTTAGTTTCAACATTACCCAGACAAATTTGGAGGCTTACTCAATTACCTGAGCTTGGAGACGCATCACCCATGTATTGATATGCTAATAACTGATAAAATCCTAACAATACGTATTATTAGAGTCCTGCAACTTAGCACTTAAAATATACTGTTTTCCATTGTTCTTATTCCTAGACTCAACTATGTTTTGAGCTTTGGAAATATAGGAATTGTGGATTAAGCTTCATTAGCAATCGTTGTAACACTTAACATGCTGCTGGGCATATAGTGGGTATTCACAAATACTTATTGCTCTTTTAGTGTGGTGTAGTAGCAAGTACCCTAGCATATCCAGAAAGGTCTGCTAGCACAGGTTCTTTGATCTTCTTTATAAAGACAACCTTCAAAGGGGTTAGCAATCCTTTAACTGAACATTCACCAGTTCAGATGAAAGGTTAACACTCTGAAAATGTAGAGAAAATGCAAACAGAGAAATTAGCACAAAGATCAACAGACAGGGCTCCAACTGTCTGACAAAGTAATATAACCACCTACATACAGCACCAAATGTAGGAACACTAATAACATCTGAGTAGTGGGGCAGGGAAACTCTTAACAGCTACTCAGAGTCCCATCCAGGGAATCAAAAGGTCCTTCTAATAAGTGAAACCCCCAAAGAACAATGCCAATATCCCAGTATATATAACAAAGATTCAGCTCCTGACTGACTCAGAGTCTGTAGGCATGAAACTTACCAGACTCAGCGCAGCTGTGAACTATCAGGGTTCAAAGGTGATCAATCCTTTAGATGTTTTCAACGAGCTTGGGAAACTGAACTCCAAAAAAGAAAACAACAAAAATTCCACTTTGTTTGCTCTTACATATGATGAGAAGTATGCTGGACTGATGATCATGAAACTCGACTTTGTGCTCTGCTTTTGATGTGTTAAATGAAGGTTTTGAGTAGGAAATCATGGAATCATAGACTGTAGATCCTGAACAGATCTTAGAGAGTCTAGCAATTTCATTTTTCAACTAAGAAAACAGAGACTCAGAGAAATTAAGTGACTTGCTTGAGGTCACATTGGTAGTAAGGAGTAGATCAAAAATTTGAACTCATGTTTCTTTGGTTCCAAATGCAGAATTTTCTAAAGTACTTTTCAACTCTAAAATTCTATGGTTATGATTTATTGTTCCCCTGCCCACTACCATTTATATTCACAAAAGACGACAACAATCTACTAAATGAGTTCATTCTTTGGGAAGAAAACACATATCAATTTAATGATTGTACAGTAATGGGAAAGAAACAAGCTATGGAAGTCAAGAACAGTAGTGGAAATCACTTCGGTTCCCTTTTATCCATTCATAGAGCCAACACTCTATTTCAGTTGCTCATTGCCTCTTGCTTGGACTATTGTAACACAATGTTAATTGGTCCTTGCCCTAGTTTCTTTCCTCCCCCTACCCAATTCTTCTTTCTCATGAGAGCTGCCAAATTATTCAAATATTCAAAGGATCTTTAATTTTGCTAATTTGGGAATTCTCCCCTATCATACAGATCAATGATCCGTCTATGTATGCCTGACTTTCCCATGCAATGCTCTTTTGTGTCCATACAGAAATTTGTTCCAGGAGATGTATCTAATTTATTGCTGGCCTTCTTTATTTCTCCCAACATCAACAGGATACCACTCTGGCCATCCACTTGCTTTCCTGTATTAAGTGATTGGAATATGAAGGCAGAAGAGAATACTTGCTCTCAAGTAGCTCACAGTCTTATGGGGAGAGAAAATACAAATAACTATGTGCAAACAATAGAATATCATAAATTGAAGATAAGCAATGGAGAAAAGGCACTCGAATTAAGAGGGATCAGAAAAGACTTCCTAGAGAATGTGGAACTTTATTTGAAATTTGAAGGAAACCAGGGAAGCTTGAGGGCAGAGATAAGGAGAATGTTCTGGGCATGGAGGATAGCCTGTGAAAATTTATAGAATCACATTGCTGTGTAAAGAAGAACAAGGAGGTCAATACCACTAGATCATAGAATATGTGGAGCACATAAGGTGTGGAAAGATTGGAAAGCTAGTAAAGCTAGGCTAGGGAGAAAATAAGAAGACCCAGGACAGAGCCTTTTGGGATACCCATGGCTAGCAGGTACAACCTGGATCACAATCCAGTAGACAGAGAAAAACAATCAGCTAGGTAGGAGGAGACCCAGTATAGAGTAATATCTCTAATAAGCTTACAGAGAAGAGACTATCAAGGAGAAGAATGTGGTATCAAATAGCATCAAAGGATTCAGAGTGTTCAAGGATGATGATTGAAAAAAGACCAATATATTTGGCAATTAGAACATTGGTAACATTGGAAAGAACAATTTTGGTTGAATAATGAGGTCAGAAGTCAGATTGTAGAGAGTTAAGAAGTGATGCGAAGAAAGGAAGTGGAAGTCCACCTTAGAGACAACCTTCTCAAGGCATTTACTCCCTAAAGGGAGGAGAGATATGGAACAATATTTAGTGGGAATGGATGGTTCAAAAGAATTTGTAGGCAGTTGGGGGATATGGGGTGTTTAGGGAGGATGAGCAACTCTGGTCTGAGTGCTTGCTGAGCCCTTTTCAGGGCTGATCATACACCTTTGATGTCCACCTTCACCCCACTTTCACCTGTGGCTCCAAGAAGCTGTAGCATGCACAGAAGCTACAAACTGGCACAGCACATGGGCTAAATCAGGTTGAGGATAACTTACAGGCTTCAAATCCATTAGTGAGTTAGGAGGATGTCTACCCCAAGCTTGAGAAGACTTCCCCTGGCAGTGGGCAGATGAGATTTGTTCTAATGGTCATGAAGGCAGCTGAAGCAGATGGTGTGGATCATTTATAGTTTGATTAGACTTTGAAGATGCCAAGGCTATCCACTGCTTCCCAGGCCATTGCCAGTTATCTTGAGTTTTGTCCTGCCATTAGACTTCAATGACTGTGGAAGAGAGAATCAGGTTGATGACTGTGTAACTCTGCCTCACTTAAATCCAATTCACATGCAAGTCAAGACATCATCCAGTGATGTTATCAATACTCTTTGAAAACAAAGGATGAACAACAGCGAGGCAGTTGGGAAGCACCCAGCAGATAGGGAGAAATTTAAGAGAAGTGAGGAAGTGGAAATGATAAATGGGAGCACCATGTTCGACAAGATGAAATGGAATGTGATGCATACCTAGAAGGGTTTGGCAAGGAGAAGGGGCCTTCCCTTAATGTGAGATAAGAAGGAGCAAATACTATCATAAGGCATCTGAGTAATATGAGATAAGGAGGAAAGAAGAGGAAGCTCTCAATTTTTTCTACGAAATAGGAGGCAAGATTTTCAGCAGAGATGCTGGGGAGGGAGTAAGAGAGCACATGATTAAAAGTCAAGTCACTACATGGTGGAGTAATCCAGGGCTGAAGTTAGGGTATTTGACTGATTATCAATGTGTATCTTAAAGTCTATTGATATGAAGGTAGGAGTTAAGGAGGAAAGAAAGCATGTGAACCAGGTACTGAAGTCATTGAGGAAGGCAGTGAAGTATTTTAGAGGTTACTATACAAGAGTATAGTAGAGTCTTGATTGGGTGGTAAATGTGGATTGAATGAATCTCAATCACTGAGTGATGGTGATAGTGGGAGAGAATGGAAGTAGCAATGGGTAACAAAAAGTGTTGCTACTCCTGATAATCATTTAATTACTTCAATAAAGCCCAGAGCCCGAACTAATCGACCAGAAGAATCACCATGGCCTAATAAATATTTTCTTTTTCTGAGTGAACTTCTCCAGGCTGATGCAAAAGAGATTTTTCTGAGTAATACCTCTTCCTATGTCAACACGGTCAGTCAGAGCTGACTTCAGAGAATTTTTTGTTTACGAATATTAAGGATGAGACCTTTAACACAACACACTGTCTTGAATAATAGGACTTTTTCTTATCTTAATATTTTGTGGACATATACTATGTTATGGCATGTTAATGGTAAAGAAAACACAGATATCCTGGGTTGTAATTTTAATCAACACTTTATCAACTCTCTTATCTTATTGTATTTACTGCCTATTCAATTAAGAAAATTCTTTTCTCATAACATGGTTAAATATACATGGAGATCATAAATTTGAGTGACATAGAGAGCCTGAGTTGGGATTGTTCTAAAACGTATTTAAGCCTGGTCATTCTTGTATCAGATAGTCAGAACTTACATTTTGGCTCCATTCAGCATGTATCTGTTAGCTTTAAGGAAATAAACAATATGGATTTTTAATCACCTAGCAGCCTGTTTGCCTCCTTTAACCAAACTTTCAGGTCAACATCCCCCACCATGACCATGAGAATGAGGTGGTGGTATATGTGAAAGGGAAGCTAGGTCATCAAGAGGGAGCAAGGTCTCATTGAATGCAAGAAGATGGAAAGAGCAGGAAAGGAAAAGATTCTAGAAGAAAGCTATTTCCCTGTGGAACTGGCATTTGAGACAGCACAGTGGGTAGCTTTAGAATAAGATAATGGAGTTGGGTGAGATGGGAATAAGGGAATGCCTAGTAGGGGACCAAGAATTGGATTTGAACCATGGCAGTCAGGAGTTTAGAATCATTGTTGAGGGAGAATGAGAGGAGAAAACTGTTATGTATCATAATAAAAGCACCAAACACAAAGCATAAAACAAAATCTAGGTTAAAAATGTTCTGAGACCTAAACTCACTTCATTATGTCCTTTACATCATGAATATTACCTGTAATATATTTATATTTAGGTCCCTACATGTCTTTGAATAAATAAATAGGATGGGGAACGGAACCAGCAGGTAGAGATTGCATCCCTGAAAATTCTGTCCAAAGAAGAGTAAATAGGTCTGAGTTGGAAGGGCAGATATGCTTAAAATACCAAAAAATAAATAACTTCATCTAAAAAGTCACTAAGCTCTCAATACTCAATTACTGATGGCTCATTATACCTATCTATACCATGCTATCTCAATGCCAGCTACAACTGCAAACCTTCATTTATAGGTTAGACAGCAGAGTACAAGAGAAAGAGCACTAACATTGGAGTCAAACGAGCTAGGTTCAAATTCTGGACCTGATATACACTACCTGTGTCACCTTAGATTAATCCCTTAATCTCCTTGGACCTTGGTTTCCTCACTTGTAAAATGAGAGAGTTAAACTGACTGGCCTCTGAGGTCACTTTCAGCTCTAGACATATAATCCTGTGACCTGGGTTTTACAAAAATGTTACTGGCCAAGGAAATGCTATGGATCATATGTATTGGAGTGGGTATATATTTAATCAAAATGTGTTAATAGGGAAATGCTATAGACTACTTGACCTAGATAATGAGTATGAGCTGGCTATGTTAAATGAAATTAGGGAAGTAATAAAATTAGGTCAGATGGTAATAACGAAGTCCTCTAATTATCTACCCAGAGATTGAGTAAATACTTGACTGAGATGAGACGTGGAGGGAGGTAATGACTGCTTCTTAGAACAAGCAGTTCTAGAAGGCATGAGGCCACATCAGGACGCTACACTTCTCATTAACAACATCATTGCAGTTGAGAGACTACCAGGACACGCCAGCTGCATTCGATCATTGAATTTACCAAATCTTAGAGTTGTAAGCAATTTCTGAGACCATCTAGTCTAACCCGCAACTGAACGGGAATGTAGCTTCCTTACAACTTCCCCAAGTATTTATTCAGCCTCCATTGGCAAATGTCCTGTGTTAAAGAATTCCCTATCCCCTGAAGTAGTCCATCACTCTTTTGATGAGCTCAAATTATTAGGGTTTTTTTTTCCGTATAAAGAACCAAAATATGTCTCCTAGCAACTTCCACACCAAATTCTCCTTTTTGAGTCCAAGAAAAATAAGCACAATCCCTCATTTATATGACATCCTTCCAAATACTTGAAGATAGCTATTATATCTTTTCTTCTCCAGGGTGATGCAAAAGATATTGAGTTAACTATATCCATCCTGTAAAAAGTGTTGCTATAGCTACGACATGTAACTAGATGGACAGTCATTTGAGTCAGTCCATTAATTTATACCATTGTGGACAGGAATAAAATCTCTTTTTCAAGTCAAGCACCTCAGTTACTGCAACTAATAATTTTATGACCAAGTTCTGTCTTCCTCATCATCCCAGTTTCCCTTCTTTGGGTGTGTTCCAGGTCTAAACCTCTGTAGTTCTCATCTAATAATCTCTATCCTATAAGGCTACAACACATGTCTCCAACACAACCCCTCTTAACTCCACCTAGATTTTTATATTTACTCCTTCCTTTACTCTTCCTATTTTCTTGTGCCCAATCCAGAATGTTCTCCCCATTTTTCTTTCTACCTGTCTGAATGTCCCCAAACTTATAAGAATATTAGCATATTGCAAAGAGGGATATTTTAATTCTATGTATTTGTATCTTTGCACAACTCTGCCTCACTTAACTCCAGTACAAGAGCAAGTCAAGTCATCACTCATTATGTCATCGGTCCTCTTCAAAAACTAAGGACAAACAACCACAACAATGACAACTTGTGTCCCCAGCATTGTTAGTCAATATGCTTTTATTAAGCACCTATTATATGACAGGCACTGTTCTAAGTGCTAGGGATACAAAAAGAGGCAAAGACAGTCTTTGCCCTCCAGGAGCTCACATTTAGCATGGTGTCTGGCACATGTGCAACTGAAAAATGTTCATTGATAGATTGATATTGCATGGCTGAGAGACAGATGATGAAGAGCTGGAAGGCTACATTAATATTCCTGGGTGACCCCAAGAATAAATCAAATTCTTGTCTTGTAGTCTGTGGAAGATAAATTGTACATTTTATATTTTCTATAGCTGAAGGCTAGAGGGCTAGAGGGGACCCCTTCATTTTTTCAGATGAAGAAACTTAGGTCCCAAGAATTAAAGTGACTTGTCCAAGGTCATAAAAGTAGTAAGTGGCAGAATCAAAATTTGCTGGTGGCAAATCCAATACTCTTTTCCACTGCATTACTATCTTCCTTAATCTCTAGAAACTCTGGCAAGCAGATTTTTGAAGGTTACTTGACCCTATCAACATTTTAGCTTTTCCCTCTTATAGTGGCCATTGTGAGAAGGACAAGGTGTCTGGTCATGGTAGTCTTTGAAAACCCTGCTATTTTTTCTTAGCCAAACCACCAGAGTTTTCTCCCTTCAGTTAAGGCTGATAATTTGGTAGCTCTAACCCATTGGAAGGAGATTTCAAGACAACAGAGATGTCATAATTCATCTGTGTTAAAGAGGACTAAAGAGGAAATAGTTATTTTTGGCTCTGAAAGGTCATTGCCCTTGACTTGTGACCCTAGCCTTTGGGTCATCTCTGTGCCTTCTCCTCACTTCCAAGATGCTGAGATTTCACGTCTAGTTTGGAGCCTCATCATTCCCATATCCCTCAGCCTCCTCCTATGTTGAAGCATTTAAAACCAAAAACACCCTTTGCACGCTAGTGTCCGCTCATTAATTTTGATCCCGCTTCTAATCCAGGGGATTGACCAGTGGGAGTTTCAGCAGGTGTTTTAAATGATCTCAAATTAGTCTTCAGCCTTTTGGGTCCCTTTGTTGTCTCTGATATTTCTAGGTCAGGGTTTGATAGCTAAATCCAGTTTTACAGTTACCCCTGCTTCAGAGGGCCCATTTGAAATTCAGGATTAGTTACCTGAGAGACCAATTAATCTAATTTGGAGCTCTAAGCAACTTGGGCCATTTACACAATGTCTGATCTAAAGCCCAGGTTCTTCCATTTTGTTTTACTAGAGCAACCAGGGAGAGGCTAAGGGTTGTAGAGAACTGGCAGGCCTTGCTATTCATAGCTCAGGCAGGTTCAGGGTTCCAGATATCCCTTAGCACACAGTGATGTTTTCCCCTAGTTCCAGGGCTGCCACCAGACTCTCAGATGAAGGATGATGGGAGTATAAATCAACGTGCAATAGCTCAGCTCTTTCCCTCATCAGTCGTCCCCCCCCAATTCCCTCTTAAATTGGCATTTCGGGGAAAAAGAGCATCAAGGCTTTTGTTTCAGTGACTGTCTACTCTCTCACCAGCTCATTTGTTAGCAGTGATGGTGCCTACTTGAGCTTCTGTGACTTATGAACTGAATTGCCATTGACTGCAAATTGGGCTGGTCACACAAACATTGAAATGAAATCAAATATATGGTAGGGGATGGGTTATAATTCTGTATAGATATGGGCAGACAGCCTTTAAGTGAAGAAGACAGGAGCAATGGCGGTAATACAAATAAGGAACTTGATTACTGCCAATGGAGTTGGGTAAGTATAGAGGGAGCACAAAGTTTGAGGTTCCCTCCTTGTCTAAAATGGAAGCTGAAAATGAGTGTGTAGGAAAATAGCAGTTTTGAGCTGGGCAGATAGTTACCTGATTTTAGTGTGTATAAAGTGAATTTTTGTATTTTTCTCAGAGTTCAATTTCCCAGGATCCATAACCATAATAATCTTGTATTCCCAGGTACTAGTTATGAATTCCCACAGTTATGGTCCAAAACATCTCCACCATGCTTGTGTAGAGTTATATAATGGTATACAAACCACTGGTATATAATGTTATGTTGTTATGTAATGTTATAAAGTTATATAATGATATATAAACCAATAGTATATAAACCATATATAAATGGGATATATAAAGTTATATAAACATCCACTGCCCCTGTGCAGTGAGATACAGGACTGAAGCTATTGCTGGCAATATGCCTTCTTTGCCTGTTGGTCTATAAAGTAGGTGGTCGCTGGTCAGTGAATGGGGAACCTTAGTCTTGTGTGCACAAGTAGAGAATGCTGCCTTGATCAACCTCCATCAAAGCGTGGGGGAAATCTGTGTTTACCTCAACTGGCCACCACTGAGGCTTGAGGGGATTTAAGAAAAGCCCAAGTTGTGACTGTCTTGATTGACCCCATTGAGAAGTAGGGGTGGTTGCCCTACCTCCTTCTTGCCTGCCTTTTGGAGAACAGTGATTAGGAAATGCTGTAAGAGTTTGTGCTTTCATTATCAGAAATCTCTTCTGAGAAAACTAGACTAAAGTAAGATTATGAACTCCTTCTTAGTGTCTTTCCTGTCTGACCAAATCAAGAGTGAATCTGTGCTAGCTATGTTTATCTGTCTTACAGAGAGCACTTACAGATAGCAGAGAGTACTGCGGTGACATCATCAGGTAACAACACCAGCTATGTAGTATAGAAGGTATAACTTGCCTCAGTCATATGAGTGTCCTCTATATAAGCAAGAATCCTGACCATATGAGTTTCTGGCATTTTCCTTCATGTATGTTCTCCATACATGTTCCATGGTTGTAAGATAATGTTTTTAAAACACTTAACACAGTCCACAGCTCATAGCAGGGGTTAATGTGCTAAAATGGGGCAATTAGGTGGCATAGTGGATAGAGTGCCAGGCCTGAAGTCAGGAAGACTTCTCTTCTTGGGTTCAAATCTGACCTCAGATACTTACTAGTTGTGTTACCCTGAGCAATTCACTTAACCACATCTGCCTTAGTTTTCTTATCTGTAAAACAAGCTAGAGAAGGAAATGGTAAATCATTCCAGTATCTTTGCCAAGAAAACCCCAAATGGGCTCATGAAGAATCAGATACGACTGAAAAAATGACTGAACAACAATGTGTAAATGCTTATTTTCTTCCTCTCCTGTGTGTTCTCTCTCTGTGCGTGCTCTCCCACTTCTGGTTTTGCATCATGCAGAGTATGATGCAAAAGTATGCAGAAAAGAACCTATTTTTTTTTTTACTTTATTTGCTATACTGTTTAATAAAATATGTCTTGCTTAGAACTAGTATGTATCTTTGGTTGACTATCAAAAGCAAACCCATTGGTGGGAATTCTTTAGCTATTGTTTTTGAATGGGTATTCACTCACAATCTGCCTTGAATCTGCTTTTCTAGTCATCTGTGCTTTGGGAGGGGATATGTTGCAAGCCTGAGCAATAAATTAATTCTTCTAAAGCTAAACAAGGTAAGTATTGGACAAAACACACACACACACGCACGCGCGTGAGCACACACACACACACACACACACACCAACAATACCATCACCATCACCACCACCACCACCACCAACAACAACTTTGAGTGACATGCTACATACATTCCTGGAATTTATAAAAGTTTTACTTGACAGAGTACTACACTTAGGGTTGTACAAAACTAGTGAGTCAAGCTCCTTCTCTCCCTGGAAATGAAAGCTAAACTAATAATCAGGGGTGTCCTCAGAACATCAGTTTAAGTTAAATGTCTGAACCATTTCCTGTTGGGTTGATGAACAACATTTATTGAAGTATTTTTTTTTATTGTAGAAAAGTCAACAAAGCACTATGAGTTACAAAAGAAAAAGAAGACAATCCTAGTTTCAATAAACCTTTCTTTAGCTTGAAACCCAACTTCGGAGATCTGAAAAAATGCACAAATGGGCCATATATCCCCACTTACTCTGAGACTAATTCCTTAAATATAGAATTCACATGCCTGAAAAAATGACGTTTTCAAAATCAAATCTCCAAATAAAACAGAACAAAACAAAACAAAAAAGTCCTTAGAAAGCAAAGCTAATACTTATTAAATTGATGAAAATTGCATAGTTATATCTCAATATTACTTGTCAATCAGTCAGTAGGCATTTATCATTCACAGGAATTATACTAGGTGCTGAATATACAAGTCTGAAGAATGAATCACTCCTACTCTGCTTCTCTGCCTGGTTTAATTCCATGGAACAAGATTTCCCTCTCAGGATAAACTCGTCACTTCAAATGTCTCCATGATGCTACTGACCCCAGCCTTGACTGATACCTCCTCCCTCCCCTTTCCATTCTCCTGTTTGGAGGGTAGATGTGATTCTAATGTAAGGTTAATGGTGGGTGGGGAGAACAGTTAAAGAGCATCCCCACCCATTAATAGTCCTCAATATGACTCTGAAAAGTGTATAAATACTCTGGGGTTAGGTTTTGTTTTTGGGCTTACTCATTAGAAGTGTTTGACCAGACAAGACTCTGGTTAGCCTCTAAGGAGCCCCCTGGCTTTGAAAACACAGATGTTGGTGCTTCTCTCTCTGGTAACTCTGTATGTATGTAATGGTCAGACAAATGGATCTGTCTGTTGATCTGTGATGTATGTATTGCTTATGGTCTGACATTTGGAAGCCCTGTCTGTTGATCTTTATTTCTCTGTATTTTCTCTGAAGTTCAGGGTGCTGACTTTTCCCCCTGAACTAAGTGAAAGATATATGTGCTTGATTAAAGTGACTATTGATTCCTCAGAAGTTGCTTTCCTTTTAGAAAAGCAAATCTAAGAACCTGTAGAGCAGCCCCTCCTGTGTATACCAGGCTACTTGCTGTTACAGTAGAGTACCAGACTCCTCCCGATGCCTTCTTTATAGAGGGTAGAAACTGAACTTTTTGGCTCACTCTGCTTTGCATCTGTTGCCCTTCCTGGTTTCAACTCCATAAAACAAGTTGTTCCCATGCCAGGCATCCCCTGGTATCAAATGCCTTCCTCTCCCTTTCCTGCCTCCTTTTTGTATTTTATCTCCCCTTTTAGATTGTAATCTCCTTGAGGGCAGGGACTATCTTTTTATTAATTGTATCCTCAGTACTTAGCACAGTGCCTGGCATGCAGTAGGAATTTAACAAATATTTATTAGATTGGATTACTTACAAAAATATTCCATTCTGACTTTTTATACCTATAAAAATAATTATTTGGATTGTATTCAATATTAACTTGTGTGTGTGTGTATGTGTGTGTGTGTGTGCGTGTAGTTAATAGAAAATGTGCCAACCTGAATGGGAATCCAGAAAATTTCCTGTGCTAATGAAATCACAAGTCCAGCTTAGATCCTCATCCCTGGATTGTGGGAAACCCTTTCCTCTTTCTCCTCTTTTTAAAGGAAGGGTGTTGCCTGAAGCAGTTCATGTTAGAGGCCTTGGAGAAGCAGCACTCTTGTCCCACCCCTCCACTTTAGGTGGGCCACTAACTAGTAAGAAATGCCAACAGCCTTTAAGTGCTTTATAAATATTGGCTATGACTGTTGTGATTAACAAACACAAACACGCCTCTACTTACCCTCCAGAGTGATTGCACTTAGAACATAGGAGCAGAATAAATAGAATGCAGGATATTTCACTGGAAACATTTGCAACCAATTGTAGATCTGATCAATGACATCATGGAGCCCCAAGGTTGCATATCTGACTCCTCACTTCTCTTATCTCCTGGGTTCAGAGAAGTAGAGCCACGTCACATCCCACAGTACACTGCATCTTAAATAGAAAAAAAAATCCTGGCTGCTTTACCCTGAGGAGCTATGTGGAACAAGCCATTGCTCCTTAAAATTCTTAAGTATTCACTGAAGATTTCCTTCCTGTGTAGAATCATTACAAAGAACACCATGTTGACAAACCTCCCTCAGCCTCTCTTTAACATGGCTTCATGCTGTTGATGGACAGTGGTGTTATCTTCAGTTAGAACCAGGGATTCCCAAGGAAGAAACTGCTAATCCCTCTGAAAATTAATTTGCAGTAGTGAAAGAAAAGACACTATTGTCATAGAAAAGTTCTTTGTTGATAATTATGAAAAGGTGTGGGGATTTACATTATTTCTAATGCTTATTCCATTCTAATATTCTGTTTTGTTCATGTGGAATGGAAAACAAAGATTTCCCTACTCATTCACAATACTGATTTTGGCAGGGGGCAGTTGTGGGCGGTTATTTTAATTGTTTCCATTAGGAATTCATTTTGCCTTTATGGCCTTCCTCCTTGGACCTCACAAACTAATTTGTTGCTTATTCTTTTACTTCAAAATGTGTGTTAGCACTATCTGTGTTAAATCCTTCTAGACAACCTCCATAGGGGCAAGGAATGGTTTTATGTTTCTAAATTTTTTTTATTTTTATTTTTTATTTCCCCCAGTGCCTATGCTCTACACTGCATATAATAGAATTTAATAAATATTTAATGAATGAATGACATTAGTGTTGAATTTTGATATTATGACTAAAATAGAAGCCATGATGGAAAATTGAAGGGGCTCTAGCATTACTGCGTGAATGTCTAGTGAGATGGCCGGAAAGTAGAAGTAGAATTGAAAACAATAGGTTAGTCCAGAAATGAAGGGAAAATATGAATGGCAAGTCAAATCTTCACATCATAACCATTTGCAGGTGATTCTGTTGTTTGAAACAAGCTAAGAGGTATCATAAAGGTTTTCCTATAGGCCCCCTGAAAATTTAGATATGTCCATATTACAATAATTAACTTGGTTTAAGCCTGGGGCAATATAGTGACCCCCTAAATTTCATGCAGTTCCTTCTTCTTTGTCTTTAGAGAGTCTATTTTAAATGGAATGATATGAGCCACAGTCACAATCATTCTGAGCTCCTCAGTAAACTTCCTAATTCTGAAGCTATTACATAGCAGAATATAGTGTCTGAGGAGAGATAGGCATAGGGAAGGGAAGTCAGGAAAGAGCTGACCTTTCAGCTGCAAACTTCCCTTACCTTGGGTCTTCTGCTCTGAGATACCTACAAAACAACTAACATTTATATAGCACTTACTTTATGCCAGGCACTATACTAGATGGTTTGGTTATACAGTTAATAAGTGTCTGAGGTCACATTTGGACTCAGATCCTCTGGCTTCCAGACTCAGAGCTCTATCCACTGTGTCACCTAGATGCCCCATAATCCTTCATCAGCATTTTCCAATCTCTGCCACATTGCCTCAGAAGTGTGCTGAAATGTTGCACTTGTTCCAATCTCTTGAGTGAATGAGTTTCTGACTAGTTTAATAATTTATAGATGACCTCTGGGTGTGGCCAATTTTCCTTGGCCTTTCTAATCACAAATCTTATGCAAGTACTGAAGTTCAAAGTTCTTTTTGTACTTGGTCTAAGACTTAAGAATGATTTGACTAACTGGGCATCTCAATAAAACAGTTATTCCATCCTTGTATCAGAGTGATGTATCAAATAATTACAAAATATAGCCTGTCCTCAACTGGTAAAACATTTACCACTGGCTAGGGATGGGAGAATAAGGAAGAGTTTTACTTAGAGCAGGATGGACATGGGATGCCCATCTAAGCCCGTGCTGCTGTCTCCCTTCGGGCATATCTGGATTTGCCCAGGCAATTGTGAATAAGCTCAATTTAACACCGTTTTAGGGATCATCATTCTGGTGATTATATTGCTCTCTAAACCAGTATTCATTTGAATTAATGACCAAAGGATTGACCACTAGATAATAAATTTTGTAACCACAGCAACTTATGAAATGATTTGCTAAAGTGCTTTAGAAATTTGTCCAAGGTCATACAAATAGTAAATTAGCTGAGTCAATATTAGAACCCAGGTTCTCTGCCTCTGGATCCAGCATTTCCAACTTTTCCATGGGCCAGCTAGATGGTCCAGTAGATAGTGTGCGGAGCCTAAATTCAGGAAGACCTGAGTTCAAATCCAGTCTCAAAAACTTATTAGCTCCATGACCCGGGCAAGTCGTTTAACTGCTGTTTCCCTCACTTATCTCATCTCTAAAATGGGGTTGATAACAGCACCTACTTCCCAAGATGGTTGTGAGACTCAATGAGAGAATAATTGTAAAATGCTTGGCATGTGGTAAGCACTCTCTAAATGATAGGTATCATCATTATTGTCTCATCAACGTCTTTTTAAATGGAGGAGAGCACTTATGACATCGATTTTCCCCGTAAAGTGGTAGTGCTGATTAGCTGGGAGGGGAAATGTGACTTGTGGAGAAAGGAAAAGGAAGTTTTTTCATGGAAGATCTTTTCTGGGTCGGTGTGAAGGAATGAACTAAATAGATGAACAAACACACTGTATACACATAAAACTGATCCTTTTATGGATCTGTTGGGGTGGGCAGCTTTGCCTCTTCCTTTTACTTAGAATATTGTGGGATTCCAGACAGCCATGTTGGGTGGGGGTGGCTAAGACTGCTCATTCTAAGCTGTCCACTGATATTTGAATGAGTTGAAGTTAAATTTAATATATGCATTAATGGGACTGAAGGGACCTTTTCAGAGGTAGTAAGTCAATTCATTTGACAAGTTTAAAGGAAAACCACTTGGCTTAAGTGGAGACATCCAAGGGAGTATGGGATGGAGTATAGGAGCAGAGGCAGCAAGGGAAGGATGCTGGGGCAGCATCTTCACTCTCTTCTCAAGTTAGCGCAGCAGGGGACACCTCCAAACTGGGAAAGCACACCGACACATGCACATTGGACCCAAGACTGATACTTCCAAAGTTGTTCTGGGTAAGGGAGGAAAGAGATACACTAGGGATGTTGCTTGGAGCACAGGGACCTTCAGTCATCTCCCTTCAGAAGGAAGTCAAGTGTGGTCTTGTGAGAGGCTGCTCCTTTTACTTGATGCACCTAGTTCTTTTGGGCTGCCTGGACCCATCTTCTCTCCACATTTCAGGGCAGATCAGGAATTTAAAGGGGGGGGTGGGTTCCTGTCTGAGGGGGGAACAAGTTTGACACAGGTGGATTTTTCCAATTGATTTCCTGAATCTGAGGTTATTATCAGAGAGACTCTGGTTTTGAAGCTGAAAGTTTCTAGCCTAGAAGATCCAAGTAGGGGGTGGAGGGTTACACAGAAGGGTCAGGGGAAAAGGGCGGGAACATAGAAAAAAAGTTAGAAGGAATCTCATGATCCAACTCCCTTGTTTTATAAATGAGAAAAAAAAAGGTCAGGGAAGCTAAGTGGCTTCCCTAAGATCCCTCAGATAGCGACAGAGGTCTTTTGATTTCAGTCAGCACCTTACTTCCTCTAAGGGGTATAAGGAAGAAAGATGGCTGAGGCAAGGTCAAAGAGTACTTGTCAAATGGAAAAAGACCAGGCTGGAAATGTGACTACAATATGTTCAAAGAAGCAATGTGGCATAGTAATTGTAGCCTTGGATTTAAAGTCAGAAAGACTGTATTTCCAATATTGCTTATGCTACTTACCAGCTGAGTGACCTGGGCAAGTGTCTTGATCTTTATGTTTTCAGAACAATCTCTATAATTTTTTCTATTGTATCATAGATGGCTAGGATTCCTGGCTTGACAAAATCATATGTGCTTTGAATATATAATTAAAATCTTTCTTTTGTACATTCTACTTTTCATAAAAAATTCTGGTTTATATCACAAATAATCCTTTCTTCACATTTAATATAAGTATTGATTCATAGGTGGTACATATGTTCAAAAATCCAAATATGATGACTATGGCAGGCCCAGGTCTCATATCAGTCACTCCTCCAAGCATGTAAGTTTGCAAACCATCTTTAAATCCCAAGAGATCCGTTTAGATTATTAACCTTAGCCTCAGGTATTTACTTAACTGCTTCTTTTACTAAGAAATGTGTGCATGTATGTGTTTGTCCTTTGTTGCCAAAGAAGATCATGCCATCAGAGAAATAATGACATGACTTGCACTTGACTTTGTTTTGAGTGAGGGAGGGAGGGCTGTGCAGGTCACCAGACTCACTTTTCCTCCAGAGCCATCTGAATCCAGTGACTAGATATTCATCAGGATGACTGAAGATGACCCAGGATGAGGCAGTTGGGGTTAAATGACTTGCCCAAGCTCACACAGCTAGTGAGTGTCAAGTGTCTGAGGTGAATTCAGGTCCTCCTTCCTTTTGCACCAGTGCTCTATCCACTGCACCACGTAGCCACCCCACTGAGAAATATCATCTAGGTAGGTGAGTAAATGGCTACCTGCAGAGGTAAGGTTTAGCTCCTCCAGCTACAACTGGGAAACTAAAGCTTTATGGGTCGTTCAAAGATTGGCCCTGGATCTTTTTGAGTACTGTTAGAAGTGGAGGTCATTATTTGCGGACCTCCTATGGAAGTGGGCTGATGAAAACAGAATATCAGCAGGATAGTTACCTTCTACTTATTCACAAAGGGAACTTCTGGAATTCTGAAATCTTTCAAACCTACTTTTGCTAAAATGAAGGATTAGGTAAAACTCAACTGTGGGCCTGACTTGCTAATTTCACAGGCTTAATTAACACTTGCAGGATACTTCATGAGGATGAACATCTGAAAGAGTTAGGAAATCCCACTCTCTGTCCTCCAATTAGCTGGCTCCATTCTGGGAATGGAGCGATGTCTGTGGGAGGGATGTTGCCCAGCACTCAACCATCAGCATAATTATCCACCTGTTCTCTGTGTTTCACTCTATGAATGAATGGAGGGATGAATGAATGTAGTGTTCCAATTCTCCCATCAGCATCTTAGAAATGGATCAATAGGCAACTGTGGAAAGAAAAAGGGATTGACTTGTAACCAAAACACCAAGCTTTGAGTACTAACTGCCACAGCTAGGTGGTTTGTGGATAGAGTGATGGGCCTGGTCAGGAAGACCTGAGTTCAAATTTGACACTATGTGACCCTGAGCAAGTCACTTAACCTCTGTTTACCTTAATCTACTGGAGAAGGTAATAGCAAACCTGGAGTGGTATTTTTATTTACGGTAGTGCAATGGATAGAATATGGGGTTGGAATCAGGAAGTCTCATCTTCCTGAGTTCTAATGTGGCCTCAGACACTTACCAGCTATGTGACCTTGGGCAAGTACTTAACCCTGTTTTCCTCAGTTTGTTCATCTGGAAAATGGGCTGGAGAAGGATGGCAAACTGCTCCAGTATCTTTTCCAAATAAACCCAAATGGGGTCACAAAGAGTTGGACACAACTGAAAAATGCCTGAATGACAACTTGGGGCTACTTTTCCCACTCTGCGACCCATTTTCCCCATTTTTAAAACAATTGGGTTGTAGTAGATGACTTCTAAGGTCCCTTCCCAATATCATATTTTATGGTCTTATGAATGTCTTGCTATCTTCTCTCATCCATAGCTTGAAGTAATCAAAATTATGAATTAAATCAATAGTAACTCATATTTTTTACAACATGAACACATTCTTCTCTTCCTCCTCTCCCTCCCCACTCAATACCTTAGATTGTATATTAATGTCCCCTTTCTGTCAACCTGGAGAAGTGAAGGCTTTCAGGAGAGTCATACTACATCGTAATTATAGTTACACTGGCTTAATTTTTCAAACATCCCAGAAATCTGTTGATGCTTGGCAATAGTGATGCTTCGGCAAGCTGCTGATTTTAGATTTCTTTGCTATATCGGTTCATCTGAGGCTTTCATTGCTAATTACAGGATAAATTCTTCTCTTTTGCAAAGAAACACTGTGGAACTAATACATCTTGCAACAACTCTGTTAAACTGCAGCTAAATATAGAAAGTGGTCTCAAGTGAGGGGGTCTTATGTACCGAGATTCATATTTTTAATATATGCAATCCCATTGTGAGTGGAAAGAAATGGATTTATAAATGTCAAAGGTCAATTCATGTTCCCCAAACATATGAATTTCAAATTGTAAACATCTACTAAGACATGGCAATCCCTTGAGATAGATGTTGGTTCTGGCCATTTAGGTGAATATTATGAAGTGATAAACTGAGATAGTTTAAGTTTAAAAATCCTTTACAAGAAAGCTGTCCAGTTTTTTTTGTCATATCCCCTTTCTTCTTGCTTCAAGGCTAATGGTCTTGATTTCTGAATAAGTCTGGAAACTGAGAGTAGTGTGCCCTTTGGGTGCCACCCAAAATAAATTGTACAACAGTAACAATTGAGAATATAAAAAAAAAATCAATCTTCACATGTAAACAAGCTGGGTTTTTAACTTAAACTTAATTTAAGGCACCACCTTTATGCACTACACTGGATGTGGGGGGAGACACAAAGATTAAATGTTAATAAAAACTGACATTTACATAGCACTTAAATGTTCTCAAACTGCTTTGCATACCATGCCTCATTGGAACCTCTCAACAATGCCATGAAGAACAACAATTTTTATTAGCTCATTTTGTAGATGGGAAACTGAAGTTCATCATCATTAACCGAAGTGACTGAACCACGAATATGCATCATAGGAAGAATGTGAACCTAGGTCTTTGTGACTCCAAGCTCAGCAGTCTATCTATCCATTGTACTATACTACCTTCTCAGACGTGTTTTCTTCCCTTTGGAATTCACAATCTAACAGGGGATTATGACATTTACACAAGTAACTAATAACACAATAAGATATTTTAAATAGATTAATGCCTTATGCATATAAGCACTTATTAAATTTTTGTTGAGTTAAGCAAGAAACCCAACATCATAGCAAACCCCGTCTCACCCTTGAATATAAAGCATAGTGATCATGTGTGACTAGAGAATGCATAGAAAAGACAAAACGTAAGTGACACGTGGCTAGGTAATGAGTCTGAAGGGGCACAGACCAGAAGACTGCGGGACCAGCCTCAGATACTTACTGTAATTCAAACCAACTCATTTAGCTTCTATCTGCCTCAGTTTACTAATCTATAAAATGGCATAATAATAGCACTGACCTCCCAGGGTTGTTGTGAGAGTAAAGTGAGATAATACTCATAAAACACTTTGCAAACCTGAAAATGCCATGTAAATAGAGTTATGATTATTAATATTGTTAACTCACAATTTGAAGTCCTGTCTCATTTAGAATTAGAAAATTCTGGGCTCACCTTCAATCTGGGGCATTTATATTAGCATTACAAATGCTCAGATTCCTTAAGAGTCTGGCCAATGGTGGAACTTTAATAAACCTTGCTTTTCTTTGGCTGAACCAAGACTTGGATAAAATTCATCTGGGCAGGACCAAATGTCACTGTTTTGGGGTCCAAGCACCCCTAAATCTCAACAACTGAACATTGCTGATAGATGAGATTCCCCAAATCCTGTGGGGGGGGGGCAAAGGGAGAGAGGAAGGGGCATATGCTCCTGATCTTCAGCAGGACCCCATCCAACTAAGAGGACTTATTTTATTTAAAGTGTAAACAGAATCGAATCTATGTGAATTCTTAGACTGATTCTATGCCCTAATAGCTCCTCCATTGGAGTTTAGGGTAACACAGCTCTTGAAGGAGAAAACCAGCCAGAGACTATGGATGGAGGTGGCTTCCTTGGTTCAGGTTGCTGGAGGCGATTGCCTCTTGATCAACCCATCTTCTCAGAAGGAGCTGAAGGCTTTCATCCTGAATTCTCATTTGAAAGTCCACCCACTCCTTAATTGTTCATCAATCAGGATTGATCTACCTGTCAGGGGCATCCAATTTTCCAAATTTACCTTACCAGGAAGATTCATTAGACACAGAGTGAGCCTGTTTGCTGAAAGGAGGCAATCAGGAGCCTTCAGTGAACCAAAGTCTTGCTCACTTCCAGAAATCTTTGCTGGTTTTCACTGGTGACCTTACTGAACTGTTCCCCCCACCCCCCGCCCCAACCCCTGAAAATGATCCAAACAAGCCTTACATCCTGCTTCAATGTCCACTTGTTCCTGGGAATGATTGTGCATTCTTTTTTCAAACCTTTTCCTGAAACTTCCCTTTGTGGTTTTCAAACATAAAGTAACCCTGCCTCTCTTAGGCTATGAGCTCCTTTGTACCTTGTACTGGGAGGCTCAGCACAACTATCTGATTTTCCTCCTCGTAAAACTTTTCTGCTTTCAAACCCCTTCATCCCCCACCAAAAATAGAATTAGAAAATTCCTTTTATCTTCTGTTGAATCTTGAATTCGTGTCTTCAAAATCCATTCTACCCCAAACAACCTTATAGGATCCATGTGGTAGTTGGGGTGAAGAGGTTCCCCTTGCTTTCTAGATCCCCTTTAACTGACATGCAAAAACAAAAGATCAGGTGAAGAGCCATCATCCTATGGCCCAGTTTCACATTTCTGCCTTGATTATTCATATCTGTCAGCAACAAAAGCACTGGTCCCTTTGTTTTGTATTTTTTCCCAGCATAAAAAATATTGCCTTTCCACATAATAAACTGTTGTAATTTTATTTCACATCATCATTATGAAAATTATTCACAACAAATGAGTAACTGGAACTGTTAGATTTCCTTCTGCGGACTGACCCTCAAAATCAGAACCTATTCTCCTCTCATGCTTCAATGACCTGTGATTTTGCTGTTGGCATCGTGCTCTCTGCTCAGGCGTGGGGAACTTGTGACCTTGAGACCCCATGTGGCCTTTTAGGTCCTCAAGTTCAGCCCTTTGTTTAAAAATCAAGGATTTAACAATCCTTTTATTGAGGATTTGTTTTGAGAAGTTTGGATTCAGTCATAGGGCTGCACTTGAGGACCTAGAAGGCTGCATGTGGCCTTGAGACTGAAGATTCCCCACTTCTGCCTCTGCTGATATCTATCACAACTCCTCTATGATGTCAGAGTCTTTGATCATTGCAGCAACTAAAGAATTCATCATGTTGTGTCCAACCTGTTCCTAATACTTTCTAAACTTACTAGTTTGGCTCTCAGATGACTGGCACACTAGTTTTTATTAGGAACATTTTAGCTTGCTTGAATCTGACAGGAGCTTGTGACTGTCCATTATAGCCTGGTAAGGCATCAGTATAGGACTTTGATGGTGTGATATTTGGTGGAATGGGATTCTTGTCTAATTTTATAAAGCTAGAAATCATATCCTTGTGTACTATAGTGAGCCCTTATTTAATTCAATTCAAGGGGAAATGTGGGTAAGACTTCTTTGGGCTGTCAAGATTTAGGCCTTTCATCAAATCAACATTTCTCTGTCAAGGAAACAAAAAATAGTGTGGAAGGTTCTGATCACTGACAGCAGTCCTTCTCAATATTGTTGAAGGAGAAGATAAAGGAGATAATGAATAACTTAAATGAGTCTTTTGTGAATGTCCCCATGAGACTTTTAGAGCAGGCCATATATTTTAAAAATGGTCTCCATTTAATATTCATTCTCAGTTACTTTTATCAGTCCCCTTGTACTGGAGACAGCTCTTGTTCTCAGTAACACTAAGCTTTTCCCTTTAGCTTTAAAAATGGGATGGATTCTGTGTGTGCATAGTGTCTAAACATTGTTAGGTTTAAGACCTCCTTTTCTGACATAGGGAAACAACTCCATTTGTGAGCACTTTCCACAGAAAAAGAAAAAAAGATCCAGAAGTATATTTTTCCCCTGCCAGTGTAGCTAGAAACAGGCTTTGATTGTGTCCCTAGCTCCCTGCTTACCTCACTGATGGACCTGCTGCGTCGGAACCAAGGTAAACATTCATTGTCATCTGCCTTCCAGCATGGCAAGAATTTTCCAGGATGGTGGAACTCGTTGCCTGCCAAATGGAACAGGCTAAAACTGGAAGGGAAATAAATGTTATTTTCATGCTTTTAAGAGCATTACAAAAATAGAAGCTGAACACAAATTAAAAAAAGAAAGAATAAGTTCAGTTCTGCTGTCACACACATGAACGAGGTTGAAATTTCCTTAGAGGATTGTGGGTCCAGAAGCACAGTCATCTCCAGCATCTTAGGTGAAGATCAATAGGGTCTTTAACGAGTCTCATCTTTAATTCAGGATGACTGCATCAACACAGTGTGGCTGTCATTCTTTGTTTCCCTCCTCCTTATGATCCCCTGAGTAAATATTTCAGAAGACTTTTCTGCTGGGCACACCTGGAGTCCTCCTGCAGGTCCCATTGGCCTTTGGGACAGAAATAGCTTTTCAGACTATTAAATGGTTGATGATATTTTGCTGGTGCCCCTCAAAAAAAATCCATAAAAATAAAAGGCAAAAAACCAATCCATTCCTCACCCCTGCTGTTTCTAATAAAAACATTGTCACCAGAGGAAATGTGGGTTTTCATCTTTTCCAGATCCAGCATTTACAAAGTTCCATTAAACAATGAATTTCCACACAGGGGCTGAGAGAGAAGCTGAAGAGGGCTGGTTGCCTCAGGACCCAGAGGTAATAGATTGGTTGAGAAACCTGGACACGTTTGCTGTGTTTACTGTACCAGGGGACAGACAGCTGGAGTTAATGCCCATCAGATGAGATGTCACACTTTCAGGAGTAGAGAAACAGCTAATACAGGCTAAATTCTCTGCTCTCTGCATTCCCTTTACCAGTCAGTTGGGACTAAACTTCGAAAACATCATAGCCAGGCTGACTGGCTGACTGAGAACAAGTCAAGAAAAGAAAAAGAAAAGAGAGATTGCTAGTAGAACTGGGTCCCAAGGAATAGTGTTTAGCCCCATTCATCTATTAAATTAAGTCAGTGTGTCTGGATTTAGAGATGTCAGGCTTACTTTTGTCAAACTACAAGGGTTGAAAAGATCCATCTCTTTGTGTTGGTAACAGAATAGATAAGGAGCCTGGAGTTGGGAAAATTGAGTTCAAATCTGGCCTCAGACACTTACTAGCTGTGTGACCCTGGGGAAGTCACTTAATCTTTTTTCTTGCCTCAGTTTCTTCTGTAAAATGGGGATAACACCTACGTCCCAGAGTTGTGAGGATCGAATGAGATATTTGTCGTGCCTGTAACTACACTATATAAATTGTTATGAACACTGATAAAGAACAGGAGTGTGAACTGGGCTGTGTGTACGTGTGTGTGTGTGCGTAGTTGTGTGGGTATGTGAGGGTGAAGGGGAAACTCTCAGAGAGAGAGTAAAGGAGGCTCAAATTTCAAGTTTAATTTTGGTGCTATCTTTTTTTCAGGGCTTCTTCCTCTTCCCAGCTTCCGGATGCCTCTTTGCACCATTTCCCTAGTCTTGTTTTCCTAGCTAGTCAGAACACTTTCAATTAGCTTTATGGGGCTCCAGGATCTGCTGAGAATGAACACCTTAAAGTCAGTCTCTAGCGAGAATTTCAATGAGACTTCCTTCTCCTATTACTGCATCGTTCTGCTCTCCTCCCTGCTTTCTTTTTTCTTCTCTAATCTCCCAAGTTAATTTCTAAGATACTTAACTTCAGTAACCTGAGGATCTGTAACTTTGTTGGTGTGGGCTACCCCTCTACCAGTGCTGGTCTCAACCCTTGTATAATTTAGAAACTGTCTGGGAAGAGCTGACATGGTCAAAATACTCCTCATACTGTAGAAAACCTGGTAATGAACACATTGACTTCACAAGGCTAGCCTCATTTACAGATTTGATGGAATCTGCCACAGTTTGCTCTATACTAACGTAATCTTTGCTAGTTTGATATTATCTAGTCTACATCTCCCTTTTGCTACAAGAGTAGCTTGAGGAACTTTGCTGAATGCTTTCCTAAAATGTTGGTAAATACTACTGTGCTATGAGAAATGATGAGCTGGTTGATTTAGAAGAACATGGAAAGACTTGGTCCTATGAAAGAAGATGCTATCCATCTCCAGAGAAAGAACTGACAAATAGAAATATGTGTAGCATAGTCTTACATATATATATATATATATATATATATATGTGTGTGTGTATATATACATGTATGCATATATATATAGATATATCTGTCTACGTATAGATAGATATATCTCTATATATTTGCAATTAATTGTAGCTTTCTCTAGGGTGGGATGGGGAGGGAGAGAGAAAAAATTAAAAGTGTATGACAAAGAAGAAAATTTAGAAGGAAGCACAGAAAAGCTGGGTAACTTTGAAAACAATGTATAGTATTTATTACATAGGTTCTTTAAAAAAAAGTAAACAGTTTGAAATGGAAGTTTATTGTTTTATATTGAATCCTCTCATGTTTTGCTGTGCACATGGAAATGTTCTTTTTTCTTTTTTCATTTTGTATTTAAGTTTAAATGAATAAAAATTAAAATGTTGGTAAGTTTATAGAATGGTTAGTTTGGCATGGAATACTCTTTTTTTTTCTTTCTTTTAAAAAATGTATTTGTTTAGTATTTTGTTTTTACTCCAGTCACATGTTAAAACAATATTTAACATTTGTTTTTAAAACTTTGAGTTCCAAATTCTCTCCCTTCCTTCCTCCCCAGCCCCACCCCCTTCATTGGGAAGGCAAGTAGTTTGATGTAGGTTATACATGTGTAGTCATGCAAAACATCATAGTCATGTTGTGAATGAAAACATAGTCAAAAAAACTCAATAAAAATAAAGTTAAAAAAAAGGACGCTTCAATCTGTATTCAGACACTACCAGCTCTTCCTCTGGGAATGGAGAACATTTTTCATTATAAGTTAAGAACAGTTAAGCACAGATGATCACCTTACAATATTGCTGTTGCTTTGTACACAGTACATTTCACTTTATATCAGCCCATGAAAGTCTTTTCAGGTTTTTCTGAGAGCATGTTGTTCATCATTTTTTATAGTACAATAGTATTCCATCATAACCACATGCCACAACTTGTTCAATCATTCCCCAATTGATGGACTTCCCATCAGCTTTTAATTCTTTACCCCAGAAAAGAGCTGCTATAAATGTTTTTGTACATATAGGTCTTATTCCTTTTTTGTTTTTTATCTCTTTTGGGATACAGATCAAGTAGTGGTATTGCGAGGTCAAAGGGCATGGCATGACTTATTCTTGAGTAAGTCATGCTGGCTTCCTGTGGCCATCTTCATTTTGCAGGTGTTCCCTAAACTTCTCTTTTATAATAAATTCTAGAACTTTTTCAGGAATCAAAGTCATAACATTAAACTCTATCCCTGCAGTACCTTACGTCTTTTCAGGAATCTTTTAAGTGTTGTAAACAGTAGCTCAGAAGTCACATCCACAGTTCTTTCAACACCATGAGATCTAGTGCATTTGGCACAGCCAGGAAGCTAAGTGATCTTTTTCTCCTTACCTGTATTAGCATTCCTTCACAATCATGTATCACAACTTGCTCCGCCATTCCCTAGTTGATGGATGTCCATTCAATTTTCCATTCTTTGCCACTCCTTTCCCTCTTATAAAAAAATCTCTTTAGGATACAGACCTAATGGTGGCCTTGCTGGGTCAAAAGAGTATGCATGGTTATATAGCCTTTTGGGCATAGTTTCAAATTGCTCTCCAGAAAAGTTGAATCAGTTCACAATTCCATCAACAATGCATTCGTGTCTCAATTTTATGTCATTCCTTCCAGCATTTGTCATTTTCATTTTCTGTAATATTAGTAAATATTATGTGTTATGGTATGTGGTTGTGACTCAAAGTTATTTTAAATTGTATTTCTCTAATGAATAGTTACATAGATTATTTTTATATGACTATAGATAACTGATTACTTTGTTTGAAAACTGCCTGTTTATATCCTTTGACTATTTATCAATTGGGAATGCCTTTTTCTTTTTTATAAATTTCAATCATTTCTTTATATATTTGAGAAATAAGACCTTTATCACAGACACTTGCTGTAAATTTTTTTCACATATGATTACTGTGTATTTTCCTCTGTCCTATTCTACCCTGCTTATCCTATTCTCTGTCTCCTTTTACCTTGTCCATCCTCAAAAGTGTTTTGCTTCTGTCTACCGTCTTCCCCAATCTGCCCTCCTTTCTGTCAGCCCCTGCCCCTTCTCTTCTTCCCTTACCCTCCTACTTTCCTATAGGGCAAACAGATTTCTGTAACCTAACTGAATGTATAATATTATTCCTTCTTTAAGCCAATTCTGATGAAAGTAGGGTTTAAGTGCTCCTCCCCATCTTCCACACCTCTTGTATAGGAGGTAATTTACCCCATTCGACATCTCTCTTCCCCCTTCTCCCACTGCTTTTATCTTTCTCATCCCTTAATTTTACTTTTTTAGAAATCATTTGATCATATTCAACTCATATCCATGTCCCCTGTCTATTATACTCCTTCTAACTGTCCTAAAGATAAGAAAATTCTCAGGAGATACAAGTATCATCTTCCCATGTAGAAATGTAGGCAGTTTAACTTTAGTGAATCCCTTTTTATTTCTTTCCTGTTTATTTTTCTTTTATGCTTCTCTTGAGTCTTAAACTTCAAAATAAAATTTTCTCTGGTCTTTTCATCAGGAATACTTGAAACTCCTCTATTTCATTGAATATTTATTTTTCCCCTGAAGGATTATACTCAGTTTTGCTGGATAGGTGATTCTTGATTTTAATCCCAGTTCCTTTACCCTCTGGAATATCATTATTCCAAACCCTCTGCTCTCTTCATGTAGAAAAGATGCTAAATCTGCTGCTAAATATTGTTTAATCTTGATTGTTGTTCCATGATATTTGAATTGTTTCTTTCTAGCTGCTTACAATATTTTCTCCTTGACCTGAAAGCTCTGAAGTTTGGTTATAATATTCCTGGGAGTTTTTATTTTGGGACCTTTTTCAGAAGATAAACAGTGGATTCTTCCAATTTTTATTTTATGCTCTGGTTCTAGAATATCAGGGTAGTTTTCTTTGATAATTTCTGGAAAGATAATGTCTAGGTTCTTCTTTTGATCATGACGTTCAGTGCATTATTTCTTAAATTCTCTCTTTTCAACCTATTTCCAGGTCAATTGTTTTTCCAATGAGATATTTCACATTTTCTTCTATTTTTTTTCTTCTTTTGATTTTTGTTTTATTGTTTCTTAATGAATCATTAGTTTCCTATTGCCCAATTCTAATTTTTGAAGAATGATTTTTCTTCAGTGACTTTTTGTACGTATTTTCTCATTTGCTCAATTCTGCTTTTTAAGGAATTCTCCTCATTGGATTTTCATGCCTCTTTTACCATTTGGCGTATTCTGTTTTTTGAGGTATTGTGTAGTGTATTTTTTGTGCCTCCTTTATAAAAGTGTTGACTGTTTTTGTATTTTCTTGAATCACTCTGATTTCTTTTTCCAATGTTTCCTCTACCTCTGTTATTTAATTTTAAAATTCTTTTTTTGAGTTCTTCTAGGAATTCCTTTTAGGAGACAATTCACATTTTTCTTTGAGGCTTTGGATGTAATAGTTTTGACTCTGTGGTCTTCTTCTGAGTTTATGTTTTGATTTTCCCTGTCACCATAGTAGCTTTCTATGGTCAGGTTCTTCTTTTCTTGTTTATTCACTTATCTAGCCTATTTCTTGACCTTTAATTCCATGTTCCTGGCATGGAGGAGGCACCACACCAAGCTTCTGCCCTTTTTTTTGCTGCTGTTCTCAGGACTAGTTCTATGGGTCTGTAAGTTTCAGTTCCTCAAGGTAGTATGATCTAAAGAGAGGTGTGGTCACTGCTCTCTTGGCTTGTGTTCTGGTCTGTAAGTGACCACAAGTACTCTTTTCTATCCTGAAATTATAATCAGGGTCCTTGCTCCCTTGTGGCCACAAGCTCTGGTGTGCTATTGCTCCTCCCCACCCTGGGACTATGATCCAGGACTGTGATATGGATCTATACATGGGCAATACAACAGAATCTTTCACCCAGTACCAGAAAAGGGATCCCTGTAATCTTCTGACCAGTTGCTCAACTTCCTTACTATGTGAGCTGAGAGTTCTAGAAGCCATTGCTGCTACTGCTGATTCAGTTGCCCCCAAGTTCTACTCCTGGTTTGTTGGGGTACCACCTGCACTGGTAAGACCTGCACTGTCCCGTGTTCTACTCTTACCCAAGTTGTCTTGGGTTGGAGAATTGCTCCAACCTCTCCTTTTATGGGTTCTACCACTCCAGAATTCATTTTGAGGTGTTATTTAAAATTGCTTGGAGGTGAAAAAATTACAAAACCAATAATGTGGGAAAGATCCAGAGTTCTCCCCTTCTTCTAAAGCCTGATTTAAAAAACTAAAAAGTTAAGTCTTAAAGGACATTACTGATAATGAGATTGAATTAACTTCTCTGTCTGATCCAACCCAACCCTACAAATCATCTCTAGTTTCAGGTGAATTCCATTCTATCAGACTTGAGTGGAGACATCCTTTTGTCTAAATAGACCAAGGTTGGGGGTGGTTTGAGTATAGAGATGGTTTCTTGGTTCAAGGGTGATATGATGCCACCCCATCCCCTCATTTTAATATAGTTCACTTCCTATTATGTTAACCAATCAGTGTTAATTGCCACTTCTCTTCCAAGAGAACATGTGAGCTCTAAGCCCATCACCATGATTGTCTTTGGTCTAAGAGAGACAGCCAAATGGCTATCCTTTTATTAATAATGTGCTGGCCTTATTAATAAAATTATAATATTACCCAGAAACTATATCTCTCCAATCTTTTTAATCACCACACAGGGGAATTTAAGAGAGCTCAGGACAGTCCCTGCCTTTTCACTCCCATTTTGGTTCTACCCTCAAGTGTTGCTTTTTTGAGAAACAAAGAGAAGGCAAGTTTGACTGAATTGCAGAGTACAAGAAGGGAAGTAACCATCAATGAAGCTGGAAAGATAGGTCAAGATCAGGTTGTGCAGGGGTTTAAAGACTAAAGAGAGGCACTAAGAAGTCACTGAAATTGATAGATTGGAAAGTCACACAAGCAGGTTTATGTTTTAGGAAAGTGACTTTCATAAGTGGGTATATGAGGGATGGGAGTGGTGAGAGATGAGGCATTGACACCCAATTAGAAGGCTGTTGCAGTAATCTTGATAACAAGTGATGGCCTGAATTAAGCAAGTAGCTGTGTGAATACAGTGAATGGGTTGTATGGGAGAGATTCCTTTTCAAAGATCCCTGTTTTTTACAAAGAAAGAAGTCAAATGAGAGTTGAGTTGTAGAAGCCTTCTCTCTATCACTGTTTATTCTCACCCCGTTGAAATCATGTCATGTTACATAATTAATCTTGGAGTCACAAAGGCTAGGCCAGTGGACCACAAACTTGTCAGGTCCTAGCAAACTGGGACAGCTTCGGAAGGGACCATGGTAAGGAGTTCTACGTCTGAGATCAGAAATCCACCTAGCTAAATTCAGAGAGGCTCATCACAAGACAGCTGTTCCCAAAGTGATTTATGCTTTGATAGAGCAATTCATGAACATGATCTATGTAGATGGAGATGGTTTGTAATGCTGCACTTTTAATGTTTGTACCCCTAGTGCTTTGTGCAGAATCTGAAACATAGCAATCACTTACATGTTTTTTCTTTCATTTATTCATTGAATGGAACATCCACCAAATGAAACTATTTCCTTGAAGTATAGAAATTGTTTGGAAAGGTAATAAATCAAGGAATGATCACATATGTACATCTCAGTTTGAATTAGCTAGACGGTTTTCTAGGGGTCCCTACCTCAGAGGGAACAAGGGTTCCCACAATTTTGGACACTGACATACCATAAGGGAATGAATAGTTCAGGTGGCACTATGAAGAATTCAGCTTTTTCTAAGCACGTGATATAGCTTCATCTTTATGAATCGCTTTGGTATTTTCTGTGCTCAGGATTTTGGGCAGTTTAGCATCTTGGCTCAATGCACAGACCTATGTGGCCTCCTCTCCTCTTCTTGCAACACACACACACACACACACACACACACACACACACAGAAGAATGTGCATAACATAGGGGAAATGCATCCATAAACCCAAAGGGAAAAATCCCCAGGAGAGTAACACATGTTCTTCATAGGAAATATGAATCACAGGTCAAAGAAATGGATTCTCAGAGGCCATCTAGTCCAACCCATTCATTTTATATTTGAAGTAACTGAGGCCTGGTGAAGGGATTTGCCCTCCCTATATAGAATTTTTAAGATGTAGGCTTTGAACCTAGGTTCTATGACACCAGAGTCAGTACTTTCTCTTTTTTTTCTGTACCACACCATCTGGTTGATTAGGACTGACTTCCTAACAGCATTAGGAAAAACTTGATTCTCCTGTGTACATGTCTAGGCATTAGGGAATCCCATCATGGGAGAAAGGTTGGTATACTTCTCAGATCTAGTGACTAACCTGCTACTTTTCTGCTCAGATGGATGACCTTACCATGCTGTGTTAACAATTCACTTTAATGAGAGGAAAATAATTTCATTTCTTCATGTGTCATTATTTTTCATCTGCAAACTCAGAAGATTTGACCAGATGTCATCTAAGTCTCTTTCAATTTCAGCATTATGAGATTCAAATCATTTCAGAGAAGGGAGATCAAGAAAATATGGGCTCATTTTGAGGGAGAATAGGTTCTCATCGGGTGCCATAGTGGAGGGCATTAGGAAAGTTGTGCTGGAAAAATATATTTTGTTCTGGTCCCCCTGACAGTCTTTTCTCTCTCTAGTCAGCATAGTAAGTTTATAAGTAGCCTGTATAAAATAACTATAGCAGGAAGTAACATTGCAAAAGGGAACCTAGAAGTCATTTACAGACCATCTCATAGGTTAAAGGAGTATAATAGTTACTTGCCAGACTGTATAATAACTAAAAATCACATCCTGAAACTAGGTGCTAAATTAGGGGATGCCACCCAGGCATTTCTGTTAAGGACTTTTGGTCCTATAATTTCTGTATCCACAGTAAGACCAAGAAGACATCAGAAGCTGTTGTAACTTTGAGGGGATGTGGATATGATAATGAACTAACCCCCAAGGTGGCATACATAAGAATTAGTCTTTCCCCTCCAAATCCCTATAAAAACAAGACTCAAAATTTCTGTTCCCCGCTCCCGCCCCGCACTCCTCCTTCATCATCTTAGTTGATGTTGCTGAGTTCTCCCAACTCCAATCTATGGTTACATGATGGACTTTCTCTGCCTCTCCTCCTTCCCCACTCCCTTCTCCACACTGTCTGCTTTCCTCCACCATTCCATTTCCATCCCTGCATTATTTGCCTTTAAACTTTCCTTGCCTTTACCCTGTTTGTCTCTGTACTTTTTGGGCCTCTTTGCCCCTGGGAACTCTATGCCTTATCAAAGTGGAATTGCTGCCATACTTCCTGCTGCCATCATGGTCTTTCCTGGAAAGTACCCAAAGAACCAGGTATGTCTTCCCTATTTAATAATTCTGTAAATTAATTAGCAATCCAGAAGTTATCAAACATGAGGTCACTGGCAGATACATACAGGGGAAGGTGAGGCATGGTATAGTGGGTACAGCATTGAACTTGAAATCAGCAGAGAACTGAGTTCAAGTCCCAACTATTACTTTTACATTTATGAGGCATGTGACTGTGGGCAAGTCAACCAATCTCTTGGAGACACATTTCATCATATTAAAATGGTAGTGATAGTGGTACACTGTTGAACACACATGTTGCCACACAGAAATTGCTTGGTGAATTAGATGTATTTTTGATGCTGAATTAAAAAATGCAAACACAATTTCTCACCAACCATTGATATGATATGAATATATATGATATATATTTTGATATATATATATATATATAATGATATGAATTTTGCTATAAATTAAATAATGTGATAAAATAATGACTTTTTAGAAGTATGGGTGGAATGAGGAGGTGAATGTGGTATAATGGGAAATCACTAAATGATTTGTTCTTATATGCAGAGTAAATGCCCATCCTAAGTACTGGGTGGCTAGGAGGATGGGAAATTTTTAGGCCTGCCTGCTCTCCTAACTGGTGAGTTCCTGGCCAGATTGTCACTTTTGGAGAGACCTCAGCCATGTGCACTTCAGTCTTCACTCAGATGACCTGATTGTTTCATCTCCCTAGCAGCGAACCAACTCTAATTCCAATACCTCCATACCCCCACTGCACAGCTTTTTAGCTCCCCTTTCTGTCTTCCTTGAAAGTGAGGCTGCTCTAGTTCAGTCATTTTTCAGTCATGTTTGACTCTTGGTGACCCCATTTTGCGATTTTCTTGGCAAAGATAAGGGAGTGGTTTGCCATTTACCTTCTCCAGCTCATTTTATGGATGAGGGATTGAGGCAAACAGGGTTAACTGACTTGCTCAGGGTCACATAGCTAGTAACTGTCTAAGGTCAGATTTGGATTTAGGAAGACGAATCTTCCAAATTTTAGGGCCAGTGCTCTGTACTGTACCACTATACCACCTAGCTGCTCCTGAAAGCAAGGACCATCTTATTTTATTATATTTGTTTCACCAGCATTTAAGACAATGTCTAGCACTTAATAAGTACTCAATAAATTATCTATCTATCCATCTATCCATCTATCTATCCATCTATCTATCTATCCATCCATCCATCCATCCATCTATCTATCTGCCTATCTATCTATCTATCTATCTATCTATTTATCCATCTATCTAATCTATCCATCCATCCATCCATCTATCTATCTATCCATCCTTCCATCTATCTATCTATCTATCTGTCTGTCTGTCTATCTATCTGTCTATCTATCATCTATCTATTATCTCTCTCCCTCTCCCTCTCTCTCTCTTTCTCTTCACATGTGTTGAGTCATGCAGTGATACTCCCAGGATACAGCAGACTATTCCGTCAGTTGCATTCCAGACGTCATTTGGTAAACATCATGACTACTTCTATTCTTGATGCTCTGCGTTCTGTAGCTGTTGGAGGGCATCACTTAAATTCTCAGCATGTCTCATAAGGGTGTCAATCATTTGAATAGTTTTTGCTATGTATGTGATAAGCTTTTAAATCTTAGAGACAAAACTTTACTTCTATAGTTAAGAAAGCCTATGAACTCTATTTTGCTTGCAAAATAGGAGAAGATAATTCTGGGCATTTTATTCATGTTGCATCTCTTATATCACACTATTATCTGCCAGGATACATGGACCTTGTCACATATTCTTGGTGGCTTCTAGAATTTGGAGAGAACAATAAGAAAATAGATTTTTCATTTTTGCGAAGCACATTTATCAAAAGTTACTTCCAAATTTAAATCTACTCTACAATATCCAAATTTGCAACATCTAAAAAGCCCATTTTATAGAGATAAAGAGAATGATTCAAATTGTTATAATGAGACTTAGCATGACAAAGTAAGATGCCAGAAAGGCTGTGATTCACCTTTGAAGTAACCTTTCTGTTCTCAAATCCTAATTTAATAAATCAAACGTATTTAAATAACATTTCTTATGAGCTTATTGACTTATTCAAAAGGCTAGTTAATCTTTAAAAAATATTTTTCAATTAATAAAAATCATCTATTTTTTTCTCTACCTTTTCTCCCTCACTGGAAAAAGAAGAAAACACTAAATATTTTAACAAATAACCAAGCAAAACAAATTTCTGCGTTGGCCATGTCCAAAAAATAGATGGTATCACCTTTGGGTACCATGCTTTCTCATTAGCCTTGGGCATCCTAGCTGATCATTGTATTAGTCAGAGATCCCAAGTTTTTCAAAGTTATTTGCCTTTGTAATACTGTTGTTATTGTATAAATTGTTCTGCTAGTTTTGCTCACTTTATTTTGCATTAGTTCATCTAATTTTTTTCTTGTGTGATCTTTTCATGATTTCTTATACCATAATTAGTTTAGTTATTTCCCATTTAGAGGATACCTTATTAATTTCCAGTTCTTTGCCACCACAAAAGAACTGTTATCAATATTTTTGTACATAGGAGGCCTTTTTCTTTGATACATTGGTGGTATAGGACTACCAGTAGTATTACTACCTCGAAGGGTATGCAGTTTAGTGTTTTGGAAGGTGCAGTTCCACATTAGGCTGGATGAACTCAAAGCTTCACCAGCTATTTATTAATTTCTGTCTCAACCATTTGTTTCTAGATTAAAAGGATGAATTTTCCTACAAGGGGACATTAAAATGTCTTTGAATCCTGAGACTTCTCAATATAAATTTAAGTATGGAAAGCATTCTTATTGTATCTGTGTATGATGATGTAAGTGATTGCTCTTTTACCAGGATTGCAATTTGAGTTTAGTAAATCCTGCAGCTTTATTTGAAAATGGGACAGTACAGATAAAAACACCCAAACCATAATAAACTTGGACTAAAGAAAAATTTTGTTAAGATACCATTAGCTAATCAAATTGATGTTAGGTCTAGAATTTGAAATTTGGTTTCAAAAGTAGCTTTAGATACTTTCTAGCTGTGTGACTTCTCTCTGCCTCACTTTCCCTATCTGTAAAATGGAAATTATAATAGTATCTACTATAATGAGAATATTTGTAAAACACTTTGCAAAACTTGTAGTGCTATATACATGATAATATCATCAGAAAAAAATTTATAAGGATCAATGAGGCTGAAATCAAAACAGAGTCTAAATAAGAGAAATTATGAGAAACAAATATTTTGAAGAATAGTAGATGAAACTGAAGAAACTGAATAGAAATAATTTTTTAAAGTTACCAAAAACTTTTTGGAAAACTACAGGGTAGAAAATAACCAAGAAATTGTTCATGATCTTCTCAAAGCCTTAAAAGTTATGGAATATAACACATTACTTGAAATCCATTTCTTGGATTCATATTTGGATTTCTTCCCAGAAACCCTGGATTCTATCAGTGATAAGAACAGGGTATGTTCGCATCAAGAAATCTTTACAATGCAAAAATGATACTTCAGGAAAAAAATTCTAAGCAAGCTGGCCGATTCTGATAGAATTCTGAGGAGGGATGTTTTATAAACAAAATGCAACAGAAAATCAGTAACTATATCTTAGGTGAGTTAAATATGCATAATTTTGTTTATTGCAAATTATTTTTAAAATAAATTTGGAATCCTCATGAAAATAGTAAGTGATCCCTCAAAATCTAAAATCATATTTGAAACCAGCACAAGAAGTTCTATGTTTCACCTGTTTTTATGGACATGATAGAATTTTTTTTTGTTATTGTTGGCCAATATAATATTTTACAGAGTTACTGTGAAGAAAGCATTTTGCAAACTGCTATATAAATGTGAGCAGCTATTATTTATCATAACAGCAGGAGTGAGAGCAGAAAGGAAGACAGTGGAGTTCTGGAGACAATTTTACCTACTTTACAATTTTTCCTGGAGCAGTCCCAATCTTTCTGTCCCTCTTTTAGACATTTGAATACTCTTTAATATCTACCTTTAAGTTGAGCAAGACAAAAGAAGGGCAGTCAACAGTATTTAAGTGCCTTAAGTGAACTACGTGTTATTGATGATGCAAAGCAAATAGATGACAAAAGTCTAGCTCTCCCATAGCTTACAATCTCATGGTGGAAATGAGACTAAAACACACGAAAGGAGTGCTGAACTATGCAGTATTAACATTATTGTAGGTTTAGGAAATTCTAGGCAATCTAGAGTTCCTCACTGGTGCAAGTTTAGTTCTCTGGAAAGTAAGTGTAAGGTAAATGTACTGTTGAATTTAAAGTTTGAGGAATAGCTATAGATATTCATTTAATCTCTGTCTCTCTCTGTCTCTCTGTCTCTCTCTCTCTCTGTCTCTCTCTCTCTCTCTCTCTCTCTCATTGGACTACTGGAAGAAGAATAACCCTAATGGGGATAATAGAAGATTCTGTGACTTCATTGACATAAGGGTCTTCTGAAAGCATGCTCTTTCTGGAAAGCAGATAACACCTCTGGTTTTGTTTAGAAGTCCTAGAGAGTTTACTAAGGTTTATAGGGATTAAATGGCTTGCCTGGGATCACAACCCAGTTTTTCCTGGCTCCAGGCCCAGCCTTCAATAAACAGACCATGCCATGCTGCCTCTGTAATTTGATACTGTCCCCCAAATGCCAAGGGGTGGAGGGCATTACATGTGGAAGGAATTTTTTTGAGTCAAAAGTGTCATAGCTCCAGTAATTAATTTTTCCCCTTACAAGAGACTGACCATATGAGGGATATACTTCTCACTATCCCTATTCTCTTTTCTCCTCTACTACTGTGCTCTTACTTCCCTTACCATCCTGTGCTCTTACTTCCCTTACCATCCAGAGACCCCTTTTCTCTAACATTCATGAATAAATAAAACACATTTGTTAAACACTTGCTATGTGCAAGGTAATATGGTAATTATTAGGAGAGAGAGAGAGAAAGAGAGAGAGAGAGAGAGAGAGAGAGAGAGAGAGAGAGAGAGAGAGAAGAAAGAGAGAGGAAAGAAAGAAGAAAAAAGAGAGGAGAGAAAGAGTGAGAGAGGAAAAAAGAGAGAGAGAGAGAGAGAGAGAGAGAGAGAAAGTCTTGCCCTCAAGGAGCTGACATTCTAATAGGGGAAGACAAAGCATAAAGAGGAGAGAGGTAATAAGGGAAGGGTGTTTTTTTTAGAGGAGATGGAAGGGGGAGGGGAGGAGCAAAAGGATGGTGAGATGGTTAAGGAGGATAGCTGAATGGGAAGGCACTGAAGCATTGCCTCTTATAATTGGTATGATCTCCCCCTAACACTCCTGTATCTGCAGTTTCTTGCTACAGCCATGAATCTTAGAGGGGCTTTGGCTGTGGTAGAAGTACAGGATGAGATGAAACAGGGAGAAAAGAGGTATTTTTGAACATATGGTCATACTTTTAATAAACAAAAGGAAACTATGTACCATGGGCCTGAATGAGACCAGCACACTCCAATCTCAGTTTCAGCTTGTTCTCTTTCTATTCTGATAGGATTTGATGAATCCTTTAAATAAATTTTTCATTAGTCTCTCAGATAACCAGAAGACATATGGTGCTAATGTTTTCCCAGCCTTTTATAAAGAGGAGCAGCTGGTAAGCTGAAAGGAACATTTTTAAAAGGAAAAAGTGAGTCTTTAGGGAGTGAATTTATATACCAATCCCTCCAGAATTTCCCAGGTTCCTCTCTTGATTAGGAGAGTTATACAGAGTGACCATGGACTCACTGGAGCTAGCCTGCCTTAAAGGAACTCCAGAAACTGTGGGCTGGATTAGGAATGAGGCCATTCCTTTTACCGAGGGCTATGTCTGGGTCATCTGTGGCAGCAGTTTAGTAGGCAATCACTGGACATTGTAGGCTTGTGGGCCATCTGGAGGAAGGGAGGTAAGGAGAGAATCAAGTCCCACGTAACAGGGACTTCCCTTCTCAACTTCCCTCTGGGAGCTGGGAGATTAAAAAGGAATGAGAAGCACCACTTTATGAATTGTTTGGGATTTGTATTGTATTGTATTTGAGACTTCTCTAAGGATCAAGATAAACTTCTCTCACTTGCATTAGCATCTCTCTCTTAAAGTTTACAAATTATTGCAATAGTGACTTGAGCTCGATCCAGCAGAATGTTCACTACTTGAGGCTAGGGACTGTTTCACTTTTGCCTTTGTATCAGCAGTGTCTGGAACAGCACCTGCAACATGGTAGGCTTTCAATAAATGTTTGCTGAATCGAATTAATCTAGCCTCAACATCCAACTAGGAAGGATTTTTAGTTTTATGAAACAAGTCTTTTAGCAAATTTCTATTAGACTGGATTTTTCCACCATGTTTTCTTTATGACCAAGTTTAAAAAGAATGGGATTCTTTGGGCTCTTATTTGAGAAAGTGTGTACAGGAAGTCTTTAAAATATCGAAATTTCCAGAAAAAGGTTTCTACAAGGTGAATTCTCCCAAACGTTTTCAACTCATGTTGCTAATTAAGGTTCCTGAAAATCATTTTATACATTGGGTCTTAGAGAACAGAAGGAAGTTTGGAAGAGGACAAGACAAGCAGATCAGCTGGGAAAATACCATACTGTGTTTGTCTGTTGTCGAAGAAGACCACGCCATCAGAGAAATGATGACATGACTTGCACTTGACTTTGTTTTAAGTGAGGGAGGGCTGTGCAGGTCACCAGCCTCACTCCCCCAGAGCCATCTGAATCCAGTGACCAGATATTCATTAGGATGACTGGAGATGACCCAGGATGCACTGGGAGACCTTAGGCCCTTTAGGCCAAGGTCTTTGCAGGCACTCACCTAGGGTGAGGTAACGCCCATTCATTGAGTAGGCCTGTTTAAGAAGTAGCCAGGGCATGGTCTCTTTAGTGAGGCCAAGAAAAAGAAAGACATCAGGCTGGGAGGGAAACAGTAACAGTTACTATTGATAATAGTAAATTTGAAATAAACAAACAAAAACTGCCAATCATTGCTAACGCCCCTCTTCCCAATCTGACAGATTCACTGTCTTCCTTTTCTGTTCTTTTTTGTATAGGGAAATCTTTCTTTGTTGATAAGTTCATAATAAAAACTCAAGTTCATAATAACCATAAAACAATAATAAATAAATTAAATAATAACTTAATAAGAAGGAAAATAAAAAAAGAAAGCATGAGTCATTCCGGTTTTTTAGCCATGCTTATTATACACATGGAAAGCATAGACACCATGAAGATGATGGCAGATTCTGTAAAGTATAAAACTACTCCAAAACGGAGAATGAGCCCTTGCCTAGAGCACGGTAGCCTGTATTTGACGCTTTATTTGAGAGGGCTCCTTTAAGATCTTACTTTAGCATCTTATTGTGGAGGCTACCCTGGGTTCTTCAGGGCTATGATGATGGAACACAAGCTCCAGCAAGCCCTTCCAGAACAGAAAGACCTCATATCTTGTCCCAGTGATGGATTGCTTGTCCATTTTCCAAGGACCAAAGTAGTTAGTTTTGGAGAAGCTTATCACCAGGTTGGCTGTGAGACAATGTGTTTTTTTTTTTTTAGCAACATTCATTATGAAAGGTCATCTTCTAAGTTGTGAAGGGTGGAAAATAAAGGAACTTCTCAGTATTCTAGGTGAGTAAAGAGAAATTCATATATCAGTAGACCCATGGTCCCTGAGACTATATAGTATTTGAGATGAGAGAGACAAAGGTAGCTTGGTATCTCTGGCTATTTGACCTAGTAGTTTGGCGTCATGAGGATTTTTAAGGTCTGTTCTTTAGATATAATCCAATTCTAGTTCTGCAACTAAGTGGATAAAGAATTTGTTTTTCTTTTTTAAATTACATTTTATTTTTTTTAAATATTGTATGATTACTTTCCCCCCCCTCTCTCTTTAGAGAAAAGGAAAGAAAAACATGTAACAAATGTAACAAATGGTAACAAATAAGGACATTCAAACAAAGCAAATTCCCATTTTGGTCATATCCAAAAATGTTATGTTTTATCCTATACAATATTTACAGGGAATATTTTGCCAAAGCTTGGAGGCATAAATGCTCTGGCAAAACATTTTTCTCCAAAGCTACTTTTTCACATTGGTGATGAGTGCTGTTGGGGAAAACAGTGGAGCAGTCAATCTTCTGAAAGGAATGAAGGCGCAGTGTCCACCAGTGTGTGCTCTATTAAGTAGCTGCAACAAATAAAACTGCCAGGTGATTTTTTTCAAGGTGCCAAAAATGCTTTTGCTAGCCATTTCTCTGATGAAAGACTCAAAGAGCATTTCTTCACCTTCTCGGCACCTGACATGGGATTAAGCATTGAAAGGTGACACCAAATCAGATTAACTAAAGGAGTGTTCTTTGTGCCCCAGAAAGAACATTTCTCATCACTTTCTACATACTAAACATAAAGAATGGGGGCTCAATTTCTTTGTCTAGCTTTTCTGCCACCCAATTTTAAAGGAATGTTTAATTCAGAAAACTTCAGATATAATTATCACTACTTAAACAGAAGTTAGGTGACTTACCAAAACAGCAAAGCAGGTTGGGAGGACAGTCAATATTGGTCAAATTTCCTATTAATCTATGTACTCTTTCCACTATTTGGCACTGCCATTGGCCATGTAAAGGGTTCATTAATTCTTTCAAGGCACAAAGATCACAACTATAGAGTATATTGCATCTCTAATATAACATCATATATTTAGCAAAATATTTTAATGATATTTTATATAATATTTTCCCCTAACTACATGTCAAAAACATTTTTAACATTTGCTTGTTTTTTTTTTAAAGTTTTGAGTTTAAAATTCTATCCTTCACTCTCTACCTCCTTTCCTTCTTCCTGAGATAAATAATCAGATATAGGTTATACAAGCATCGTACATTTAGAACTGGAAGGGATGTTAGAGAACCTCTGGTCCAACCTTCCTATTGCTTCACTCACTATTTTATAGCTGGGGCTAAGAAAGATTAGTTCGTTTGTCCTCTGTCGTAGTTGTGGTACATGGAAGAGTCCTATAGTACTAAATACAGCTCTTTCTACTGTACCATGCACTCTTGGCTAAAGATCACTGTTGCCAGACCTTTACTGTACTCTATTTTGGGAACATTCTTCACAAGCCCAAGAAGAATACCGGATGCAGTCACTTCTCCCAGCATTCTTCATCATCTTGGGATCTGACTACACCTTATTCTGTAGTGGATCTCATTTGTATATATTGGGCTGTTTTAGTTTTCAGTGGTATTGTTGTGGTCTGGGAGTGCTGGGAACCTTGAAATTCAAGGACAAAAGGCATAGGTTTGCCTCAGAAAAATTCAACTCAAGCCTTCTTTCAGTCAGAGATAAGGTTTACTAAAACACTGGTTGGGGTAGTTGAGATTTTAAGAATCTATGTATTTTGTAGATGAGCCTGACCCTTTTTATAGGGGAAAATATTTTGGGGGAGATTTGAATGGGATCTAGTAGTGGCCAATAGATTTAGGGTGACCCAGGGGTAACAGAGAAGGGGTCTGGATGGGATTATGGGTAAGAAATAGCCTTGGGTGGTCTGGAGGTAGCAGACAATGAAAGGCTGGCCTGGGTTAGAGGTAACAGAGAATTGAAGGTTGAGACTGGGTCAGAGCCACAGTGACAGGACAGGTGAAAGGATTATTCTGGGATCAGCTGATGCCTCACAACTGCCAAGGCCTGGGCCAGATGGGGAATTTCAAAAGAGGAGGTCCAGGGCCCCAGATGTTTGCATGTATTTAAAGAGCATTTGCTACTAAATGTTGGAGGAAGAGAAAGAGACACTGATCAGTTGATGTTTGAAAAATGGAGCCAACAACTAGCGGCTGTTGTGACTATTTTTACTTTAGTTATTCACTAATACAACCATTCCTTGAATTTTATCACTCAGAAACACTCAACCTAAATGCCCTATCCATCCTCCACCCATCATTTAGTCTGTCTCCTACCTGGACTCCCAGTTTCTCTCCTATTGTTCTCTTCCTGAGTGAATATGTGTTACCTTAGCCTAAGTGAGTATCTACAAAGACCATGGCCTAAAAGACCCAAGGTCTCCCAGTGTATCCTGGGTCATCTCCAGTCATTCTGAGGAATACCAGGTCACTGGATTCAGATGGCTCTGGAGGAGAAGTGAGACTGGTGACCTGCACAGCCCTCCCTCACTCAAAAATCAAGGGCAAGTCATGTCATCATTTCCCTGATAGCATGATCTTCTTCTGCAATGAAGGATGAACATAATCCTGAATTAATCCACTCCTCATTCCCTACTCAGACTTCTTTTCACTCTTCAGAATGAACAAGCATGAAGGAAATATTCTTGTGTGTTCAAGTAACAGTGTTCATCACTTTTAATGATATCAACTGACTTTTATAAAACACTTTCTAGTTTGCAAAGTATTTATATAAAAAGTTTGTGTATACTACCTCATTTGTACCTTATTGCAAACCTATGAAGTAGGTACTATAGTTATGATTGTTTCCACTTTATAGATGAGACTCAAAGAGGAGAAGTGACTTGACCCAAGTTACAGAACTCCTAAATGTCAAAGGTGGGAGCTGAATAAAAAAAAACCCAGTAACTTTCAGTGGGTCATGGTTGGCCTTGTCAACCTTTAAAACTTAGGTAGCAAATAGAGATCTTCCCCGGAAAGTCACTGAAAACTAGTGCTACTCCAGTGCTACTAGAGGTCCATTTATTGTCCAGCACTTCCTCTGGTGGTTTAGGAACCTCAGAGCTAGACGGCACTTTAAAACCCACTAAATTTAATACTAATACCTCCCTAAATAAGAATCCTCTTTATAATATTCTTAATAAGTAGTTACATGTCCTTTGTTTGATTCCACTCAGCCAATGGGCCCTACTGGGCATTTTGGCATTTACTTTGCCTTCTTCCTCCCCACCTGACCTCCAGACTGTATGTTTCTCCTCTTGGGAAGAATTAACCCACTCATCCTTGGACCTCCACATTGAGGCTGAGCTGTCCTTATTGGTGAGTGCAAACTCACTTAACCCCCTACACATAGCTGGCTCTGGAGCCAGGGATGGGGAACCTGTAACCACATGTGGACTTTAGGTGCTCAAGTGCTACCCTTTGACTGGATTCAATCCCTTGAGGATCTAGAGGGCCACGTGTGGCCTCCAGGCTGCGGGTTCCCCACTCCTATATCAAGACTATGCTTTGTATTCTATTGAATTTTGTAGGAAGAAATACAGGACAACTGACTACTTGGTCATTTTGCCATTTGTCCTAATTCCACACCATCCTTCCTTCTCTTCCCCTTCCTTATAACTGCCCACAATCCTTGTGATTTTCCAGACCAAAACTCCCTTCCTTAGCCTCTACCCCCAAAATGTGTTGTCACCTCTTGTTAGAATGTAAGCCCCTCAAGCCTGCTTTGGTATTTGAATCCCCAGTACCTAGCCCTGTGACTGGCAAACAGGAGGCACTTAGTAAGTACTTTTCACTCCTTCTCATGACCTCCTGAGTGGGGGCAACACCTACTTCCCAAAGCAGCCCATTGCACTTTGGGTTAACTCTAATTGTTAGTAAAAATTTTCTTATGTCAAACCTGAATTAGCCCCTTTGTAATTTTCCTCCATTGATCTTAATTCTGCTTCCAGGGGCCAAACACAATAAGCTGACAGAGCTAATGTTCCACTCTGGGTACCTAATTGACTACTTGAGCACCAGGAACATGGAGTTTCTGGTAGATCTGGGAAACCAATTTTCCTGGGAGTTGGACTGATTTTCAAGTATAAATGATAACACCCCAGGATTCTCCTTTATCTGCTGTGACTGAAGCAGATTAAGAAGACTTAGCAGAGAAGGCTAAAACTGATCCATCTACCCAGGCTGTCCTTATTAATCACAAGCTTCTCATTTTGCACTGAAATGGAAGTTCCCTTGGCATTCTCTGCTGTTCTTTAGAATACATTAGCATGGTGGTGCTTTCTTTTTTACCCTCCCCTTATGCTCTGGAGGAAAAAGTGGTTTGTGGAGAGGGAGAGATTTGTGGAGAGGCATCTCATTTAAGAAAACTTCCCACACCTCTAATGCCTTTAAAGGACTTCTTTGGTTTTGAAATGTCCTCTACCTCTCTTCATTTGGAATCTCTTCAGGAGGTTCTGGAACTGCCAATAATATTTGCTTTCTTGGCTGATGCAGTTTATATAGGGGAACAGTTTTGCATCTTTATTTCAAATATGCAGCCGCAGAGAATAAAGCAGCCTTTCTTTCTCAGACTGAAAATAATGGTCACCAGAGCACAGGAGGGCTGATGGTCCTGCACAGTCAGTCAATCAGTCAACAAGCATTTATTAAAGCAACTTCAGGCCTGAATGAACAAATGGAGTTGACTTCAATATTTTTTCTCCCTGTCCTTCACATTTTTGGGCAAAAACAATCTTATCCACACAAAGTAATAATCTATGTTTGAGTGGCAGTAAAGAAAGCTCTTTAATTTAACTAACTACCTTAGGAGAGAATAGGCTGATGACATTTTGGGGCTCTGGTCATATTTTACTTTCCTCAAGGTTAAAATGAGAGAATACAAACACCTCTCTTCAGGACAAACAAAAACAAAAAATTAAAATCCTGGATTTCTCACAAGCTTCCAAGAATACCTACATTCTTACTGAAAACTCAGAGCTGTTATTCCTATAACTTTCTTCTGCTAATCAAATCTTACCAATCACCACCCATCACTAATATCCCCCTTATTTTATCCCTTTGATCTACAATTACAATTACATGTTTCTAGGAATGGAATATTCTTCCCATAACTTCTTTTCTAGCCAGCTCAGTCTCCCCCTTCCATAATGGAGTAGGGAGTTGGGGATGGTGATATTCCCTATGGAATATGTACTCTATTGTCAGTAAATTACTAATACGTTTTTAGGCAGCTAGATGTCCAATAGATGAGGGCTGGGTCTGGAGTATGGAAAGCTGGAGTTCAAATGCTACTTCAGATACATACTAGCTGTGTGACCCTGGGAAAGTCACCTCAACCCACCCCAGTTTCTTCAACTGTAAAATGGGGATAGCATTGTGAGGATATCTCACAAGGTCATTGCAAGGATCAAATGAGATAATTGTAAAGCACTTAGCACAGTGACTGGCACATAGTAGGTGCTTAATAAATGCTTATTCCCCTTCTTCCTCCTTTTTGTAATCTTTTCCTAAAATGCTTCTTGGCCAGCTAGGTGGCAAAGTGATAGATTACTGGGCCTGGAGTCAGGAAGACCTGAGTTCAAATCTGGCTTCAGACAATTACTAGCTATGTGTTCTTGGGTTAATCACTTAACCCTGTTTAAGTCAAGTTTCCTCACCTGTAATATAAACTGGAGAAGAAAATGGCAAACCACTCAAATATCTTTGCTAAGAAAACCCTGAAAGGGGTCATGAAGAGTTGGATAGAACTGAAAAGCAACTAAGCAACCACAACAAAATGCTTCTTCCATTTCTTAACTTCAAACAAGACTGACTTTCTATGGCTTATACCTCTTCTCTTATGGTCCTCTTCAATGGAGACTATTCCTTTCCTAACACCACATGAATCATAGAAAGAGAAGGGCTTGATATCTTCACTCCCATTTCCAGACCACCTTCTAGTACTAACACTGAGCAACCTCTTTTCAGTTGAGGCACACATCATTTCCTCTACTGACAATCCTCACCATCCTCCTTGCTGTTTTTTACTGATCTCCAGGTCATTCTTCCATCTCTCTTAGTAGCTGTGATACTAATTATGAGAGTTAAAGATCTTCCCCACCCATTAATGGGACTGCCCCCTAAGGGAAGCTTGATTAGGGGAGATTTGTTTGGTAGGAAGGCCCACATGTTTTGTTAATTTATAATGAGGCACTGAGTCTCAAGGGGTGTGATGCCCTCTGGCTCTGAAAAGTGTATATATACTCTCAGGTGAGGTTTTGTTATGGGGCTTACTCATTGAAAGTATTTGTTTGGCCAGATGAGACTCTGGGTAGCTGTTGAGGAATTCCCCTGGCTTTGAAAACCCAGATGTTGGTGCTTCCCTCTCTGGTAACTATGTATATATGATCATGTTGGATCTGTCTGTTGATTTGTGATGTATGTATTGCTTACTGTCAGGCAGTTGGAAGCCCTGTCTGTTGATCTTTCTGTTTGTAATTTCTGTTTGTATTTTCTCCAAAGTTCAGGGTGCTGACTTTTTCCCCTGATCTAAGTGAATGATATATGTGCTGTATTAAAGTAGACTGGTGACCCTCAAAAGTTGCTTTCCTTTTAGAAAATCAGATCTAAGAATCTGGGCAACAGGTCCTCCTGTCTATGCTGGGGTCCTTGCTGTTACAGCAGCTTCAGCAGTAGGTCCTCAGTCCTTCTCTCTACCAGTCCTTGGCTATTATCCTTAAAGTCTTCAGCTGCCATGCTGGTTACCTTTCCAACATCCTGGCCTCACAGTTTTTCAGTTTCCTCAAGTCCAATTACCTTCAATCCCATTTAATTACTCAGTAGCACAACCATACCTGGAAATAAATCAATACTTAGAATTGTTCAAATTCTAACATCTCAATCTCTAAAATTCCTCTTTTACCACAATCTCCAATAGCTACACTTTTTGAGCCAATTCCTCTCAGTTACTGAGGTGACTGATTATTCTATCCTTTCATATTCTCCTAGACAAGCAATCCTCTCTTGGATTCCTTCACCTCCCTGCTTATCCTATACCCTTTAGACAGTCATTTCAAAGATTCTCTTGCATCTAATTTTATTTTTAGTTCTCAGATGTCCTTATCCTAGTCTAATTTAGTAGAGCCAGTTAGGTGGTACAGTGGATAGAGCACTGAACTTGGAGACAGGAAGTCCTGAGTTCAACTTTGACCCCAGATAATCAATATTTGTATGACACTAAGTAATTTAACCTCTTTTTGCCTCAGTTTTGTCACTGTAAAATGGAGATAATGATAGCTCCTACCTATCAGGCTTGCTATGAGGATCAAATGAGATTAATAAAATAGTAAGGATATTACACTAATAATAAAATGAAATACAAATAAAGCACTTAGCACAGAGCTTGGCACATAGTAAGTGCTATGTAAATGAAAGCTATTATTATTGTTAAGGTGAATTATAATTATTAAGGTACCTGTCTTGCCTTCTCTAATAAATCAGAAACTACTTGGGTTCAGGGATTTTTTTTTATCTTTTCATGTTGCCCAGCACAGAATTGGAGTCTAAATGCAAGAAGAAATCACTATAGATGGTGAGGGACTCCAGATATTCTTTTTGATGGGTGATACCATATTGATTTCAGAAAACTAGAACATTGAAGAGTTGCCTAAATGAGACCCATAGCTGCACAAAAGAATTAAGTAGTCAATTGCCAATAAACATTTATTAAACACTTACTATGTTCTGGTCACTGCGTTAAGCACTAAGTATACAAATATGAAGAAAAGACAGTCCCTGTCCTCACAGAGCTTACAATCTAACAGCAGAAGACAATATAAAAAATGAAACTGGAAGAATGGGGTAGAAGGTGCAGGGGCATGTTGGAAAAGTCAAAGAAGGCTAAAAAGTAATAGCCAGGTGAGGAAAAAACCCAAAATAATTCATTCTAACTATCCTCGCATAAACAGACATATGAAAGATACAGTTAGGTTGATAACTCAAAGAGCTGCTCAATCTATCTTGAACAGACACTGTAGGTGGACAGCAGACTACGTCCAGAATTAAATAGATGGAGAATAGCTTGCAGGCCTTTAGAGAAAATTTGCAGCATTTATAATGGTCTCAAGCAGCTTCCTGAAACAAAGGCCCATATTTCATTAACATTAACATTCTCCTGGTGATTATGTATGACTGTGAGTCATGTAATGGTACAGTCTCCAAAAATTTAAAGTTACAGGTCACACAAAAGATAATGGAGAGTTGTATGGTGGATATGAGTAGTTTGTAACATATCACCAAGAAATTGGTAAAGAAGTAGAATAAAGTATAGCTGAGAGAGATGTGTGACTGGAAAAGCCAATGCGTTCATCATTTATCCAGAGAGAAGGACTGATTGCTGGGAAGCCTGTTATCAATAAATTGTCAAGCCATCTAGTGTAAGCCTCCTGGTATGTTAAAGGCCCCCCTCTCTTCTCTTTGGAGGATTTATGGAAAAATGTGAAGATGAATTTCACAAAAGGAGAAGTCAGGAATAGGTCATAATCTATACTTTTGAGAGAACTGGCCACATAGATGCAGTCACAGATGCATTAAATAAATTCTTCAGAGCCAGCATAATCATATGCATATTGTAGTCACTCTATAAATGGTTCCTGAATTGAATGGAATTATGTGCACAAATTTTTATAATAAAAATTTATGAACCTAAGATGAGAAAACCAACGTGAAAGGATTTTGAGAAGTTATAAACATTATGCAAAGGTAAGAAAATATCCTTTAGCAGTGGCTGGAATGTCACAATCTACCAGCTGTGTAAATTGGCATAATTAATTGCATCTATGTGAAACACCAAATCTCAGTGCTGAATGGAAGCCATGATGTCAACTTGAAGCTTTTTATCTAAGCTTGTCCCCAGAGGAGCTGGTCATAGAAGTGACAGAGGACTAAGGATCCTATTTTCAAGCAGTATGGAGAGCAGGGAGTAATTTCTAATGGCCTGCCCCACTATATGGTGCTTATCTTTCTTCTGTGGGAAAGAAACTTCAATATAGGCTCAAAGTATAGGCTAGTTTCCCCCCTAGAAGCCAAAAGGGCTAGAGGAATACCTCTTCAAACTCCATGTTATTAGAACAGAGTTCCTTTAAATAAAAAAAAAATCTTCAGGATAAAAATAAAGAATAAATATAATAATAAAAATAAAAAAAGACTTCAGGATAAAAATAAAGAAGAAAAGAAATCTGAAAGAAGTACAAAGGATGGAAAAATGTAAGAAAGGGAAGAAACGGCATTAAACCCTTAGAACTAATAAATTTGAAGAGCCTCATAGCTTGTGAATCCACGGATGCCATCAGGGGAGAAATCATTTAAAGAGTAATGGTGGGTGGTTGATGTAACTGTGGTTGAGATTCTCTTTTGAGCAATACCAAAGCTGATCACCCTAACATTAGCAGTAGAGAGGTCTGCTGCCTTCCCTGAGCGTGCATCCAATATTAAAGAAGCCAGTAAGGTATATTCTTTGGGATCAACCACTCAAATGATACTAAATCCAATCTTAGTCCATATTTATGTCACAAAGATAGCATGAAAGACTTTGTCAGATTCTTCACCAAAATCAAGGAAACCAGTAAATGCTGAATTTCCCCTGATTTATCAATTACAAACCATGTCAAAGAACAAACAAGGGAGGAAATGAGGTTATTCAGTCATGGTCTGTTCTTCCTAGTTTCCTCCATTCATCATAGAAATAATTTTTCTTAAAATTTCTTTTCTTCGGTAACTTTTATCTTTCATATTGTCTAAAATTTCCCCCAGGATTGAATGTCTGCTATAAGTCTGAAGAAAGTAACAGTCATTCAACCCTATGGAGATCCCAACCAGCAAATTGGGAGGAGTGGTTCCAGAGGTGTTGCCCCCTCAAGGGCATATATGTCTTGAGAACAACTTTTCACTTGAAGGTCAATTGTCAAATCCTGTGACTTCTAGGACCCCATCCTTCTTAGCTTTTGATTTCATTAAGCACTTTTCTGTTCTTGAAACTTACCTATATTCCTGTGGTACACTCTCCTGTGGTATCATGTCATGAGTCCTTACTCTCTAATCGCCCTTCTGGTTCCTTTTCCTTCTTTCTATCCTTCAATATGCATGTTCTTCCAACTTCTATTCTTTTCCTTTTTTTTCTTCTCCTATGTTACTTGGAGATCTCATTTAGGCCTACAGTTTCAAATATGGATTCCCAAGTGTATTTCTCTAGCCCTATCTGCTGTCCTAAGCTCCTATCAATCATACCTGTTTGCCTACTTGTTATGTAACATTGGAACTAAAAATTTAATGTGTATAAAAAAGCAAACACTACATTTCCTTAAAATCAATTGTTTTTTCTGACTTGATTCTGTATCTGGTATAGCTATTCTCTCTCCCTGGAGACCCAGGAAAGCTGGGTCCTCCTGTCTCAGGCTGGAATTTCAGGCCTCACTCATTGCTCCAACCCTCTTTGATCCACACAGGATGTTCCCTTTCCAAACTGGCCTGAAGGCTCATCCCTCTTTAGGAAATCTAGTGGCATTCTGCTGATAGAAGTTTACCATATTAACGCCAAGTTTAGCATGGACACTCAATTAACTTAGCTCCTTACAACTCAGAACTTGCATACTCAAGGTATAGGCCCATCTCAGGCCTCCCTCATATCAGGGATCACAGGAATTAGTCACCTCATCTGGCTTGACATGCTATAACTATTTTTAAAATTATGTATTCAAGACTTTGGTATAATCTTTTATCCTTTTGTTTCCTTTGTCCCCTATGCCCAGTCAGTCACCAAATCATGGCAATTTTTCATTTTTAATGTATTTTATTTTCATTCCTTTATTTCCATCTGCATTGTTAACATCCTAGCTCAAGCTAACTTAAGTTCTCAACACACTGTCCTTGCACTACTGTAATAACTAATCTCTTTGCCTCCATATTCTCCTTGAGCCATAGCATCTTGCACATTTCTGCTTGAAAAATTTTCTTCAAATACAAGTCTGACCACATTACATCTTCACTGAAAAACTTTCCGTAGCTCCCTATTGTTTATCAAAGGCCAAAATTCTTACCTGGCATTTATAACCATTTTTGACCACAATATTTCTGGGCTCAGTGGATGTTTTCAGTCTTATCTTGCCACTCCCTACCCAAATCTAATGACTATCCTAACAAACTTCAATTACTTGTCAATTTGAGTTATTTCCTTTTTCATGTTCCTGAAATGTTGTCCTTTCTATCAAAATTCTACAATCCTTCAAGGTCCAGGTAGCTCCTATCCCCTTTCTGCCAGACCCTACCTGATTACTCCTGCTAGATTTGATTCCTTGCATATCTTTCACTGAAAGGACCAGATGAAATATTTGTAAAACACTTTGCATAGTACTTGTCATGTAGGCATTGAATACATGTTTATTTCCTCCTCCCCTTCCTCTTGTGCCACTCATGTGGCACATTGCATATTGCCTTTTACTTTATTTTGGTTACTTCTGCATCTGTCTCATATAACCTGCTAGACTGTCAGCTCCTGGAGGGCAAGATAAATGTTTTATATTTCTTTATGTCATCTGAAAAACCTTACAGAGAGGAGGCACTTAACAAAGGTTTTAGAACAAACAAATAAGACCAACAAAATGGAAATAAGCAGTAAAAAATATAAAAATTGCAGAATTACAAACTCTTTGGGAACATAGACAGTATCTAGTCCAGTTTCCATTCAATGCAGAAATCCCCTCTATAAAGTTTGACATTTACATTAAAAAACCAATTGCACAAAAGCAGAATCAGGGCATCCTGGCTTGGCAGCAATTCATGTGGAAAAAGAAGATCTGGAGTTTGATTAACCATAAATTTAATATGACTCAACAGAGTGATGCAATTGCTGAAAATTCTAATGTAATATTATGCTGTATAAACAGAAATACAATGGAAAATATGCTGATGTACATAGGGTGAAAAAAACCTTAACTACAATATAAAGTCTGAGGAAATAATATGTGCCCAGATAGGTGCCTAGTACAGAATCTCAATCTCAGAACTGAAAGGGCACTCAGAGTTGAAGTCGAAGCTACACCTGAATTGGAATCTCAACTATCATGCTCCCCCTAAATTGTCATTAAACTTGACTAGAATGGTGGAATGTAAACTCCTTACAGGAAAGGACTATTTCTTTTTGGTATTTATGTCTTCAGTGCTTAGCATGGTGCCTTCACATACTAAGTTCTTAATTCTCCACTCCAAATGTTCATATGGTTCTAGCCTTCTGAGCTCATATTGATCTTATCAGTCATAGTACCTTACATTGTACTGTACCTTGACTCTGGCATAGAAATGTCATTTGGTTCTCTTAGGGAACAAAGGATAACAACCATGTTTTGGGAGCCCACTACTACCTGAGGTAGAATTCAGAAGACTTGGAAACTCATAGATATGGGGTGAGTAAGGGGAGATACTAGGATGATGCCAAGGCTCTGATCCTAAGTACTTGAAAGAATGAAGTTTTCCTCTAAAGAAATAAGGCAGGGATGAATTCACTCATAAAAGAGAAGAGGATCGTAGAATAGTTTACAGATCAGAATCCTACAATATGTTGTTTATTAGACATACATTTAAAGCAGAGAGATAAACACAGGGCAAAGGTAAGAGGTTGGAGCAGAATTTATTTTACTTCAACTGAAGCAAAGAAAGCAGGGGTAGCAATCATGATGTCAGGCAAAGCAAAAGCAAAAAGAGACCTAACTAAAAGAAATAAGGAAAGAAACTATATCTTTCTGAAAGGTACAATAGACAATAAAGTTATATCAATACCAAACATATATGCACCAAATGGCATAGCATCTAAATTTTTGAAGGAGTTGAATGAATTATAGGAGGAAACAGAAAAACAGTCTGGGACTGACTAAGAAATAGAGTGGTGAATCAGTGGAATAGATTAGGTACAAATTACATTATAGTAAATGACCATAGTAATCTATAATAAATCCAAAGATCTAAATTTTTGGAACAAGAACTCATCACTTGACAAAAAATGCTAGGTCAACTGGAAAACAGTATGGCAGAAAGTAGATACAGACCAACATTTCATATCATATACTAAAATTTACACGATTTACACATATAGGATGATACCATAAACAAATTAAGGGATCATGGAATAATTTATCTGTAATACTTATGGATAAAGGAAGAATTTAGGACCAAAGAAAATATAGAGAGCATTACAAAATGTAAGATGCATAATTTTGATTGTATAAAATTGAAAAGTTTTTGTACAAACAAAGCCAATGCAACCAAAATTAGAAGGAAATTAGGAAACTGGGATAAAATTTTGCAGCAAGTATCTCTGATAAAGGTCTCGTTTCTCAAATATAAAGAGAACTGAGTCAAGTTTATAACGGAAAAACACAAGTCAGTCCCCAAATGCCAAACGGTCAAAGGATAGTCAAAGGTTAAAGGAAGTTTCCAGACAAAAAAAATCCAACAATGAGCTAGAACTAAAAGAGGAATTAGACGAAATGTAAATAATTCAAGTGGAAGTTTATTTCTAAGTGATAAGATAATAGTTACTGCTACACAAAGGGCCTTGTTTTGGCTGTAACATCCTAATAATAATTAATAATAACTAACACTAATATAGCACTTACTATGTGGTAGACACTGTGTTAAGCACTTTATAATTCTTATCTCATTTGATCCTCAAAACAATGCTATGAGATAGGTGCTATTAATATCATTTTTTTTCAGTAGGTGAGGTTAAGTGACTTGGGCAAAGGCATGCAATTAACAAGAGTTTGATGATGGATTTGAATTCAGTTTTTTCCTGACTCCAGGCTTGGGTCTCTATCCACTATATTACTTAGTGGCCCCTTATGACACAAGAATCTCAATTTTTGCTCCCTTTCCAAATGAACTACTGAATTTCTACTTCAAAGAGCCTTTGTGTAAATGATAGCTCATTTCTTTTACTCTCAAGAACTGTCCCTCACCAAAGGTTTTTGTTTTCCTTAGTGTTCACTGTTTTTGATGATGTTTTATCATCTTATAATTTGGTGTTGGATGCCCTTGTTTCTTATGGGTCTAGGAAGTAACAATTACTCTTCTTGCTTCCCCTGAGGAGACCTACTCATGCCTCTGCACTTCTTCCACTGACATGATTCTGTGTAATGTATGGAGTTGCAACACCCTAGACTAAGGCCACCATGGAAATCTCTCCACCCATCATATTGAGCAATAAAGGCAAGAAGACCAAATAGACTTGGAAAAGGTAAGACAATTTGAGTATAATTCTGCTTAGATGTAGGCAGTTGGTCAAATGACCTTTAAACCTTTCTTAAAGTCATAGCATCATAGATTTAGAGCAGGAAGAGATTGTAGAGACCTTCTCATCCAATTCTCTCATTCTAGAGAGATGGAAATTGAGGCTTAATGAGGTTACAATGACATACCCAGGGCCATCCAGGTAATAAATATCAGAGTCAGTAATGGAGATCAGGTTCCTTCCGAGCTAGTGCACTATGAGTCCTAGAATTCCATCATTGCATGGTTAGGATCATAGGATTTAGAACTAGGACAACCACTATACTATTTCACATAGTGATTGGCAAGGACAAATCGATATTGGAAGAATGCCCGCAACAACCATCTGGGGATAATACAGTAAACTTTTTTTAATTGAAGATTTGAGTTGATTGTTTCTAGTAGACTACTCTAAGAACTAATTTCTTAAAAAAAAAAAGATTGCACCTGCCTCTTCCAAAATTAAAATAATCAATCTCAAACACAAACCACAAGGTGGCTGTTTAGTGGTGGCAGGATTTCACTGTGCATGTGTTTTTAGTAGTACCAGGTGCCTGGAATAGACATTAACGGTATCGGTCCATTCAGACAAACACAACTGTTTGGTAAAAGCCATATGCTCCAAATAACCATATTTTAGGTTACGATGGGTAGTAGACAAAAGATGAAATTTTAGCTTGTTGGAAACTTGGGCACTACCATTAGATTAGTAGAGAGAATATTCTTTGCTGAAAAAATGAAATGCATGAATTCTTAGGAGAGGACTCAGTTCCCATACATTTTTTTCCTTCTTCTTTTCCTTTTTCCTCTTATTTCCCTTTCTTTTTCTGTTCTCTTTTTAAAATTTGAGATGGCATTTTTGATGAGAACAAATGGAGTAGGGAAGAAGAATGATGCCAACTAGAGAAGGGTGGGTTTTTCACTTTTAGAGCATAATTGCCATCTCCCTGATATTGGAGCCCTGGGAATTTATGGTTCAAATGCCTTTCAACTTTACATACGAAGAATTGAATTTTGGCAAACCAAATACCTGTTAGTATTGGAGAGATTTGAATGCTTAAATAGGTTAAACCCAATGTTGTTAATTAGAATAAGTGTTGCTGGGGAAGGCTCTCTTTTGAAGTATTGCCAGAAGGCATGATTAAGTATTTAGAAAAATTAATTTTACATTTAGAGAAAGGTGAAAGATGCTCAATGATTTGTTCAGTGCCTGTTAAAGACATTTTGGCATCTGAACTGTAAAGCAAAATATAAACCATGTGTGAGTTATGTTTCCCTCCTTGTTTTCCCGGAGAGACTAACAGATTCAGCAGCCACCCTTCCTCTCCCAAGTTAATGGAATGGGATAGGGTCCACGTATATGTAGAACAAAGAGACAAAATAAGGTAAGATTGGGGGGCAATTGTTTAATTGAGTAGTTAGCAGTGGATGAATTTCTGTTTTCCTCATCTCTGACCTTTAATTTTAGAGTCTAATAGCTTTTGCAATATTTGTCCTCAATGCTTTTCATCTAGGCATTGAAGAGTTTCCACAATTTGATTTCTTACTGCTTTTTCAACCTCATTTCCCTGATACCTGATCCCCTTTATGAGTTTACAGTATAGCCAAATTGGAATATTAGCAGCTCTGTGCACCTGATTCTCCAAGTCCTAACCACTACTCTATTTTCTTATAAGCTAGTCCCCGGGCCTGGATTTCACTCCCTCTTTATTTCCTCTACTTTGAATCCCCTGAAGGATCAACTGAACTGCTGCCTGCTCTATGAAATCTTCCTGATTCTTTTAGTTGTTAGTTATCTTTCCATCCTCCATTTTCCATGTACTGTATTTCCCTGTATGAGAACTATACTTATCCATCTGTGTAAATGATAGTTCCCTGAGGAGAGTATATATATTCTACCTGAAGGCAGGGATGGTTTTCAGCATTCTAGCCCCATCACCTAGCATAGGGCTTTGCACGTAGCAGTCATTTAATCAATCAATGTTTGTTTAACTGAATTGAAGTCAACATCTATCTTAGTTAAAACCACACAGAAATAATAGCAAGAAAATCTCATTCCTTTTGTGTACAGATATCATTGTGCTTGTGCAAGGACATATGGGATGAATAGCAGGTAATCCTGCAAAATACCACCAAAAATAGAAAAAAAAAAGAGTAGGCTTGGTAGGCAAGGTGTGACTTCTCTCACCATCCTACTCTGGGCTTCATTAAAGCCCAGTTATCAAGTGGCCCAGAGAGAAGATTATGGAAGGAAAGGTTACTACTCTAGGGGAGGAGTTGGTCAAAGCCCAAAGAGGGAACGATAAGAAAATAGGATGCTAGGGGGACTAGAAGGATTATGTACCTCTGCAGAAGGTATATAACTACCATTTACATATATATGTGTGTGTGTGTGTATGCATTATATAGGTTTGCAAAGCACTTTACAAATATCTCATTTGATTTTCATAATAATCCTGGTAGGTAAGTGCTATTATTAATTCCTATTTTACAGATAAGGAAATTTAGGTTGACAGAGGTTATGTGACTTGGCCAGGGTCACATGGCTAGATTGGAATTATCTGAGACTGGATTTGAACTCAATTCTTTCCTTATACCTAGCTGTTCTAAGAAATCCTTGCAAAACTTGTAGCCCTGGAGCTTCAAGCGATCAACTCCTGGGTCTCAGCGATCTCTGGAAAAGTCACAACTTTTGCTAATCAGACAAAAGATATTTATGGAATTCTATCAGAGAATTCCCTGTATCTAGTAAACACTACTTGCATATAAGGTTTTAGGAAAGACAAGAAAGGAAGAAAGAAAGAAAGAAAGAAAGAAAGAAAGAAAGAAAGAAAGAAAGAAAGAAGCGAGAAAGGAAGGAAGGAAAGAAAGAAGCACTCAAGTCCCGATTTGAATTTAGGTCTTCCTCACTCAAGGCTTGACACTTTACTGTGTACCACCTAGCTGCCCTGGGGCAGCTAGCATTTATATTATGCCTACCATTTGCCATTTATCATGCTTACTACTTTGCAATTATTTCAGTTGATCCACTCAACAACCCTGTGACTGGGGTGGTATTATCATTCCTACTTTGCAAATGAGGAAACTGAAGCAAATTGAGATTAAGTGACTTGCCCAACTTCTCACAGCTAGTGTCTGAAATTAGATTTTAATTTAGGTCTTCCTGACTCCAAACACAGTACTCTATCCATGGTGCTAACCCTAATATCCACTTAGATGTCTCTCGTAATAGCTGTAGTATCTGCTCCACAATGTGGTCCCACAATTTAAATGGGGTAATGTATGGAGACTGTTTTGTAAACCTTAAAATCTTATTATTAGGCATCTAGGCGGTCTGGTAGATAGCGCTCCTTAGTGAATGTTCCTCTGTTGTACAATCCTTCTTTCCCTTTGAAGGTATAGGTGATGGGGTCACTAAGCCTCTTCATGTCAGAGAACTAATTGATTTTTTTCAGAAGTTGGAGCATAGCTGCCACACAGGTAATATTTAGGTCACCGAACACAGACACTAATTATACCTTATTATAATTATGATATCACTATTATAGAAGGCAACTATGTGTCTTTTATCAATTTGAAGAATTCAGCTGAATTGAGTACAGTGTTTTCATCTCTTTTTCTATCTTCTCTCATTGAGCATCTCATTTTTGCACTAAGGTTCCATTTCTTCTTTGGCATTTCTGCCCTGAACCAGCCCTTAGAGGGACTGGATTCCCTTTGGGGACTGCATGACTTCCAAGGCTTCTCTCCAGGCCTGTGTGTAGTCCAACACCTCTGTGTGTGCTTGTGTCTCTTTCTGTCCTCTCTCTCAGGAAGCTATTGCTGAAGATGCTCATAGGATCATAGATTTTGAACTAAAAGGGATTTTGAAGTTCAAATTCATCTTTCCACCCTTTTCATAGATTAGGAAAGTGGAGCACAGCATGGTTAAATAATTTGCCCAAGGACAGACCTCTAGAATGTATCTGAGGCAGTATCTGAACCCCATTCCTCCTAACACTGTGTTCAGAGTCCTATTCACAATGCCATTTTGCCTCTATGATAGTCTATTCCATCAATGACTACCCTGTCTCTCCTGTCTCCCTCTTGTTGGTTACAGAATTATAGAATAATGTCCTTTGAAAGGCCAAGCCCTGAGGCCAGCTCAGGTGAACCCTGACATACAGGAGGGTTTAAAAAACATAGATATTGTTTATACCCATGTCACAAACAGACATCTAGGATAAATCATGCATTTCTATAGCAGAACATGGCTTACATTTCCATAGTACCATATAACTTCAAGGCATGTATGGTCTCATCTGATCCTTACAACAGTAAAAATATTTACTTCAAATCTCAGAGTTGGGAGGTACCTCAGAGTCCAGTTAGTCCAGTGGTATCAAACAAATAAAAATAGATCCCTGCAGACCCCAGGATGATCTAGAAAACTCACAAATTAACATCATCTCTGTCACATTGGATTTTTATTTATTTTGGTAAACATTTCCCAGTTATATTTTAATCTGGTTCTGTCTCACTAGGGAGTTTCCTGACTATGGGTTTGATATCTTTGATTTAGCCCACCCTCTTCTTCAACAGTAATTTCTTCTTCAATATCCCAATTAGTTGTCATCTAAACTTCACTTGAAGACTTAGTTAAAAGGAAACTATTGCCTCCTGAGACAATCCATTTCATTTTTAGATGGCTCTAATTGTGAATCTCTTCTTTACACTGAACTTAAATCTACTCTGCAGCTCACACTCATTGGTACAGTTTCTTCTACCCACTGTCTGGGTCAAGATGAATGTGTGGAAGACAGGTTATCAAATACTCAAAAGAGAGTTATCTTGCTGGTTACTTCCATTTCGTAGCTGAAAAAACTGAGATTCAGAGAAATTAAGAGATCTATCCCAGAGCTAGAAAGCAGGTAAGCTGGGACTTGAATCCAAATCTTCTGACATGAACCGCACTGGATCACACTGCTGACACCTTAGGGATCCTAGCTGTAATGATCTCCTACTATGATTGTCTGTGTTCCCATCAGTACTCTCCTTGGGGTCATCTGAGTTCATCAAGTTCAAATCTGTCCTTAGATACTTCCTAGCGGTGTGATACTGGACAAGTCACTTAAACTCCTTTGCCTCATCTGTAAAATGAACTGAAGAGGGAAATGGCAAACCAGTCCATTACTTTTGCCAAGAAAACCACAAAATGGGATCACAAAGGGTCTGATATGACTGAAATGACTTAATAACAAAACAATGAAAAAGGTATAAGAAAGTAGCCCAGACAGTAAATTCACACATGTAACTTACTTTAACTGCAAAGTGAGCATAACTTTTACCATATAAAAGTTGTCATTGTGCTAAAAAATACATGTAAGCAAATACAATTAGAAAAAAATGATTCTAATCTGACAAGTCAGCAGGTTTTTAAAAATGAAACAGTAGCATCAGTGTTCAGCTCAAAATGATGCTTCTTGTTGCTCCAGATGCCAATTAGTATAGTGTATGAAATGGTGAAACAAATGAGGGGTGTAAATGTCAGGGCTATTAATTATGACTTACTCTTAATTAAAAAGTAGATGCATCATCAGGAGGACCTCCATGTCCTGTAATAGTTATTTGAACCTTTGTATTCTAATTTTATTGCTTGAATAGAATAATCAGCATTTGTGGTGGCTAATGGTAAATATGCACCAAAGTCTTATTATAATGCTTTCTTTGTAAATGAAACTATCCACCATAATGTCCCTTTGGAAATTCAGCAGCCAAAGTTCTCTGATTAGGTTTCAAGCTGGATCAGCCTTCTTCTGAATTCTATGGTCTAGAAGATAGTGTTACTGTGAGGATTTACAGCATCAGAAGATGCCAGAGCTGGAAATGAACAACTTCCTTAGGACTTTGAGAGATGATTCCCATGAAGATATTTGAGTGACTTATGAAACATCAAGATAAATAAAGGTCAAGATATGTGTACTATTCCATTTCCTGTGAATAAACTGAGCCAGGAAAAAACAGGGAATCGGTAGGTGGCCCAAGATGTAGGGTCAGTTTAGAAGGCAGGAAAGAGTTCTAGTTGCTTCTAGAGGTGAATGCCATGAGCAAAGAAGAGTTAAGATCTAATGGGAGAATCTTAAAGAACCATGGGAGGAAGACCTAGTGATGCTTAGAATAAGTGTATGGTTATGTTATCAACCTTGATACAGGGAAAGGACAAAGAGAACCAAAGGAAAACTGAGACAAGGGGTAGACTGAGAATAGGAATGAGGGCAAACTTCCTTTGGGAGTTGTGTTAGAAGATCTATGGTTTGATTATATCTATTTAAAGACAAGATTTTTGTGCTCTATAAATTTACCATATATGTATTTTTTGTAAAATTTTTCATTTTATTCATCTTTTTGGAAAAAATGCCTCAGAAACTATTGTTTTAGTTGAACTAAGAGATGAAAAAAGGACTGGTTCACTTTTAACCCTAGAAAATTAGTGATGACAGAATACTCCCATACTAGACATATAATGACTGTTAGGGAAAGGGGCTGCCAACAGAAATAGAACTGGGGGGCTGGTCTGCTGGAGAGTAAGCAATATCTCAAGAATGACAAGTGGAGCTCAGGAGTGAGTTCTTCTATTCTGACTGGATATTTCCTTACAGTAGTTCAACCATATATTTAGGTAGCTAAAAAAATTAATTAAATAAAACATTGGGTATGTCCAACAATCTTTTCCAAACTCTACCTATGGCACAAGAGTTAACCATTTATAAATGCAACCAATCATAGGCAAGTCTAAAGTTTCTAACTCCAGTTATGCTTACTGATGAATGTCTGGTAAAGGCAAACTAAGATATGTCATTAAGAAAGTATACAATTGCAAACCACAGAAAGTGCTTGCTATTGCTGATAACACTGTGTTCCAAGGATATCTCCTAACATGGCTCAAACTTGTTCTAAAAGATCATGAGAGTGAGAATTTGGGGCTTGTAATTTGTTGTATTTCTTTGAGGCTTATTTGTTTGGTATTTTAAATCTCACTGGTACCATAATAATATGGTGGTGGCATATGATCAATGTCAGTGACATGTTGGTCAATATGCCTAAAACTATCTCATAAAATTGATATAAATTGTTAAAAAGTACACATAACTTCCTCATCAGGTATTTTTAAAAAATTTCCAAAGCATTGAAGACTTATTGCTGTGTCATTGCTACATGAAAAGATCATTCCCCACAAAGAAATTTGCCATGTATTTCTAGTATGAAATACTAGATTATGAATTATTTATACCTAATGTTCAAGACTATATCTATGTAACTGAAGTGTATTATTTGGCCCTGATTATTCCCCCTTTCTATCATTGGCTTACATGGGACTTCTTGTTCATCCTTTGTTTTTGAAGAGAACGAATGACGTCATGGAGTGATGACTTGCACATGAATTGGATTTCAATGAGGCAGAATTGTACAAAATCATTAGCCTCTGTCTCTCTCCCTGAGAAAAAGTCCAATGGCAAGACAAAAGTCAAGATGACTGATGATGGTGTGGGAGGCAGTGTATAGCCTTAGCATTGTGCATGTCTCACCAACTCTAAGTGTTCCAAAGTGCTTGCTTCAGTCACCTTCATGACTATTGAAATAAATTGTTTTCATCTGCCCATTCTACCAGAGGAAGTCTTCATATATCTGTGGTTGAAATTCCCCTAAATCACTGTTAAATGCAGAGGATGTTTGGGGAGAACTAGCACCTCTGGTGTGAGGGTTGCTGAGCCTTTTTCAGCACTGCTCACCTACCTTTCATGTCCACTTGTCACCCAACTCTTGCTTGTGGCTCCAAGAAACTTTCATGTGTGCCGCCACCACACATGAGACTAGAGCCTAACTAAACACAGTCTACTAAAAGTCTTCAATGCAGCAAAGATTACATTTGACGCAAGTATTTTCATGAATAATCTTGTGGGACTAGATTGGCTTGCAGATTAGCTGACATAACAGCCCTGGCCAAAGCCTGGTTCCCTGGAGACTACTGCCTTCATAAGCTTATGTTGGGTGTTACATAATTTGTAGATATTACCCAGGGACTGGGTGACAGGGGTACCCCATTGAGAGAAATTTTTAATAGAGCTGGAGTAGAGGGAAAAATGTTGGTGGGAGCATCAGAGAGTCAGATGGTATGGAGAAATGTAATGAGACTGGGATTGAGGATCAAAACTTTCAGTCAAAATACACTTGTTAAGTACCTCCTATGTGACAGGCAGGGTGCTAAGCACTGCTGATAAAAAGAAAGGCAAAAATAGGCCCTGCCCTAAAAGATTCAGTAATATAATGGAGGAGACAATATGCAAACAAATGTGTACAAGCAAGGTATGCACAGGACAAGTTGGAGACAATCAAGAGAGGAAAGACATTAGAATTAAGGGAGAATTAAAAAGATTTCCTGTAAAAAATGAGATTATATCTGAGACTTGAAGGAAGCCAGGAGATGGAGATTAAGTAGAGAGAAAATTCCAGCCATGGAGGATAGCCAGTGAAAATGCATGGAATTGAAAGATAGAGGATTTTTTAAAGATTTATTTATTTTTAGTTTTTAACATTCCCTTTTATAAGATTTTGAGTTTTGAATTTTCTCCTCCTCCTCCTTCTCCTCTCTTTCAAAGATAGTGTACAATCTGATAGAGGCCATATATGTACACGGTGTACATTAGTCACATTGTAAAGAAAGATTAGAACAAAAGGAGAAAACCATGAGAAAGAAAACAAAAAGGAAAATAGTATGTTTCGATCTTCATTCAGACTCCTTATTTCTTTCTCTGGATAGGGATAGCATTTTACATTATGAGTCTTTTGGAATTGTCCTAGATCATCATATTGTTGAGAAGAGCTAAGTCAATCATAGTTGATCATTGAAAATGTTTCTGTTACTGTGTACCATAGTCTCCTAGTTCTGCTCAGTTCACTCAGCATCAATTCATGCAAGTCTTTCCAGGTTTTCCTGAAGTCTGCCTGTTCATCTTTTTTATGGAACAATAATATTCCATTATGTGAAGATAGAGTATCTTGTGGGAGGAACAATAAAGAGGCCAGTGTCACTGAATCCTAGAGTATGTGGAGAGGAGTAAGATATAAAGAGACTGGAAAGACAAAAATAGGGCAAGTTGTGAAGAGCTTTGAAAACAAAACAGAGGATTTCCTATTTCATCCTAGAGGTAGTAGGGAGCCACTGGAATTTATTGAGAAAGGGATGATATGGTCAGACCTAAGATTGAGAAAATCATTTTGATAGCTGAGTGGATGAACTGGAATCAGGAGAGACTTGAGGCCAGATGACCATAGTGCAAGGATGAAGTGATGAAGGTCCACACCAGAGTGCTGGCAGTATCAGTAACTGAGAAGGGAACATATACAAGAGTCACAAAGGTAGAAACAAGACTTGGCAATGGATTGGAGATGAGAGGTGAGAGGAAGGAGTGGAGGATGATACCTAGATTGTGAATCTGGGTGACTGGGAGGATGATTGATGCTCTCAAAACACTAACAGCAAAGTTAGGAAGAGAGAAAGCATTAGGGAAAAAGATGAGTTCGCTTTTGAACATACAGAGTTTAAGATGCTGACAGTTTGAGATATATAATTTGGCACCTGGATACACAAGACTAAAAGTTGGAAGAGGGGTTAGGGCTCAATAAATAAATCTAATAATCATCTACATTAGAGATGATAATTGAATTGATGGAAGCTAATGATATCACCAAACAAAATAGTCATAATGGGAAGAAAGAAAATTATGACTTCTCCATCATGATCAGAGTGCCAGGGATGAAGAGGTGAAATTACAGACAGAGTTGGAAATGGAGGCCAGAGAAATGGTGTTATCAGGAGAGAGCCTGATCTCAATGAATGGAAATAGAAGGAACAGGAAAGGAAAAGGTTCAAGATGAATGTGTATCAGCTGAGAAGGGCCAGTCAAGGGGATAGCCACAACACCTTGGAAGTGACAGCACTTCACTAACCCACAGTGAAGTTGCCTAATACTTTAAAGACTGGAGATGGTTTAGGGCTTGCAAAGTATTACCTGATCTGCATTAAAGAGTTAGTTATTAAACTACTAGGTGACTTGGAGGGCAAGAGATACAACAGATCAACTGTAGCAGATGGAATTTTGGAGTCAAATGATGGTTCTTGTTTAGATGATCTGTACTGTTTTTTTGAATTAGGAGGAAATATGCCCTTAAGGGTGGGGGAAGTTGGATATAACTATTCTAGCCTAAGGAATACCACCTTATGGAAAGACATTGAGAAAGAGATTTAATTCAGTTTCTGCTCATTTCCTGATTAATAAACATGATGAGGAGGCCTCAAGAGAATGGAAGTCATTTATAGAGTCTGACTTACTAGAATGCAGAGGTAGTAACACCCTGCCTGGGACACCCGTAAGGTTAGTGTTAGGGCTATAGCCTAATGGTTCTGAGGATAATGAAGGCATGAACAGAATGGGGGTCACTGTAGGATTCCCAGGGCTACCTGATAAATGACCAGACTTATTATGATGCTCCAAGAGTTATGGGCAAAGAGACTATATATGTTGCTAATTGATGATCAGTGACAGAATATCTGTAATATGTAGACAATGTAACTTCACTATTTGGGCTGTTTTATGTATTGCATTATTAACCAATCCACAAGCATTAACTAAAGACTTACTATTTGCCACTTACTATGATGGGTACTGGGGATACAAAGACAAAAGTGAAACAGTACTTGCTCTCAAGGAGCTTCTATTCAAGTGAAGGAAATAACATGAATGTATTTGAGAACATATAAAATACATAAAACAAATACAAGGCAACTTTGGAAGCAGGGATAAAATGTTAAACCTAACAGAACCAGGAAAGATCTCATGCAAATAAAATGGAAGGATAGTTTAGATGAACCATCAAATAAAGTTAAAAGGCAGAATGGAGTGAGATTCTGAAGATCTTCAAAAACCAAGGAGAAGAATTTGTAGTTGATCCTAGAGATCATAGGCAGGCAAGGGTGCTTGGGGAGTAGAGGAGTAAAACAGTCTAACATGCACTTTAGGAAAATAGTTTTCTTAGCTGTATGGAGAAGAGATTGAAGTGGAGAATAACTTGAGACATAGAGACCAGTCAATTAGAACTTTCTAATAATAGTCCAAGAAAGAGGTAATGAGAACCTGAACTAGAGTATTGCTTTTGTAAGTGGGTTGAGGGAATATGTGAGAGATGCTGAGGAGATAGAAATGACAAAAATTTAGAAATGTATTATTTGGGGTGAGGGAGAATAATGGATATTATTATATGCTCAATGTAGTTTAACCCAGATGTAGTATCTTAAGGGATGTCAGGATATCAGGAGGATATGTTTCTCATGACCCAACATTGGACAGAAAAAATAATTAGTGATTTCTGCTTCTTGGTGTAAAGGACAAGGAATAAGGTAGGACTGGATCTTCTCTGCCTCATCTCATTGTTAACTTTCATAGCCCATAGGTAGAAAAGCTGGCATCTGAATCCAGAGCTTCAGACCTTAGCTTCAGACCCACTATACTTTTCATTGTACCATTAATCCTCTCTGCTGGAATAAAAAAAAAAGCTTGAAAATGCTATTTTTTTATATGTTTGAAATTCTATTTCCTGAGCTACTTGTATTATTCTTAAAACTGCATCTCTTGATTATTTAACCGTCTCAAGGAGATGTATAACAAGTTGGTCTGGGAGTCTCTACTGTATGCTGTCTATGACTTTCTGATAATAGCTTGCATTATTCAAAGAGGGAAAAATGGTTTAGTTTTCCCCTAGTATACATTTTGGAATGTGGATTAGCCTTGATTTTAAATTTCAATTTGATCATTTCTTCAGTTAGATGCAGGAATATTTATAGGCATACCTCATTTTATTGTGCTTTGCTTTATTACACTTTGCAAATACTATATTTTTTTGTTTTTTACAGATTGAAGATTTGTGGCAATCCTGCATTGGGCAAATCTATGGGCACTATTTTCTCAATAGCATGTACTCACATCATATCCATATCACATTTTGGTAATTCTTGTAATAGTTTATTACTATTATATCTGTTGTGGTGATCTGTGATCAATGATCTTTGACGTTGCTATGGTATTTATTTTGGGGAGCCATGAGCAGTACCCATAGGAGATGATGAACTTAATGGACAAATGTGAGTGTGCTGACTACTCCCCTAGTAGGCTGTTGGGCCGTCCCTCTCTGCCTCTCCTCAGGTATCCCTATTCCTTGAGACATAACAGTATTGGAATCAGGCCAGTCAATAACCCTAGAAGGACCTCTAAGTTTTCAAGTGAAAGTAAAGATCAATCCATGCAATAAACTTCATTGTTATCTTATTATAAGTAATTACCAAGCCATCCTAATCTTTGATAATCACCCCCCGATCAGTCAGTGGCCATCAACACGAAGGCAAGACTCTCCACCAGCAAAAAAAATTGCAATTCACTTAAGGCTCAGATGGTTAAATTTTTTTTTTAGCAATAAAGTATTTTTTAAAAGTATATGCATTGATTTTTTAAAGACATAATACTATGAAACACTTAATATAACTTTTCATATGCACTGGGAAACCAAAAAATTTGTGTGACTTGCTTTTATTGCAATATCTGGTTTGTTATGGTGGTCTGGAACTGAACGCACAATATCTCAGAACTGTGGTGAAAATAGACATGGTTATTTTTATTTTCTTATTTTATACTATTATCATAAATGATAAAATTCATATATAGTAGAACATAAAAGGTTATACATGAAACTGAATCTGTATTATACATACTTTGCTTTTCTTTTGTAACCTTGACTCCAATTTATGAGGCAGATTTATAAAATAGGACCATCATTCATTGTGATTCTGCACGTATAAGGATAGTTATAAAATGACTCCTGCTGATACATCCTATTGGAGAGCATAACTTTAGCCCAATGGGCCAGGAGTTGAACTTTCAACCTTACCCCCAGGAAAGATCCTTCTCATTTGTGAGACTTCTATTGGGCTTTCATGCGGAAAATCAGGAGTCATTCAGCAAAATAAGGACAAGGTTGTCCATGAGTGTTTATAAAAAATCCAACAAAGGAATTCTTTAATTGATTAAATTTAAGAAAAATCCAAATGAAAGTTAGTCTGGGACAGGAAGGACCTCCTCTCCTCTTCCTTGGTTCTCTCAGCACTCCTCCTGGAGTAAGTGCCTAGCATAAGTGAATCTCCCAGGTTACCCATTTAGATAGAGCTATCTCTCATGGTCTTAAAGAAGTGAACTATAGATGTGGCAGACACTTGACTTTTGCCTTATAAAGACTGCCCTTTTTTCAATCTTCCTTCTCCTCAAGAGTCCCCTCCCCCCCAAACTCCTACTATACTAATGAAAAAAGCCTCTTCCTCCCTCACCTAGGGATGATCTAGGTTAGTTTCTTCTCTTTCAAAACAGGGTAAAACTACAAATCCCAGGAAAGATTTTGTGGCCAGAGGTTGTTATAATTTTAAAGTATGAAATAATTTTAAGTATGAAATAATTTTAAGTATAAAATAATCATAAAATAATTAAGTATGAATAATTTTAAGTATGAAATAAAAATAAAATAAATATATAATAATAAAAGTATAATTTATGTATAAATAACAGTTTAAATATAAAATAATAAATAAAATAAAAGCATAATAAATAAAATTAAATTTATGTATGAAGTAAAATAAGATATAAAATAATTTAAGTATAAAATAAAGTACAAGATAAAGATGTAATAATTTTAAGCAGAGAGTAATTAAGTATAAAATGATTTTAAGTAAAAAAAATATAATAATTAGTGATAGATGTAACTTTCAAAACTCTCCTGTTTGCTCAGATTCCTTCTGGCCTTCATTCCATTCACTGCTGTACATTTAAAAATTCTTCAGTGATTCTCATTTTTTGTTTTTGAAAAGGAGGGGCAATTCCATCCTTACCCTTCTCCCCTACTCTTATTAAAAATAAAGAATAGAAAAACTCTGTAATAAATATGCTTAGAAACGTATTGCATTCTGTACTTTGAGTCCATCACCTTACTCTTAAGAGGTGGCTAGCCTGTTTTGTTATCAGTCCTATGGAATAATGGTTAGTCATTGTGTCGTTTATTTTTAAGGTGCATTTATTTTGTGGGGTTGTGGAATGAATAAAGGATTCAAGTCCCAGTAGTAACACTACGACAGAGGTGACCTGATACAACTTAACCTGAGTCTTTAAGGAGACCAGGAGTTCTAAAAAGTGGAGGTAAAAGAGAGAATACTTTCCTGGCATGGGAAATCATCAATTCAAAGACACAGAAACAGGAGATTAGTGTCACGTATGATAATAAGCAAGAAAATAAATTATATTAGTATGTAACTACCCTGCACACATGTTTCTGTTTCCATATGTCCTAGATGGTCACTTTCCCATGCTATGTCATCTACTTACACCTACCATATAACTTCTCATTGTTTTTTGGATTATTGAATTTCTGTGATTCACAGCCATATAACATCACCAATAGAATACTGGTATTTAAATATGAAGTTTCGTGGCACAAAACAAACTTGGGATCATTGAATTCCCTGTTTAGTTTTCCAAATGTGATCCAGTCCAATTTCCTACTTAAATTTGGTTCCAGTTCATTGCTGATCTATAACAGGCTTTTCAGAAAGTGTTTTTTTTTTTTTTATTAAGAGCTGCTTTCTTTATTAAACTTTTCCTGGTCCACCTTTCCAGTTGCTGGTTCCTTCTCAGCCCAGGCTGCCTTATATAGTTTCATTTATGCCTAATATGATTTCCTCTTATTAAAATGGAAACTCTTGAAGGGCAAGGACTATTTTGTTGTCTTTGTTTCTCCAGTGCCTAGCATAGTCCCAGGCACACAATGGGCACTTGAGAAATGCTTGCTGACTGATCAATAATGAGAAAATAGCCCTAATAATACATCATATTTGGCATATTAATTAGAAGGACCAGAATTGAAGAATACCTTGAAAGCCTTAATTGAAGCAGAACATTTTTTTAAAAATCCATAAATTAAAAAAATAGAGATAATAGGATGATATTTATTTCAAAGTAAAATTCTAATATATGCTGAATAATTACTTGTATTTAAAGTTCATTTGCACAGATAAGAGAAAATAAAGTAAATTTTAGTGCATTATAATAAAACTATAAAAAATTAGCATTAATTGATATGCTTGTTTTTCTAGTCTTAAAAGAACCAGTGGAAGATCTGAGGGAAGTTGGATTACACACTATGGATAAGAATCACATGGATGAGGAAGCCTGGAGAATGTATGATTTATATCCATGGAGGGACTGCCTCCAGTGATGAAATCACAGATACGTTAAAGTATCTTTCTCTTCCTGTTGTATAGATTGTGATCATTGTGTTCATCTTTTGTTGCTGAAGAAGACCACACCATCAGAGAAATGATGACATGACTTGCACTTGACTTGGTTTTGAGTGAAGGAGGGCTGTGCAGGTCACCAGCCTCACTTCTCTATTGCATGGAAACCTCTGAATGAAAGAATGAATAAAAAGAAAATTGTGAAAACACTGGGGATACAAAGTGGGAAAAGTTGCCTTTAAAAAGCTTACATTCTCATAGGGAAACCAGCATACACATAAATTTATACATGTACGTATATAACAGACATAGAAAACAACATGTCCACATATACGAAAGGTACATATATGTGAATAATAAGTGTAGGCATGTGTGTAGGTACATATATGTGATGTCTTAGGAAAGTATAGGCATTAGGTTTGGGTAGGAGATGGAATGTGGTTTTCAAATCAAGTACTACATAGTCTATGTACACAAGGTACATGGAGGGGAATAATAGGTAAGATTGTTGAGATTATAAGTAATGTTTATATAGTGCTTGAGGTTTTATGAAACACTTTACAAATACGATCTCATTTGACCCTTACAACAGCTCAGGGAAGTAGATGATAGTATTAATCTTATTTTAGAGATGAGGAAACTGACGCAAGCACAAATTAGGTGACTTGCCCAAGGTTACATGACTAGTAAGTGTCTGAGGTAGGATTTGAATTCATGTCTATCTGATTCCAGATATAGCTCTCTATCCATATTACCACCTATTTGCCAAAGGCAGGAAGAGAATAGCTCATAATGAGTTTTAAGGGATATAAAAAGAAGTTTATAACTGATCTTAGAAGTAATGTAGAGTCATTGAGGTTTATTGAATAATGGAGAATTATGGTCAGATCTGCTTTTTTAGGGAAAAAATTTGGATCAGAGTAGGGAGAGATTTGAGGCAGGGAAAATAATTGGGAAACTATTGTAATCATCCTGGAAAGAGATGACAAGGGCTTGACTAAACTGTGTGAGTAGAGAGAATGGGGGGGAAGATATAATGGTTATAGAAAAACTTTAGAGATCGATTATAGATATAGGAAGAATGAGAGTGAGGAAAAGATGACTCTGAGGTTACAAATCTGGACAACTAGAAACATTTCAGTGCCTTTCACCATGATAGGGAAATTTGGAAATGGGTTTGGATCGAAATATAACGACTTTATGCATTAACTTTGAGATGCCTATGACCTATTCAATTCAAAATGTCTTACAGAAAGTTGGTGATCTGGGACTGGAGCTCAGAGGAGAGACTAGTCTGAATTTATTGATCTGAAAATCGTTGCCATGATAACTGAATTACTATTATCTAGTGAGGTCATCAAGTGAGAAAATATAAATAAAGAAGAGAAGACACAGCCAGCCCAATATTAGTGAATGTGGTGTTGATGATCCAGCAAAGCAGACAGGAAGTGTGATCAAACATAGAGGAGGTGAGGGAGGAGTGTCATGAAAACACATAGAGGAGAGAGTATCAATGAAAAGAAGGTGGTCCACAGTATGAAGTATTGTAGAGAAGTCAAGAAGGATGATGAGGACTGAGAAAAGATGCTAAGATTTAGCAATTCAAACTCTCTGGTTAATCACGGAGAAGGTCGTTTCAGTCGTGTGATGTGTTTGAAAGCCAGATTTCAGAGAGCTGAAAGTGAAAGAAGTGAAGGCAATAAGCAATTACTTAAAATGATGTCTATACCAGTGCTGTTTTTCTCATAAGAGACATCTTCATGATTCCAAAGGTCAGAAAGTGAGAACGTTTTTGAATCATGCTCTTTTCTTAGCTTGTGATGTGACGTATAAAAATATTCAAGAGACTTAGTTTCTGGGTAAATCAATCATTTTATTAATCATGCTAGCAGATAATTAACAAAAAGGATCAGGGACACTCTCAAATGCCAAAGATCCCTCATGGAACCCGCTCAATGTTTATATGTTTTGAAAGAATGGGTGTTCCTGAGGGTGAGTTTCATCTCTAACTGGTTAACAAGTAATGGGAAAATGAATATTATAATGAGAGGGAGGTTTATTCTAATGAGAGTCTGTGGGACATGAGCGATCACTTAGTCTTGGTCAAAGAGACTTATTTATACCCATGTCACCCATCTAGGGTAATCTAGACAAAAGGGAGAATCCACTTTTACACAGACCTGTCTGAGTAAAACGCAATGGGCCTGAATCCATCAATTCAACTAAACTAAGATTTCTTTACCCTTTGAACAAATCTGTTTTCCCTCTCATCATTGGCCCTGTACTTTAAAGGTTGCCTGAATAACCTATAAGGACTGATTTATGAATGAAAAAGTAGAAAAGAGGAAAAACCTTAGTCCTAATTCAACAATTGGTTGCTAATATAGAAAGAAATAACAATTTCTCTCAGTGGTTAGAAAGAGGTACTCTCAGGTAGGTTATGGAATCCAGATGTTGTTGATCTGTCTGATCCGACTCTTCTTGATGCCCTTTGTTGTCCACTAGGGTAGTTTGCCGTTTCTTTCATCAGTTCATTTTACAGATGAGGAACTGAGGCAAACAGAATTAAGTAACCTGCCCAGGGTCACACAGCTAATAAGTGTCTGAGGCCAGATTTGATCTCAGGAAAAGGAGTCTTCCTGACTACAGACCCGGCACTCTATCCATTGCAGCCCCTTAGTGCCCAGACCCTGAATAGTATCTCTTACTAAACTCTGGCTGGTTTTTGAGATTCATCCTTTATTTTCAAACAGGGCCCGTGACTTCACTGGTGATGTCTCGACTTGTGTGTGAATTGGATTTAAGTGAAACAGAGTTGCACAAAGTCATAAAACAAACTCTGTCTGTCTGAGTCATCAAAGTCCAGTGGCAGGACAAAAGTCAGAATTGCTGTCAATGACTAACCCTGTTTGATAGACAGTAGAGTGCTCCACAAAGGATTCTAAAACAGTTCAGATGAAAAATAAAATGAATGATATAATACTGATTACTCTATCTGAGCAAAACTTATTCAGTACAGTCTGTCTGCCTTTTAGAAGCTGTTTTGTCTTCCTAATGAAGATGCATTGGGGTAGCCTGGTATGTGGCAAATGATAAAGCCCAAATGTTACAAGAACAGGATGAATAAAATAGAATAGAACTTACTGCTTTGAAATGCAAAAAGATTGGATTTCTATTTTTATACTTGCCTTTTTATTTCTGATGTTCTTTAAAGTTTTTAGCATAATTCCAAGCTTAAAAAGATGCATATCAAAAAAGATATTGGGGAGTGGAAAATGTGGCTGTCTAGTCAAGCAGTATAAACAGACACCCATTGATACAGTTTCATTTAAAAAAATTACTTTCTGGCCCTTTACATTTTCTATTCTCTTCCTTTATAGCTGCCTCTCTCTCTCTCTCTCTCTCTCATTCTCTCTCTCTCTCTCTAACATTCTTGGGCCCACATAAATAGATGTGTAGTCTTTTGTATGCAGAAAGGGGCACTTTAAATGATTGGCCTGTACTGCTAAGTATTGACTTTGGACTTAAATGAAAACAAGGTGTTTGATGTTTTCTTAGAGACTTCAGAGTGATTCTGTGCACCCCCCTGAGATTATGAAGTCATGCCCTGAAGAAAATCAAGCCTGTGAGTTCTTCATATTCAAGAAAAAGCATAAAGTAGTTTAATCTCTAGTTTTGAGCTTTCTTAGAATGAATATGTCACTCTACATGATAGCTTGTATATTTTAAACCCATTATTCTCTTGAAAATACATAAATTTAATCTATATGATTCAGCTCCCATGTCTCAGCACAATTTTTATTTGCATTGTAGGCTGTAATATTTATATTTTACATCTTCTGCAATAGCTTTCCTTTGAAAAGGATGGGGCAGGAAGGATGGAGTTAAGGAGGGGAGGAGAACAAAGAGGAGAAAGAAGAGGAAGAATAGATTTTTGGAAAAAGATATTGAATTTTATTTTGGATAAGGTTAGTTTTAAGCACCTTCAGGATATTCACCGGGTCAAGGGTGGGGAACCTGGGGCCTTGAGGCTACATCTGGACCTCAAGGGCCTCAAGTGTGGCCCTTTGACTGAATCCAAACTTCACAGAACTAATTCCCTTAGTAAAATGATTTGCTCTATAAAACTGTGACTCCCTCTAAAGACCATACCCAAGGACCTAGAAGGCCAGATGTGGCCTTGAGGATGCAAGATCCTCATCCCTGCATTAGGTATCTATTGGTGTAAGAATAGATTATTAAGGAAAAACTGAGACTTAATATGTAGATCTAAGAGTCATCTGCACAGAGATGATAAGCAAGTCCACAGAGGTATATGAGATCATCAAAAGAGAGAATAATTTGGATGTAGGGTCAGACTCTTACAACAAGATGGGAACTCATTGAGTTCCAACCACATCATTTTACAAATGATAAAATCAAAGCCAGTGAAAGAACTCTGGCCCAGAGCGACTTGAGACTCAGAGGATTTGAGTGGAATTCCACCTCTACTCTTGCCTGGGTGACCTTGTGGGAAAATCATTTCAGATTGTTGGGTCTCAGCATCTTTAGTAATGAGGGGTGGAAGTCGATGTTTTCTGAGACTCCTTCCATTTCTAGATCTATGATCCCAAGACTTGAGAAGAAGGTCGAGATGAAACCTGGGTGCACTTGCAGCTAGAGGGCAGAATATGAATGATGAACCACTGTAGAAGATGGGGAAGAGTGGTCAGACAGACAGTGAGTTGGAGAACAAAGAGCAAGAAGTGTCATGAAAGTCTAAAGACTCCTGTACCTTCTCACTTGATGACTTCACCAGCTAACAGTAAAGAGGAAAAGTTTATCCTGGAGGAAACTTACATACTCTGGGAGAAAACAATGACAAATATTACAATGTAGTCAAGGATGAGGATTGAGAAAAGGCAACTGGATCTGTCAGTTAAGAGGTGATTGGTAACTTTGGAGAGGGCAATTTTACTTGAATGATAAAGCTGATGGCCTCTATATTAGATCTCCTCCATGACAGCAATGAACACCTTATGTGAGAAAATGCTTCTGTTTTATGTTTCTCATATTTCTAACCATGTCACTCCCCTGATCTCTAATACCTTTTAGGACAAATACCAATTTTGTTTGACATCTAAAAGCTGGATCCAACCTACTTTTCTAAGCTTATTTGATGATAAATATACACTAGGTGATTTTGAGCAGGAAGGTAATAATGGCTGGGGAGATTTGTGAAACAAAGTCTATATAAAATACAGTCATATTTCTCATAAATCTTATATTCTAGTAGTTTTGTACACAGAACTCCCAAGGTGTCAATGATCATTTCTATGCTTACGATTCACAGATATATTTACCCAGCCCTAACCTCTGTCCTGACATCCAGTCTCATATTACCAACTGCCTCTTGGACCTTTTGAACTGGAAGTCCTATAGATAGCTCAAACTCAATCTATTAAAAGTAGAACCCTTATTTTTTGCTCAAAATCTTCCTCTCTCTCAAATTTTCCTAGTAATCTCAATGGTATCACCATCTTCTTACCTAAGTTTGTAGCCTCAGAATCATCCTTGATTACCCACTCCATTTATCTGTTGCAAAATCTTGTTGTTTCTACCTTTATAACATCTCTGCTATAATATTCCCTTCTCTCACTCATGTAGCTGCCATCCTGTCCTATGCCCTTGTTATTTCATATCTGGACCATTACAATAGCCTTACAGTTGATTTCCTTGCTTCAAACCTCCCCATTACAACATATCCTCTACTCAACTGTCAGGGTAATCTTCCTAAAACAAAGGTATGACCATGTCATACACCTCACCCCAACTTAAAAACTTTAGTGGATTAGAGGATACATCAAGGATCAAATATAAAATCCTCTATTTGTCTTTTAAAGCTCTTGTAGCAGTGAGCATGTTGACACATTCAGGATGGCCTGCTAGCTTGGGTTCTTAGATCTGCTTTTCTAAAAGAAAAGCAACTTAAAAAAATAATTCCTTTATTTTTCAGTTCTTAACATTCACTTCCACAAGAATTTGAATTTAAAATTTTCTCCTCATCTTTCCCTACCCTCTACTCTGGGACATTATGCACTCCCATTCACTCCTTCCTCCAGTTGTCCTTCCTTCTATTACCCACCCTTCTTCCCTCCCCCTTCTCCTCTATTTTCCTGTAGGGCAAAAATAGATTTCTACACTCTATTGTTTGTATAGCTTAATTTCCAGTTACATGCTAAAACAATTTTTAACATTCTTTCTTAAAGTTTTGAGTTCCATGTTCTCTCCCTCCCTCCCTGTCTACCCTCATTGAGAAAACAAGCAATTCAATATAGGTGATACATGTGTAACAATGCAAAGCACTTCCATAATGGTTACGTTGTAAAAGACTAACCACATTTCCCTCAGTCCTATCCTGCCCTTCATTTATTCCATTCTCTCCCTTGACCTGTCCTCCCACAATAGTGCTTGCTTCTGATTATCCCTTTCCCCAATTCGCTGTTCTTGCTATTATCTTCCCTCTCCTATCCCCTTCCCCCCTGCCTTCCTTCAGGGTAAAATAGATTTACATGTCCAGTTGAATGTGCTATTCCCTCCTTAAGCCAAATCCTATGAGAGTAAGGCTCAATTATTTCCTTTCCTCTCCTCCCTCTTCCCCTCCATTGTAAAAACTCTTTCTTCCCTCTTTTATGTGAGATGATTTGCTATATTCTACTTTTCCCTTTCTCTTACTTCTAGTACATCCCATTCAACAGTAAATTTTTTTTAGGTATTCTCCCTTCATATTCAGCTATATCCTGAATCCTGTCTATGTGCAGTACCTTGTCTATATAAACCCTAACCCTCAGATCAATGAACAGAGTTGGTCTATCATCTCCTGCCTCCTGTGACACTTTTCTTCAACCACTTCACCCATGGTCTGGTCTGTGAGCAACTTAAGCACTCTTTTCTGCACAGTATCTGTGAGTACGATTCCCTCCTCACAACCAGCACCAACTCTACTTTGCCAGCACTTCTCCTCACCCCAGGACTGCTACTCAGAACTGAGACTCAGATCAGCCATTCAATTCCCCCAGAGTCTTTAGACCTAATGCTCCAAAAATGGATATTGCTTCTTCAGTGGCTGCTGCCACCCTAGGGCTGGGGCTGGAGTCAGAGTGGCTCTCCTCTCATCCAGGGGAAAGAGCTTTCTTATTGACCTCTGAAGCTGTCTTTGGTGTTTGTGGGTTGAGAAATCTGGGAACTGCAGCTGCCAACCATGACTCTGTGCCCTGGAGCCTATCTGTGATGCGTGTGTGGCCAAGCCTAGGCTGTACTCTGCTCTGAGCCCAGTACTATAGACCTTTCCTGTCAGCCCTCCAGGATGTCTTGGGCTGGAAATTTCTTTCACTTTATTGTTTTGTGACTTCTGTTGCTCTAGAATTTGTTTACAATCATGTTAACAGGTATTTTATGGGTTATGGGAGGAGAGTTAGAGCAGGTCTGTCCTTCTACCCTGCCATCTTGGCTCTACCAAGGAAAACAACTTTTGAGGAGTCAACAGTCTTCTTTAATTACATTCACTAATGGAGGAAATCCAAGTAGAGAAATAAAGACCAACAGACAGGGCTTCCAATGACATGTCTGACCATAAACAGCACATACATCACAGATCAACAGACCTGTTGCTTGTCTGACCATTACATAGGTACATACATATTTTTCCAGAGAGAGAAGTATCAACATCTGAGTTTTCAAAGCTGAGGGACTTCTAAATAGCTATGCAGAGTCTTGTCTGACCAAAGAACAATTCCAATGAGCAAATCTCAAAGCAAAACCTTACATCAGAGTATATATACACTTTTCAGAGCCAGGGGGCATCACAACCTTTGTGAACCAGTGCCTCAATAGAAATTAACAAAAGGTGTGGGCTTTCCTACAAAACAAATCTCCCCTAATCAAGCTTCCCTTAGTGGGCAGGAACATGGACGGACAGAGATCTTTAACTCTCATTAACAAAATTAACCTTACAGCTCTTTACAAAATGGACTTTTCCTATCTCCTTTCCATGTTTGTTACAGTCCATTAGCAATGGCCTTCCTGTTGTTCTTAGAACATAACATTCTTTCTCTAAACTGTGCCTTTTCATTGACCGTCTCCCATACTTACAATACTTTTTCCTTACCTCTCCTTTTGGACTTTCTTGGCTTCCGTTCAAGACAGCTCAAATCTCAATTTTTGCAATAGGTCTTTCCTAGTATCCTTCACTACTTCTGCCTTTGCCCTCTGATTACTTTCCTTCCTTTCTTCCTTCCTTTCCTTCTTTCTTCTTCCTTTTTTCTCTCTCTCTCCTCATATATATACATGTATATGCATGCATATTTGTATATATATGTATACATATACATGTATATTTAGTATGTACATATCTATTTACATTTTGCAAGGGAAGGAAATGTTTTTGCCTTTCTTTGTATCCACAGTACCTGTGACATGGTAAGTTCTTAATAAATGCTTATTGATTGGTTTATATATTTTTGAGTAAATGAATGAATGAATGAATGAAGATAAATTATAAAATTCATAGGCAGCAAAAAGGATTGCCCTTTGAAGAGATTCAGATTTACCAAATAACATTTATACTACTCAAGCAAAAGCAATAATCCTGATAGAGCTACATCAATGACAAAAAAAAATACAAATTAAGTTAAAAAGACAGCTCTGAATACAGACTCTTCAAAACAATAATTCATAATATAGTCATTTTAGATAACTCTGATGTGTGCAAGCAGTTTTGGACCAACAAAAATTTATTTCCTTAAGAACTGCAATTTTTAGTAATGGTCAGATGGGGTGGAGGGAATTCACATCATGAATGGTATGCCAGACAATGATTCATCAATCTGAACAATTTGAACAATGATAACTGATGCATTAGATACTTCACCATAATTTATTAGACATAAAGAGCAATATTCTCTAGCCCCTTAGCCTGTGTTTAAGAATATGTCTGCAAAATATTCAAAATAATTGAAGAGTGGAAACTGTCATCACCACTTGGTTTTGGAATTGAGCTGCCTGATAACGGGTGTCAATGATTTTTAATCAATTTTCCTGTTTGGGCAGAGGCACCTGGAGTCAGAGGATCTTGCTTTGAATCCTGGTGACACTCCTCACTTCCTATCTGACCTTGGGTAAGTTATATAAACCACCCTGAAATTGAATGTTATCTGTAAAATGAGGGAGTTGCATTTATATGGTACTTTAAGGTTTATAAAATACTTTGCACATTATCTCATTAAATTCCTACCAACTCTTAAATTCTATCAATCCTAAGATTTTCAATATAATTTAAAATGATGTGAGGAGTTTTCTTTTTGCTATTTTCATGTTATTTGATTTCTAAACTGAATTATTTAAAGCTCTGATATATATGTAGATATAGACATGCCCATGTATGTATGTATATTATCTTTCATTTTTCCACTTCAATTACCTGCTTGCTATTTGACAAATCTCAATTTTACTATGTACTCTCTTATATTGGGTTTGCTCTTTACGGAGCAAGCTATGAAAGCACAATGGAAATGAGCAACACACTCAATAAACTAGGCTTCTTATGTCAGTCAGATGTTGCCAAAGTGGGACTCAAATTTGGGATCTTGGTGTTATCCTTGGCCACTGACTAACCACTTCCCCATCCAATCAGTTGCCAAATCTCATTGATATTCTTTCCTCAAAATTTCAAGCATATCTTCTCCTCTTGACATGTACCATGGTGTGTATGTGTGTGTGTGTGTGTGTGTGTGTGTGTGTGTTTGTCCTTTGTTGTTGAAGAAGATCATGCCATCAGAGAAATGATGACATGACTTGCACTTAACTTGGTTTTGAGGGAGGGAGGGCTGTGCAGGTCACCAGCCTCACTTCTCCTCCAGAGCCATCTGAATCCAGTGACCTGATATTCATCAGGATGACTGGAGATGATTCAGGATGAGGGCATTTGGGGTGAAGTGACTTGCCCAAGGTCACACAGCTAGTAAGTATCAAGTGTCTGAGGTGAGATTTGAACTCAGATCCTCCTGACTCCTGCACTGGTGCTCTATCCACTGCACCACCTAGTTGCCTCTCATGGCATCTCTAGTTCAATTCAGAATCTCCTATCATTCATACTAGGGCAATAGCTTCCTAATTGATCTTTCTGCTTTTTTATCTTTCCCATTCTTGACATATCCTCTGAATAACTGCTAATAACCTAATCTTATTAACTATAGGTCTAACCATGTCTCTCTATTCAAGAGACTTCAGGGCTCCCTCTTGCTGTTGGGACCAAATATAAACTTTTTAGATGTTTTTAAAGTCCTTTGTTGTTTGATTCTAGTCTATTTTTCTAAACTGGTTATACATTACTCTCCTCCTGCATTCTAGGATCCATCCAAACTGGCCTCCTCAGATATGAAATTCCATGCCTTCCCTCCTATATCTCACAATGCATAGACTTACTTGAAATTCACTTCTTTCTTATTCTTGGAACCCCAATTTTACTTTATTGGAACCTTAATCTTAGAATCTTTTTAAAGTCACTTTGTATGTATTTTTAACATCTCTTGTATTTACTTATCTGTGACCATGTTATATCTCTCCAGTAGAGTATAAATTCCTTGAGGGCAGAAATCATATCTCCCCCTCGAATTTGTATTCCTCAGTGTCCAGCAGAATATCTGGGATATCATAGGTACTTGTTAAATGTTGATTGATTGATTGATAAATTGATAAAAAAAATACCTTACCTTGATATAGATATCTTGGGTTCACCAAATTTTTCAGTTCAATTTGTTTGTTGTTGATGCATAAACACGACCTTAGTGCATATTCAGATATTAGCAGCTCCACTGAAATTGCCAACAAGGACACCAATTAGTGCAAATTGTAGCAGTGATTGTAATGAGAATTTGTTTAGAAAAGACTAGATACTGCCAATTTGTTTCACAAAATCTCCTGGTGCATATAATGATGCTCAGTGAGTACTGGCCCAGATAGGAGAAGAAAAAGTAGAATTTTATAAACCCATTTTTACCCGTGTATTCATTTTTCATGGCACCACTAACCATGCCTTTGACAAATTTTTATAAGCCATATTTTCTTTGTGTTTTACATACAGGATATTACCTTCCTTCCATCTCTGATATTCTGTGTATCTCTGCTTCTGTATGGTTTGGAAGATAGGAGAAAAACCATGACAGTTTGGGGTCTGAGAGAAGGAACTGAAAAGCAAGGGTATAATCAAGTGTCAATTGCTACAGAGAAATCAAAGACAATGAGGAGGGAAGAAATTGAGCTAATCATTAGGGGCCTGGGAATAAGCTACCTTACTACACTGGTGAAGATGGAAGCAAGATTGCAAGAGAATAAAAAAATAAGTGAGTAGACTCCAAGAATAGATCACTTTTTTTAGAAGTTTGACAATGGATAGTAGGAGTCAGATGAGATGGTAGTTTAAGTTGAAACCAGGGTTGAGGAAAGAGGCTTCTAGGGTGGGGAAGACCTGAATGTATTTGTAGACTGAGGGAAAACCTCCATGAGAAAGGAAAAATTCAAAAAAGGAGAGAGAGAGAGAGAGAGAGAGAGAGAGAGAGAGAGAGAGAGAGTTGAAGATACATGCATACATGAAGGATTGGAGATGAGGGTCCAGAAGGAAGGCTTAGCTTTGATAATGAGGAGGGAAACTTCTTCAGAGATCAGAGGGAAGGAAGAGTAAAAAGGAGAGGAGGAAAGGGATATAAGTTCAGTATTAGTCAAGACCATGATACAAAACCATAAAAGCTCATGAGATCTCAGGCTGCATCAAGAGAAGCATAGGTTCCATGTATAAGAAGGTGAGATTTCAGTATTCTGCCCTGGTGAGATTACATCTGTAGTATTATGCTCAGTTCTAGATACTAGATTTAGAAAAAACATTGGTAATCTAGTGAACTGCCCGAGAAAGACACCCAGGAGAGAAAAAGTCCTTGAGTTCATATTCATGTGAAGATTATTTGGATGCACTGAGAATATTTAGCTGGGAGATACAAAGATTCATAGGGGAGGGTGGGGCATTAGTGCAGTATTCCCTCTGTAATATTGCTCAATTCAACACTCACAGTTTGATAGGTTGAGTCCTTTGAAGTCAGTTACTACTTTCATAGGTTCTTGGATGCTTTTAATTGGAACTATATGGCTTATGAACCTCAACTGGTATGCTTTCACTTTACTGTAATTCCAGAAGACAAATTTATTTTCAAAAAAGATATTTACTTAGATGGAATAGTAAGAACAGTTGCTGCAAGACATTTTCCCATAAACCTGGGACACATCCACTCACAAATATATGCAATATCCATAGGAAGAGTAGATATAAACATAGAGTACAAGGATAGTGAGACACACATGGAGAGAACACATGTGGCCAAGGCAATTCTACTAGGAGGTCAAATTAAACCCACCTCTTGGGATTGTGCAAACGATGAATCCAGAACAAACGAGAGATTTAAAACAATAGTTTTATTTAGCTTATAATGATATGGTTGTTCAATACAAAGCAATGATACATATTGGTAGTCTTTTGTCTGACCCTGGTTAGAACTCACCTCCCCATGTTCTCCCTTTACCCTAATGTTGATTTAAATAAACTCTTAATGATGACTAACATAACCTTTACAGTATAGAAGACTTTGAGCTAGGTCTGAGAAAGCACTGTGTTCCCTGCATTGTATGATGCCTATGTCTGCAAAGTTGTTAAAAACAATTTTACTAGTGCAAAGCTTCTGTTATATATGAAACAAAGAATCTTTTGCATTCTAACTGCCTGTACAGCAAGGGGCTACTACTGCCCATCAGCCTTCTCCAGCCCCACAGTGGCTTATAGTTTCATGTGCTTTATAGATTGAGGACTTCTTAGATATTATATCTATACCACAACTTAGGAATTCAGATCTACCCTGGACTTGCTCCCTCCTTTATCATGTGTCTAGGTATCAACATAACTTTCTTTCCTCTGCTCACAAGGAAGAAGGAAGGGAATGTGGAGGTCACCTATGTATTTTCTAGTTGAAAAAACTGAAACCAAGAGAAGGGAAGTAGTTATACCAAAGCCATGTAGGTTGACTAGCAGTAGGACTAGGTTTTTAAAACTAGTATAATAACTCCAGATCTATAGCTTTTTTTTTTTACCACATATATAGGCAGGAGGTGGCAGCAGGGCAGATAACATGATAAATTCAAGGCAATGACCCATCTGAGGGCCAACGCTCAAAATGAGCTGAAGCTCGCAAGGAAATCTAAGCAGATCATTTTCCTCCACCTTGGCCTAACCACATCTAAAGAAGTTTTAAGTTCTGAGCTCCAGTGTTAAGAAGGACATTGGTAATTTGGATAGCATCCAGGATGATGAAGGGCCTTGTGTCCATGAAGCTCACTTAGTAGAATTGAGAATATTTAGCCTGGAGTAGAGATGATTCAGAGGAGACACAATAGCTCTTTAAAGTATTTGGAAGGTAGTCATTGTGGGAGAGGCTTTAGATTTTGTATAGTTGGTGGAAGTTGCCAAGAGCCAATTTAGGTTTAATGTTAGGGAAAAGTTTTGTTTTGTTCTGTTTTTTCAAACAATAGGAACTCTCCAAAAGTGGCATGAATGGGCAGCCTTGAGAATTGGTAGGTTTTCCCTCCTGGAGGCTTCAAGCAAAGAGTATTTTATTACTTTTTTATGAATGTCATAGTGGAGACATACCCCTTCTTACTCCAAAATTCAGTGGCTGTCTGAATATGGACTCAGAATGACTAGCAGGAGTATGATAGAGTAGTAGAATGTAAGAGTTGGAAGAGGCTTCAGAAACTATTGTTTCTGAACCCCTCATCCAGAAGCAGCTGCTGTTTGGTATCCTAGAAATGAATCTTTCAAGCTATATTTGCAAACAGAGATTCTAAGCATCAGCCGTTAATGATTTAAAAAAAATGAGTAGGAAAACACAAGAGGCAGAGTAGCAGAGTGGCTAGAAAGCTGGCCATGAAGTCAGGAAGACTTGGATTCTAGTTTCCCCCCTGATTACACACACACACACACACACACACACACACACACACACATCTCACATGTATACATATACATACAGATAGACAAGATAGTATGCTGGACATGTCACTGAAGATCTCAGTGCCCTTGAGTACTATAAATGCAGAAAGGGTGCTAATCTATAGTGATAAAAGAAATTCCATGCTGTCTATGCTGGGAACTCTTTAAATGGATAAATCGTGGGTGTGGTTGAAAATTATGCACACACACACATATGTTGTTCAGTCATTTTTCAGTTGTGTCTGATGCTTTGTGACCCCGTTTGGGGGTTTCTTGGCAAAGATACTGGGGTATTTTGCCATTTCCTTCTTCAACTCATTTTACAGATTGAGGCAAATAAGGTTGCCAGCTAGTAAGTGTATGAGGCCAGATCTGAACTCAGAAAGAGACGTCTACCTGACTCCAGGCCCAGAGCTCTAGGCACTATACTACCTAGCTGCCTACACACACACATACTTCATATGTTGTAATATATAAATACATACATTTACATAGGTTGTGAAATATAAGCTATATCTCTGTATACATATATAGCTTATACTTGTATACCATTCTCTTAGGTAATATAGCACTATTTAGTGGAAAGAATACTTAATCTACATCAGAGGACCTGGGTTCCAATTTTGGTTTTGATATATCCTACCTGTTATTTTCTGTTTGCTGTCTGCCTTTCAGCTAGATGTGGTTTTATTTAGTTCTGTCTCTTGCCAAACTTTCTTTAAACTGATTTTTTCCTTCACTACTCTCCTCTGTTTATGAGGCAATATTGCTCATATTCTTCCAGTATCCTTTTCAGAAAATTATACAGATTAATTTACATTTTAAATAAGAATTGCATTTAATTGCCATATTTCTCTTCTTTGTAAGTTGTGCTTGCTAAGGAGATTTGAGATTCGTTTGCTCTCATAGTTGTGACAATACTTTATATTGATTAAAATATTCCATAAAATTATTATGCCATGCACCCATAACTAATATTTCAACATCGAACGCTTGTTTCACTAGTTTAGAATGAAGCTTTTTCAATTATGTACCCTATCTTCTCATTTTCTGGGTTTCAAGACCACGTTTCCTCAACTGCTGACTCATCTTGGAACTTCTTTCAGTGCCTCTTTGTCCTAGAATAGCCTAACACCATTGCAATCTGCTCCCCCTCTTATGTTCCTCCACAAGGGCCTAGCCTCACGTCCCTCCCTTCCTCTGACATTTTCCCATTGCTGAGTTCCTTCTGAATTCTTCATTTTCTGTCTGGCCTGCTTTTGTTACCCTCCTAGCCCTTTTCATGACTTTCTGGAATTCAAATCATGCCCCCTGTGCCCGATACTTTCTTCCCTCTTCCTTTTCACTGTCCTTTTCAACTCCCTTTTATGCGTTGTCTTCCCCTGTTAAACGTATAAGCTCCTTGAAGAGGATGGTCTTTCTTTTTACTTGTAATTGTATTCCCAGCACTTAGCACAGTGCCTAGCATAGTAAATACTTGATAAATATTTGTTTCCTTCCTTTCTTTTTGTATCCTTCCTTCCTTCCTTTTTCTATATTCCTTCTTTCCTTCCAATTTTCTTAGTCTTGTAATATTAATAGCTTTCCCATCTTTAAATAGTTTGAAAATTGATTCTTAAATGTCCTTACCTTTCCTTTTCTCCTTGTAGCACAAAATTCCACTGTGTATAATTGATGTAACAGCTGCTTTTGAATGTTGTTTGCTTTAGGGCCATTCCTATTCCCTCTATTCTCTATTCAGCTGTTGGTCTGTCCACATAGAGGTCACTGACTCAGTAATAGCTCCCACATCAGGAACATGTTGTTCCCTGTCAAAGTATAAATAATCTTAATTTTTTTGGATTATAGCTTTTTACTTGCCATTTTTGGCACCTTCCTTGCACTTGGATGCATGATATGACCAATACTGTCAAATATGCTTCTCCAAGGAGAAGCTCTAAAGTATCCTTCCATTTAGCCATAACTTCTCAGAAATAGAGAATCACAAAATTAGAAAGGACCTCAGCAGTTATCTACTACAATTGATACCCCAAAGGAATCCTCATTACAACAGACAAATGATCATAAAGACTTGGCATGAAGACCTCAAATGAGAACAAACCCACCACTACTCAAGGCAGATAGCTCCATTTTGGACAGCTCCAATTGTCATGCAGTTTTTCTTGACAGCAGATGTCTTTAAAGTTTCTACCTTTTGCTCATGCTTCCATCCTTCAGGGCCACACAGAACAAAATTTATTGTCTTCCACATGACAGCCCTTCAAATCTTTAAGACAGTATCATGTTTCCCCCAGTCATCCCTAGATTAAACATCTACAATTCCTTCAATCAATTTTCATATCACCTAAACTCAAAGCCATGTATCAGTTTGGTAGCCCCTCCTTGTTTGTCCCTTGATTGAATGTCAGTGCTAAATGTTTCTCTTTGAAAGAGCAGCCCTGAAGGTCTTCCTCTCCCAGCTTGAATTTTTTCTTCTTTTTTCCTATTAAAGGGGCCATCCCTTGACTCATTTCTTAAAGAGGCTTCTTCACTGAATGGGCTTACCTCCCTCAAAGTGAGAACCTGAAAAGGCCTTAGCCTAAAAGGGCCAGGGTCTCTCATTGCCTCCTGGGCCATTTCTAGTTATCCTGATGAATATCTGGCCACTGGACCCAGATGGCTCTGGAAAAGAAAGTGAGATTGGTGACCTTGCACAGCTCTCCCTCGTTCAAATCAAAGTCAGCTGTAAGTCATGTCATCATTTCCCTGATGTCATGGTCCTCTTTGAAAATAAAGGACAAACACAACAACCGTCTTGATTATCAACAACCTTTTTAAACTGTGGCATTCAGAACTGAATACATAATTCAGATGTAGTCTCATCTATCATCTATCTATCATCTCCTTAATACTGGAAGCTATGCCATTCTTAATGAGGCTCCAAATTACATTAGCTCTTTGCGACTGTAATATCACACTGCCAACTCATATTGATCTTATAGTCCATTGCAATTCAATAAAGATAAATATAAAGTATTATTTTTGAGTTAAAAAAATCAACTTCACAAAAAATGGGGAAGCATAGTTAGCAGTTTGTCTTAAACATTCTGGATTTTTTAGTGAAGTAAATGTACTATGTAGAGAGAAAGAGAGGATAGCTTTTGCAGCAATCTGTCAGAGGAGAAAGCAGTGGTCAAGATTAAGGAGCCTGGTCTTAATGAGAAGGCTTATGCCTTCTTTAGAAAATGGAGCAAATGAGAAAATAATGGGAGGCGATGTCAACGGCTTTAGAAATGTAGAATGGGAGAGAGGTGGTAATTTGTGGCAAATAGACTCTACTTTCTTAGCAAAGTGTAAAGTGAGACAGTATGGAAAGAGATTGGCAGGGAAGATTGAAGAGAAGAGGTTCAAAAAAGCCTTGTGGGCAATGTAAGAGAGAATCAATTCTGGTGGAGTAAAAGGACTGCCATTCTTCATTGAGGGCCCAACAGACATGAGATGTAATAACTTTGTGGTGGATCCAGTCTGTATGACTTTCATCAGCCACACATGAACAAGAGAGGAGGAGGCAGATGGGAGGAATAATCCAGGGTTGAGATCTGGCAAGACTTGAGCTGTAATAGGACAAGAGGCAAAGGGATTCTGAGGATTTAATCTATATTTAGTTATCTCATTAGATCTCTGTACATACCTCGTGTGCGACATCTTCTGAGACCTTGTGGGGTTCATGTTATGCTCAGCAAAGCTAAGTGAGACTGATTAATTAACTAAGTCAAATTTTTCTCTGAACCCTGTACAAAGGGTCAAAACTAACAGAAGTACTGGAAAAGTCTTATAATTCAATTTGACTCAAAATGCAGTAAAGTATGCATCTTGAGGATGCTGCTGCTGAGGTACTTCTGTGTATGCCCCTTATGCATACACACATGTTTGTGCTTGTATTTATCTAGGCTACATAAAATAAGGATATCGACTATATGCATATGTATGTAAGTATATATATATGTATATATATACACACACGTGTATGTGTGTGTGTGTGTGTGTGTGATCTTCAGCTCTCTATTTCCAGATTTTTTTTAAATTTTATTTTCTTTGGTAGGTATCTGGATTCATTTCAACTGACTAGAGAAGTAGGAAGAAACTTCCTTTAAAATTGATTGGGGAATTGTCATCAATGAATAGTGTAATTAGTAATAGTCTGTGATATTTGATCTCAAAAGACCCACTCCCTCTAGCTTTTTTCTTCATTCTAGTTTATCTTTGTGGCTGTGATTTGTTGGCCTCTCATGTGTAATAGTAATATGTTTCTTCTGGCATTTGTTGCAATGACATAGTTATTGAATTAGCAGTGTATTTCTTCAGCTGGTTTTCTCTGAATTGTAGTTGCATTTAAATCTCATTTCTCGTTCTCTAGGCACAATTTTAAAAAGGAAAAAAATTCATTACATGCTGTGTACTGTTACCAAGAACTAAGAAGCCAAAACTTATTATCCTACCAACACAAAGGGCTCTATTCACTGTAGTCCTCAGAGTCTCTTCTGTTATAAATTACTACCCAGAGTGGTAATTTTTAACCCTTTCATTCCAGGAAAAGAACATTTAGTGATCTCCAACAGAAAATGCACTAAATTTAATGTGTTCATTTCAGTTAATCCATCGATCAGTAAGCATTTATTATACCTCTACTCTGTGCCAGGCAACAAGTGAGGTGTTGGTGAGATAAACACAGAAATGAAAAATTGCTTCTGTCCTCAAGAAGCTTACAGTCTAAGTAGATAAAGACAACTTGGACATATAGATAGGTACAAGGCAGTTTGGATTGAAAGGCATTAATCTTGGTGGCAGTGGGGGTGAGGAAATCATGAAAGGCTTCCCATAGAAGGTAGGAGGAGTTGAGCCTTATAGGAATGTAAGGATTTTGAAAGATGGTGGTGAGGAAGTAGTGCATGCCAGGTATGAGGAACAAACAAGGGAAGGCACAGAGGCTGAGGATAAAATAAGAGTAGTAAGAAGATTACTGGACAAACTAATGATCACAAAGAGTCTCAGTTTCCTGGTTAGAAGATTTCTGATGACACAGAGCGCAATGCTAGACACGTGGGTGTAGCTAAACTTCCTTAGAATGGAAAAAGATGGAATTTTTGGCACCACATACTATACAATAATGTGACTGCTGCCATAGTCTCCATTTACCAGTCCCATGTAATTGCATGTTTATATTAGGATGTGGGTTAATTGTGGTATATTGTGTGAGGCAAAATGAGGTTCCAGTCAAACTTGAACTCTCCTAAAGAGTTGTGGTTAAAATTCTGGGAGTAACTAGCAATTTTTCCACCTGGAACAAGTGGCACAAAATAGGTCAAGAGATCCTCAGTTGACCAGAATGGGGTGGGGAGGAGCTAAGCCCATTACAAGGTATTAAGCTTAGTTGTTAGTAAGTCAGTGCTAAAAGATGGCAAATACTGAAAGTGTTCTCTGAATTTCCACATGCTAGGGACATAGCCTCAGTAACCCAGCCTAATTATGGCTCTTCTAGGTAAAATTGTACCTTTTATACGTAGATGAGAGAAAGGTGAGGCCAAAGACAGTGATCTCCCATTTCTGGAAACTTTTATCTCCTGTATACTATCATCATAATAATTTACCTTGTTTGTACAGGTCATCTATCATTCGCTTTCAGACATAATATTTTAATTTACTAATAACTAGCATTTATATAGTATGTTAAGGACTGCAAAGTTCTTTAAAACAACGCTGTGAGGTAGGTGCTATTATCAGCCCCATTTTACAAATGAGGAAACTGACAAAGAGGTCATTTGACTTGCTCAGAATTACACAGACAGTAAATATACAAGGCAGCATTTGAACTTATTTACTGACCCAGTTCTGTCCGTCGTGCTACCAGCTGCTTATATGTCATTTTTTTTCAGAAAGATTGTGTCCACTGCTAGGTCCTGGATATATTAAAACACAGAAACATCCACAGCTAAATGAACCTTTATTATAAAAAAATATGAATCTTGACCTTTAATGATTGTATATTAGGGTGAATTTGATCTCCTCTTAGTTTTATTTTTGCTCAGTCCTAGGGGATGTAAACAAATTGAGGTGAGCCTAGGCAGATGTCCAGAGTCCTGAATCATTCTTGTCCTTTAGGATTCTCCAGGGATAAGGGAGATCTATTTCAGGACTATGAGTGAATGAATGAAGCAAATTGAGCTAAATACAACCAAGAATTTGAAAATAAAAGGGAACAGCCTTTGACTGTCCAGGACAGAATGTGCCAGGTGACATTATATTTGCCCAGTATCCAATTTTACCTTTTGGTAGTGGATGATTAAAAAGATAAAATCACTCCAAAACCTGATTTAGATTTCTTGCCTTGATGTTTTCCAAGTTTGGGCTTTGGAGTGGGAAGTTGCTATGAATCTAAATATGCTTCTTCCTTAGAGCAAATCATTCAATTCTCTGCTAAATTCACTCATATGTAGGCTCCCACAGATCCTATTTCTCTCTGTTTTGCTCACCAAAAATATCAGTGACAGCTTTTGTAATTAGTTTCTTTTTTTTTTCTAAGTGGTTACAATTCTTATGAAATTAAATTTGAATATTTATAGTCTTTTGGGATTTCTTTTTTAAAAAAACTTATCAAGTATAAAGTAAAAATTTGTAATGCCTCATTTAGCCTTGCTGAAGAAAATAAGAGATATTAAAATATTTTGAACTGGAGGTTGAGAATGACAAAAAAATTCTCAGATACTGACTACTAATTATGCTTGTGTTTAGCATCAATAAATCAGGAGGGGTTAAAAAGCCATTAAACTGAATTTAACCTATAGGATTTTCCTCTGGACAATAAAGGTTCCTTTGTTTGGTTATGCCATTTAAGTCAACAAAACCTGGTTCCCAAAATCTGTGATGTTTTTTAAACTAAAATAAATCAAAATGATCTTTGGAGCTAAAAATAAAAATCCTCAAAGAACCATGTTGTATGAAATGTAACAAGACTACAGATTAGAAAACCAAGGTGAAGACTTGTTATTATTTACTCTTATGCCCTGATTCCACTTGTTTTATGTATTTTTTATAATTTCATACTCTTGTTGTACATTCCCAGGCAAACCTTCACTGCTATCCATCTCTTATTCATCTCTCAGTGATCCTCAGAGAGAGGCAGTGTGGCTTTGGTACAGCAGATTGGCCTTGGAGTCAGTAAGTTCTAGGTTCAAAGTCTGCTTCTGACATATTGTCTGTATGCCTATACATCATTTGACTTCTCATTGTCCTCAGGTTTCAGACTGTAAATTACTAATGAGATGCTGATCTTCATTGGTGAATGGAGTTCCTACATGAGGAATTCTCAACTATATGGTTGTGTGTGTGTGTATGTGGTGGGATATGGTTCACATTGTGATCTGTATGTCAGCTAGTAAACCTTTCTCTATTACTTATTTTTTTTTTTGAGAATGTGTACCTTACTGAAGCATCCTCAGCTCCATACCTAGCAGAAGTGTTGGGGTCTGGGTCTTATTATATACTAATGCATTTCATGACCTAAATACCTTAGGACATATTTTAAATTCATAGACACACACTCATAGACAGCAACCAGTAGCATCTTTTCCCAGATACCTACAATTTACCAAAGACATGAAGAGTTTAAATGCCATGGAAGGGAATCAAACTAATATAGGATTAAATGAATAGATGGGCATCTGAGACCTCTATAGATAGGTTGTCTGTCTCAGGTTCTTGACCTTGTCTCATTATTCTATATATGAAATGTACTAAATTGGTGCTTCATCACCACTGACTTTCTATATGGTGCTGCTTTCAAACATATCTCAGAAGGCAGCTGTCTCTAGGTTGCTGGCTGACATTTTCCCATGTCTGTGCACAGACTTTCTATGTAACAAATCCCTGTGTGCTGTTTATCTACTCTTGTTTTCATGATTATACTTAGTAGTTCAGCTAGTAACAATCCACAAAAACTGTTTCAACTCTCCTAAAGTCCCAGCATTTTCTTTATTCTGAGCCAAGGACCTCATTTGTTTTCCTGAGAGAGCTTAGTTCATCTAACATGTTACTTCAAGACTCCTCTTCCCTCTTCATAAGTTCATTTATTCCATAAAAATGTATGAAGCACTTATTGTAGTGCCCTATATTTAACTCTGATCAAGTTGTTGGTTTGGTTTTTGGCTAGCACCTATGACTTGTGATTTCTTAATCCTCAATCCATATAGGTCCTCACTCTCTCTGAACTTCATAGTCTTAGAATTGTCTGGGGTCCCTGAAAGGTTCTTCTTTTTCAGGGTCCACAAAACTAGTGTTATACATCAAAGATGTATAACTGGTCTTCAAGACTGAGGTCAACTCTTTATCTACTATTCCAAATTGATGCTGATTGGTGAGCATACAAACATAAGGCACAATGCTAACCTTCAAAGAGTATGAAATTTAGTAGGGGTAAAATGATATGAACATAAATGAATACAGTACCAATTACCAGGAATACAACACACTATTAGACCAGATAGCAGAGCAATCATTGTCTGCTTAGAGTGAGGGTGGTGGGGAGTCAGGGAAAATTTCTTGAGACAAGTGACTTGTGACACCTCAAAACTCTCTCCCTATTAGAGGAAGGGGTGGGTCCTCCTCCTTGTCACACCTAATCTGTCCAGCTGGAAATCAGTCTCAAAGGTCATCAGTGACATGTGGATCATTAAATTCAGAGGCCTCTCTCATACTCTCTTTGACTTTTTGAAGCATTTGACTGAAATAGCCAATCACTTCTTGATGCTTTCTCTTTTCTTTTCTGGAATGGTGTTGATCTGATTTTCTTCCCATTTATCTTAACATTCCTTTTCTGTATACCTTTGCAATTCCTTTTCCTCCTTGTTTTACCTACGTGAGTCATTCTTAACGCATTGTCCTTGACCTTGACCATCTTCTCTTTTCTCTTATACTCTTTCTACTGTCAATCTTAACCAGTCTTATGGCTTTAATATTAACCTTCATGAAGATATTCCTATCAATGGAATTGAACACATGGTATGGTGGAATGAATGATGGCTTTAGAGTGACAGGAAGCCAAATTCAAATCTTACTTCTTCCTCTTATTTATGTGGGTGATTTTGGCCAATTCACTTAACTTCTCTGGGCCTCAGTTTCCTCATCTATAAAATGAGAAAGTTCTCAAGTTTCTCTAAATCTGTGACTCTATATCAACCTGCTAATCACTTAGGCTCAAAAACTTGGAATTATCTTTGGTAATATCTCCTTTGTATCCCAACAGTGTCAGTTACTAAATCCTGTCAATTCCACCTTTATGGTATCTTTCATCATTATGTTCTCTCTTCTGTTGCTCTAGGTGCTATTCTAATTCAACCCCTTTTGCATGAATAACCACATTAACAGATTATTGAAGGAATCATATAACGCCCATAATCTCTTGCTCTTTCACTTTACTCTTTACACCACAGACAGATGGATTTTTGCTAATATAGAACTCTAATAGTTACCTTAGTTTTTCATCTGTAAAACAGGGGAAAACACCTGAAATGTTTAGCTCAAACAGTTGTGAGAATTAATTGAAATAATGTACATAAAATGCTTTGCAAACCTTAAAATTAATCATAAATGTCAGTTTCTTTTTCTTCTTCTCCTCCTTCTCCTGTTCCTGCTTGTTCTTGTCATTCTCCTCATTACCATGGGCATTAATCACCAAATAAAGTCTACATTCCTTAACCTGACATTTAAGACCCTCTGCAATTTGATTCCAACCTACCCTTCTAACTTTATCCAATAATATCTCCCCTTGTATACTATGAGCTCTATCTAAACCAGATTACTTCACATTACTTAAAGCCTCCATGATTTCCTGACTGTTCCTTTTCCTATGATATTATTCTCTAAGCCTGCAATACTCTCCATTTCTACCTTTAGAAATTTTACCTGTTCATCAAAGCTCAGCTCAGGGACTACTTTCTCCATGAAGGCTTTTTTAAAAAATTAAATTTATTTATTTATTTAACTTTTTAGATTCATTTTCACAAAATTTTGGATTCTAAATTTTCTCCCCATTTGTCCCCTCCCCCACTCCCCAATACACTGAGCATTCTAATCACCCATATCACCAATCTGCCCTCTCTTCTTTCATCCCCCCTTCCCTTACCCCATCTTCTCTTTTGTCCTGTAGGGCCAGATAACTTTCTATACCCCATTACCTGTATTTCTTATTTC
>CM053771.1:119992706-120018665 GCA_028658325.1 Potorous gilbertii
CAGGGCTTTTGGGGGCTGGCCTGGCTGCTATTCAGGGTAAGATTAAATCAGGTTCTCAGGTGGGGGGCAGGGCCCCCTCCCAGGCTCAGTTCCCTCAGGGGGTTTATGCAGAGACCTTCTGTAATGGAGCTGCTACTGAGCTCCTTCCTGCTCCGGGAGCCTCTGGCTACCTGCTGCCTCTGCCTCCTGAGGGACCCTGAGTTATGGAGACACTCTGCTCCCCTCTTGGCCAGCCCAGAAGTCTCTCTCACTGACCTGCAGTGCTTGTGGGTGGAGGGACCCCTGTGGCCACCAGAGATTCTGTCCCTGAAGCCTGCTCAGATCTGCTCCTCCTGGGGCTGCATGGCCAAGGTAGGGCTGGGTTCCACTCTGGTCCCATACGTGATGGATCTTTGGTGAGGATTTTTCAGGTCTTTCTGGAACAGAAATCTCCTTCACTCTGTTGTTCTGTGGCTTCCACCACTCCAGAATTTGTTAGTAGTTCTTCTTTACAGATATTTTATAGGCTGCAGTTTTGGAGCTAGCATAAGTGTGTCTTTCTACTCTGCCATCTTGGCTCCTCCCTCCTGAAGGCTTTCTTATTTCTCCATCTCAGGGAACTCTCCTTGCCTCCTCAATCCTCTCTTTAAACTTTTTTTCCTCCCTTTTCCTCTTCCTCTTCCTTTCCCACATTTCTCTCACAAAGAATACAATCCTTAGATGTGTGACCCTGGGCAAGTCACTTAACCTCTCTCAATCTCAATTTTCTGGTCTGTAAAATGGAGATAATAAAGCCTATCTCACAGGGTAGTGGTAAGGATGACATGAGAAGATATATGTAAATCATTTTGCAAACCTTAAAGTGAAATACTATGCTTCTTCTCATTTTGCATAGTACATTGCCACAGTCTCTTATGGACTTAACACAATCTGTTTTTTAGTATAGTTATTTGTGCATGTCTCTTACTCTCTCCTGTAAGGCTTCAATCTTGATGGAAGAAACTGTATTTCATTTGTCTTTGTACTCTATTTACCACCTAGCATAACTCCTTGCATGATCTAGGCACTCAGCAAATGTTTGTTGTATGAATAATGTACTTTATAAAACTCTGGTAATGCTCCATGGTATTGTGCATGACTGCATTATTAAATGAGATTGATTATGACAGATGTGACTGATCCCTGACAGCAGAGCAATCAATCCTAGCTACACAGTGTGGAATAAAAATGATTTTAATTCAGGGAAGTATTTGAGTTAGGAACAGAACAGTAGCATGTTTAAGTAGGATCTGAAATCATCTGGACAAGGATGCATCATTGGGCAGTTTTAAAGAGCAGGACTCTAACACATCTAAAGGGCTGGGGATTCATCAGTGTGGTTACTTTCTCCCCCTGCCCACTTTAGAAGACAGCTTTCATGAATAGCAGTAGAAAAACCAAATCACCTAATGTCCACCTTCCTGGTGAGGAGTTACTTCTTTCTAACTCCATGATGGTTTTTGGAGGTTTGAATACTTGGTATTGATGTAAGAAGGTAATATTTATCAGATAGGCAGTTATTTGAAGTAGAGATAAAAGTAGGTCAAACTGCTTGAGGTAGGAAATGTCAGCTAGCTATGAAGATAAACCCACAAATAGCATGGTACACTAGAACATGAACTGGGTTCAAATATCGTCCCGCACACAGCCTTTGGCAAGTTGTTTTTACTTCCCAGTTTCCTTGGTATCTTCATCCATGAAAAAGAAACTTCATTTTTCTCAAGTGTAGAAGGAGAATAGTAATGCTAGTATCACCTACCTGATGGGATTGTTGATATTAAGCATTTAAAAGCCATAGATTAATACGCAGTAAGATGTCCCAAAAGTCTTAGTACAATTTTAAGCTCTAATAAAACTTTTGGGACATGGGGGTGGGTATGTGAGTGTGTGTGGGGGTGTGGGGGTGTGTGGGTGTAAAATATGTGAGTTTTTCAATACTTAAATCCTCCAGGAAGTGGATCTATATTATCATTAGTGTGAGTATTCCATCCAAGAATGTGAAATATAACCCATCTATGCCTTCCCATCCTGTGTGAAACATTCGGATTATTTATTTATTTAGTTTTAGTTTTCAACAGACACTTCCATAAGATTTTGAGTTCCAAATTTTCTCCCCATCTCTCCCTCCCACCCACCCCAAGACAGCTCGCATTCTGATTACCACTTTCCCAAATCTGCCCTCTGTTCTATCACACCCCTCCCTTTTCCTATTCCCTTCACCTCTATTTTCTTGGAGGGCAAGAGAGATTTCTATGCCTCATTGCCTGTATATCTTATTTCCCAGTTGCATGTAAAAACAATTTTTAACATTTGTTTTTAAATCTTTGAGTTCCAACCACTCTCCCTTCCTCCCTCTCCAACCATCCCCACTGAGAAGGTAAACAATTCAATATAGGTTATACATGTGTAGTTATGTAAAACACTTTCATAACAGTCATATTGTGAAAGACTAACGATATTTCTCTCCATCTTACCCTGACCCCTATTTATTCTATTCTCTCTTTTGACCTTATCCCTCTTCAAAAGTGTTTACTTCTAATTATTACCTCCTCCAATTTGCCCTCCCTTCTATCACACCCCCTGCTTATCCCCTTGCCCCCTTCTTTTCTGTAGTGTAAGGCAGATTTTCATACCAAATTGAGTGTGTATTTTATTCCCTCCTTAAACCAAATGAGATGAGAGTAAGGTTAACTCTTTTCCTCTTATTTACCCCTCTTCCCCTTCATTGCAAAAAGCATTATCCTTCCTCTTTTATGTGTGGTAATTTGCCCCATTCTATTTCTCCCTTTCTCTTCCCAATATATTCCTCTCTCACCCTTTCATTTTATTTTTTTAGATACATCCCTAGCTATTTAACTCACCCTGTGCCCTCTGTCTATATGCATATAATCCTTCCAAGTGCCCTAATACTGAGAAAAGTCTCGAGTTAAAAATATTATCTTTCCATGTAGGAATGTAAACAGTCCAACTTTAGTGTGTCCCTTATGATTTCTCTTTCTTATTTACCTTTTCATGCTTCTCTTGATTCTTGTGTTTGAAAGTCAAATTTGCTATTCAGCTCTGGTCATTTTCTTGAAAGTCTCCTATTTCAATGAATACCCATTTTGTTCCCTGAAGGATTATACTCAGTTTTGCTTGCTAGGTGCTAGCTTTTAATTCTAGCTCCTTTGACCTCTGGAATATCATATTCCAAAACCTGCAATTCCTTAATGTAGAAACTGCTAGATCTTGTTTTATCCTGATGGTATTTCTACAATACCTGTATTGTTTCTTTATGGTTGCTTGCAATATTTTCTCCTGGAACTGGGAGCTCTGGAATTTGACTACAATATTCCTAGGAGTTTTCCTTTTGGTATCTCTTTCAGGAGGAGATCAGTAGATTCTTTCAATATCTACTTTATCCTCTGGTACTAGAATATCAGTATAGTTTTCCTTGATAATTTCTTGAAAGATGATGTTTAAGCTTTTTTTTGATCATGGCTTTCAGGTAAGTCCAATAATTTTTAAATTATCTCTTCTGAATCTATTTTCAGGTTAGTTGTTTGTCTGAAGAGATATTTCACATTGTCTGCTATTTTTTCATTCCTTGGATTTTTATTTTATAATTTCTTGATTTTTCATAAAGTCATTAGCTTCCACCTGCTCCATTCTAATCTTTAAGGAATTATTTTCTTCAGTGAGATTTTGGATCTCCTTTCCCATCTGGCCAATTCGCTTTTTAGGGCATTCTTTTCCTTATTGGCTTTTTAGATCTCTTTTGCCATTTGTGTTAGTCTATTTTTTAAAGTGTTACTTTCTTCAGCATTTTTTGGAGTCTTCTTTAGCAAGCAGTTGACTCGTTTTTCATGATTTTCTTGCATCACTCTCCCAATTTTCCCTCTACTTCTCTTACTTGATTTTCAAAATCCTTTTTGAGTTCTTCCATGGACTGAGACCAATTTATGTTTTCTTTGGAGTCTAGATGGAGGAACTTTGACTTTGTTTTCTTCTGTTTGTATTCTTTGGTCTTCCTTATCACTAAAGTAAGATTCTATATTCTGATTCTTTTTCCAGTTTTTGGTCATTTTCCCAGTTATTTACTTGACTTTTGAGTTCTTTGAAAAGGTAGTTCTCTGCTTCCAGTGGGGGTGGGGATTACTGTCAATGCTTGATTTCTCCCTCCCACCCCAATCTGTGGGCCTAGAGCTCCAGAAACAGTCACTGCTGCTGCCCCTGCTGCTGCTGCTGTGGGTTCCTCCTCAGAGAGCTCCTCCACACCCTCTGCCACCCTTGGGTTAGACTACTCTTCACTCTCACACAGGTTCCACAGGATTTTTCCATTTGCATTCAAGAAGTCTGGAAACCACCATAGGTACCCAAGATTCAGTCCCCCTGAGGCCTACTCAGGTTCCATTTGTGTCATCATGACCCATGCTGGAGTACATTCTGCTCCCAGCATGGTACACATGACAGATGCTTTCTGGTGACCTTCTAGGCTGTGTTGGGCTGGAGAATTACTTCATTCCATCATTCTGTGGGTTTTGCAGCTCCTAAATTTGTTTAGTCATTTTGAGTTATTATTAAAATAGAGGTTTTATTATTTATTCTTATCATTCTTACCTAAAAGAGACAACATGACATAGTGGATGATAGATGGCTTCAAAGTCAGGAAGATCTGGGTTCAAGTTCTGTCAAAGAAACCCATTCCTTATATGACTCTGAGAAAGGCATTTAACCTTCCCCAAGTGCCCTAGGCAACTCTCTAGGACTACAACTTGCAGATCAGGGGCTGACCTGAATGGTTGGAAGGAGTTTCCTCATCCTGTAATTCCTTATGTACACAAAATGCCAACTCTGGTCTCTATTTAACACTTCATATGTATACAGAGTAGGTACTGTCTGAAGAAAGATGGAAGAAAGACTGGGAAGCCATTTTAAAAATTAGGTGTCCAATATCAGCCTCTTTTAGAAGCAAAGCTTCTGCTTTTTGAGACAACTAGGTGGCATAGTGAACAGAGTACTGGACCTGGAGTCAAGAAGATCTGAGTTCAAATTTAGAACATTTACTAGACATTTACTGGTTGTATGAGCCTGGGAAATTCCTTCAATCTTTGGCAGGCTTAGTTTTCTTATCTATAGAATGTAAATAAGCAATAGCATTTATTTCCAAGGGTTGTGGTGAGTATAAAATGAGAAAAATATTTGTAAGGCACTTTGTGAACTTTAAATGTTAAATAAATGCTATAAACAATGATAATTAATAGTATTATAATCTAGTCCCCCCCCCCCCTTGGACTAGATGATCTCTATCTAAGGTGGCTTCCAGCTCTAAAGCTATGATTCCATGCTCATAACCCTATTTCACTCCTGGAGTAAGCCACTATTATTCCTCTAGAAGAGTCATACAACTTTAAGAATTCTTTGTTATTCTATAGTGGTATATTTACTTAAAGCTCCAGATATTGATTATTAGGTGGGTGTTGCAAATGGATGTTCCAGTGCAAAGAAAATTGTCCCCAGACATTCATTTCTCTGAAAGACATGACCAAATTGGCCTATTTATCATTCAAAAACTCCCTAAGGTCCATTAAGCTTTCCAGGGCCTGTTTAATGAAATCAATAGGACAAGCCATATTATTAAAGAATTATGAGGGCCAAATTGAGTGCCTGAATGCTTCTGGGTATGTGGCCAAAGGCTTGGACAAGATGAAGCCAATGGAATATTCTCTTCCTCTTTCTGTTCTTCTTGTTGAATCAATCATACCAGTGACCTCCACCGAGTGTTATGCAGAAAATTTGGTAATAAAAAGCAATATAAAAGAAATAAATGCATCTAGTCCCATGTAATAGAGAGTTACGTAAAGGGTTCCCACAGATCTTGTAACTGCTGTCTCCAGCAGTTACTATTTCCTGGCCTTGCTTTTTACTCTTACTGGCACATGCTGCAGTATAACTAATTTTGATGGTGAAAATATGATTATTGTATGAGGGTAATAAAAATAGCTAGTATTATTATTTTTATAGAGCACTACAGTATCCACAGAGTAATTTTCCCATATATCATCTATATTCTTGTAGGTTAGGCCTCAGTTGATTGTTTCAGAGCCCTATTTGATAACATTCAGAAGTAGACTGCTGAACTCATCATCATAATGGCCTTCTAGATGATCTTCCTGTCTTCTGTCTAACTTATCTCTAACCCAACACATCTTTCATAATACTACCTGTAACATCAAGGCCCCTGGCATATGCAGGAGGGCCTGCTGTACAGGTTCTTAGATCTGCTTTTCTAAAAGGAAAGCAGCTTTTGAGGGGGTCAACAATCACTTTCATCAAACACATATACCAACAGAGAAAATACAAGTAGAGAAATAAAGACCAACAGAGAGGGCTTCCAATTGTTCTGACCATAAACAATACATGTATCACAGATCAACAGGCAGATCCAAGTGTCTGATGATTATGTACATACATAGTTACCAGAGAGAGAAGCACGACATCTGAGTTTTCAAGCCTGGGAGCTATTTAGTAGCTACCCAGAGTCTCATCTGGCTGAAGAACCCTTCCAATGAGTAAGCCCCAAAGTAAAATCTCACCTCAGAGTATTTACACACTTTTCAGAGCCAGAAGGCAAGATCCTCTGACCCAGTACCTCAATAGAAATTAGCAAAAGGTATTGAAGCCTATTAATGGGTGGGGAAGACCTTTTCTTCTCCCCACCCACCATTAATCTTACATTAACATTATACCACCCAAGAAATGTCACTCATCTACTCAAAAAATTTCATTGGTTCCCACTGACTACTGAATGCATTATACTCCTCTAATTCTGACATTCAGAGCCCTGACTCCAACCTGTCTTTTACTATTTTCCTTCACTTACTATATATTATGACCTCGTTAGATTGCTTTCTAGCTTTCATTTGCAACCGACTCTCCCATCTCCATTTACCTATGCTACTCTCTCCACTTGGAGTAGTTTTCTTCCCTATCACTATCTTTGACTGTCAAATCTCTACCTTTTTCTTTTCAAAGCCAACCAACCTATTACCTGAAGTCTTCCTTGCCCCACCCACCTCTGTTTCAGGTGAGGGTGGTATTTTCCTCCTTAAATATCTCATAAGAGTTTGCCTGGACTACTCAATTTCCTCTCTCTGTCTCTCTGTCTCTCTCTGTATGTATGTATGTATGTGTAATCTGTCTGTTTATCTATCTGTTTCTTCCATCTATAGATAATAAACAAATTGAAAGATTTGTGTAGTATTTAGCTCTGTATCCTAGATTTCTGCTGTATTTAGCTCTGTATCCTTAATGATTCACATGTTGTCTTGTACACAACAAATATTTAATAAATGCTTATTGAGTAAATGAATGAATTCCTTTTCTTCTGGTTGTTGTTATGTTTGTCCTTCATTCTCGAAGAGGACCAAGTCAAGATGATGACATGACTTGCAGTTGACTTTGATTTGAGTGAGGAAGGGCTGTGTAAGGTCACTAACCTCACTTTCTTTTCCAGAGCCCTATGGAAGTGGTCTCATATTCATTAAGAGAACTGGAGATGACCCAGGATGCAGTGTAAGACCATGGCCCTTTTAGGCTAAGTTCTTAGCACATTCTCACTTTGAGTAAGATACACCCATTCAATGAATATTCTTTTTTAAGTAATTACTCAAAGGATGGGCCCTTTAATGAAGACAAAAAATGAAACTGGGATGGGAAGATCCTCAGGGTTCCTGGGCAAAGGAAAAACAGTTACTGTTTAGTAATTCTCTAGCCCATAGGTCTCCATCTAGTTCTCAGTGTTAGACTTTATGAGGTGCCTTGCTGATATCCAGCTATACTTCATTTATGAAATTCCTCTCATACCAGTCTAAAATGGAGATGAGAGAGACAACAGGAAATGGGATGAGGGCATTCTAAGCTAAATAGTTTAAACAAACATCTGGCTGAGTTGGATACCACATGGTAAAACAGATATTGAGTCCAGAGGATTCTGGCCCTCTCCTTCTTCCTCTACATCTCCCATTTTGTTCTTGAGTCATCCTCATAGCCTGAGTTTAATTCTGGTTTAACTTTAACAAGAAAGGAAATTAAATTTATCCCCCAGAGGGAAAGCCTGATCCCTCTTAGCTCTAGGAGCACATGGGATTCTCCTCACAGATAATCAGAGATTTGGCATTAACTGATAGTACCTCCCTCATTCTCAGGTGGGCAGTCACTCTTTTCAGTGAAACTTCCTCCATAACTCCCTTTAGTAATAGGTCAATCTAACTGGGGACTAGACAAACCATCTCAAGGTGTCCTTTCACACACTGGGCCTTTACAATGTCCATGAATTCCTTTAACATATATATGATGGTTCTACTGGAGGTTCTTAAATTCCCTCCTTTCTCTGTATCATAAGGTACTCAAAATTTCCCTAAAGAATCTCTTCTCCTGCATTAGGGAAATCCAAATGGAATTCTTAACTCATCTCTTACTATCATAGGAAGCTTAAATTAAAGGGAAAATAAATTTTGAAAATCTCTAAAGAAGTACTGAGCTGCCCAAATGGTATTAAATACTTGGAGTTTGATTTTAAGAATTTTTCACTGGCATAAGAGCCTTACCTACTACCTGCACTTCATTAAGATCTTAGACTGCCTGAACTCATATCACAATAAGGCAAGTAGTCTAAGTCTGCTTCTAAATATGGGGAAGGAGGGGAAAAAAGCAGCTAACATTAATGAGCTGTTTCTTTGGGCTCTAGTTGAAACACTAGGACCTTGTATTTTAGGGCTACAAAATTCTATTTTGCAAACTCCATACTTCTATAGTGTCTTCAACATGTGGCGAAGTAGTCAGGCAATCTTGATTAAATGAATATAGTAGTAAAACATGTATTAGAACTTAAGCATTCAAATATACAAAGATTATCATCAAGAACCAGGTCAAACTTGTAAGGAATCATGAAAGAAAATGTTTAATTTTGTTCAGTTGTAGTCTAAAAGAAAAAAGAAAATGCTAAAAAAAAAAAGAGCTAAGAATGAGAATCCTAGAAAGATAATCTCTCCAGTGTGTGTTTGCAAATGTGGAAGACCCCCAAATCATCCTGCATAAAGCCCTCATGGTGTAGTATGTTCTTTGGGTCTGTTTCTTCAACTTCCAGTCTCATTGGTAGACTCGATCGCTAGAGGGTAATTACCACCTCCCCTAATCAGGATTCTTTCATTAGAAAGATAATTCTGTTTTATACCTAATAATTCTGTCATTAGATAGAATACTGAGGGGGGATTAGCTAGAATCCCAAGAGGGAATTGGCAGAATTCTGAAGGTTACTGACATTTTCTAGTTACATTGCCCATCAAACCAGTGTACTTTCCATTGATTATCAATCAGACTTAATTTACTTTTAGAAAGAGTGTTTATTAAATAGGGTTATCATAGAGACATGGTACAAGAAAAATCTCCCCAAAGTCTGGGTCACATTCTACCACAAATACACACAGGGTCCTTGAGAAGAGTGGGTATAAACTTAAAATACAACAGCAGTGAAGCGCATGTGGAGAAAATGTGTGTGGCTCATCCAGAGAAAGAACCATGGAATTGGAATGCAGAATGAAGCAGAAAAATTTCTCTTATGTTTTGTTTTGTTTTGTTTGTTTCTCATGCTTTCTCCCACTCATTTTAATTCTCCTATGCAACATGACTAATGTGAAAATGCGTTTAATAAGAATGTATGTGTAGAACCCATGTAAGATTGCATGCCATCTTGGCAAGGGAGAGGAGAAGGATGGGGAGAAAATCTAAGATTTATGAAAGTGATTATAGAAAACTGAAAACAAATTTATAATAATAATAAAAGAAAATGTGTGTGGCCAACATGTATACTCATAAGATTCCGATCACCTAGCAAGATAAGGTACTGGACTCTGAGGTTTTTCTTGAGATGAACTGTGAAGCATTCCAACCCTATCCCAGAGAGTGCAACTCTAATGGGCTATTCATGTTGTATGAGTACCAAAAGCATGTTTGCTTAAAAGGCTATTTTACAGAAAACTCACACAAGGCAAGTGCTCACATGGAAGTCAGAAGAAACATCGCAAGGGGTCTCTGAAGAACTTTGGATTTTGAGACATGGGACAGGACTGCCCAGCATAGCATGCCTGCCTCAAAGAAGACACCGGGCTGTATAAATAAAGCATAATTGAGCAAAGCTCAAAAGAAACATGAAATGCACAAATTTAGCAGTATCTCCATTCCAAACATTCATATGGACTATTTGTGCCTGACCTGTGGTCAAGCTTATATTAGTCTAATCAGTCACAGTTAGACCCTCTACATAGACGTCAGCATAATGAAGTCATTTTGGTTTTCTTTGAATACAACAACCAATCACCTTTCTTGAATCCACTGATAGCATTTTTTTTTTCTAGTGCTAGGTGGGAGTCATGCTTCTACCTACCTGTAGTGACTGTTTTTTCTGCATCTGTGTTTTTCTTTAGTGTGTCTCCTGGATGTATATTTATTACTAGTTCAGTCTCAGATGACATAGTCAATATGGTGTGTGTATGTGCACATATAATATACCTTCTGAACTCACCTTCCCCTTACCCCTTTGTTCTCTGATACAGGCATAAGAATTTGCCTTCTCAAAACAAGCCCTACTAGACAGAAATCCTCCCAAATTGGACAGCTTTCTGTTTAAATTCTAGCTATTCAAAGCCCCGCCCCCCGAAGTTTGCTCACCTTGTTTATTTAACCAATTAAGCTATTGTTTTCTTGATCCAAAGAGATTCATATCTCATCAAGGGATAATAAGGTATAAATCATGCTGGTCATACATATAAAACTTCATAAAGACACATGAAAACTTTATTAAAATATTATTATAAAAACCCTATTATTCTAAAAAACTTTGTCATAAATGACATTTTATTAATTGAGATAGGGGTATGGAATACCCTTATAGATGGAAGTTTTATCTATAAAAAATACATAGTTATTTGAGTCCATTATTTCTATATCTCCCTTGAATTTGTTGGATTTAAGCTCCAAATAATGAGATCAAGGTCATGGATTTAATCTCTATTTGGTCTAGTTAGTGTCATTTTGTCATGTAGCCATAGACTGCATCTTTGACTGCAACTGTTTTGTAAATGGATATTGGTGACTGTGTAAACAAGTGTGGAGGGATTGTTTTAAACAATTAGGAATTACCTTGTAGGAAATGATTTCCTTTTAACTGTTTTTTTCCCTGCTTTTGCACACTTCTTGCTGTTTCTGAGGTAGAGGTAGACTCAACTTTTCACTCAGTCCTTTTTCATGGAGTCAGAGTAAAGTTTCATTTTAAAGCACAACATATGCATGGCTGAGCATGCCATGGACCCAGAGGCCGTCTTGACTTAAACCTGCTTCTCTCACCTACAAGCAATACAATTTTGAGCAAATTGATTTGCTTTGCATGTCCTTTATTTCCAGTTGCTGAATGAGAGAGCAGGGCAATATATGTTCTCTTAGGTTCTAGCTTTGTGATGTTTTTATCATCAACATCATCATCATCCCTTTAAAGATAGAAACCACACTTAAAACTTAAGAGAGGCTATGTGGTGCAGGGAAAGGAGTCCTAGATTTGAAATCATAGAAGGGTTCAAGTTCTCATGCTTTCATTTACTATCTGACTTTTTGCAAGTCACTTAACTTTTTGGGGCTTCAGTTTCCTTAAATGTAAAATGATAGCATTGGAACAATGGTTTCTAAGGTCCCTTGGAGCCCTAAATATATGATTCTGTGATCCTGGAACCTTATGGGAAAAGAGGCAAGTGAGCTTATAATGGCTGATTGGTTGGGGCCAAATATTAGAATTATCTTCCTACATTTCTTTCATTTTTTTCTTTGTGTGGAGTCTTTGTTCTCTCCCGCCCCCCCTACTCCTCCCTGCCACCCCTCCTAGGCAAACTGTGTCTTCATATACTTACCTTTTCTTCTGTTAAATTCTACTCTCAGAAAGTTAATCCTGATAAACTCAATCACCCTGAAAGGCCCATGAACGGCAAAGTTGAATATTTCATGTCTTTCAGTGGTATTTTCATTTTAATTCAATACCTTTACCCAAAAGAAGAGGTGGTAAGTTGTGAAATTTTGGAAATCAGTCAGCACAGGGGAGAATATGTTAATGGGTAGGAGACCTTCCCTGAGTCTGACATCTTATATATTAGAGTTATTTGTCTATGTCATATCAGTATACTAGACTGTAACTTCAAGAAAGCCGTTGAGAGGTTAAGCACCTTGTTCAGTCACATGATTGCTATGTCAAAGACAGTACTCGAACCTAGGATTTCCTAACTCTGAGACTGATCTCATCCATTATGCCATACCACCCCCATTTTTGAATATTAAAAATAGGCATATAAGTGTGTTATATTAAAAAAGACCCAGGTTTGTAAAGAGAAAACTCTTGTGAATATCAATATAATTCTGTTTGAAAAGCATTTTGAACTCCTCAAATGTCCTTGGTTTCTTGTTAATATTTCAGCCTCACTTGTCTTACATAATCCCTTATTAGTAGTAATATTATGTGCCTTTTGTAGCACCAGTAGGAAGAAGATATTTCTTTTACCACCAAATTCCTGGGCAAACAGAAGACTGTGTTGGGACTCCTCATCTACCATCTCAGCCCTATGTCTTCTAACTGTGTGACGTCAGATAGTGCAAGAGGTATAGCCCCTGTATGCCTCCCTTTCTTTGTGGCCATAAAGTATGTAGAAAGATTGTTTAATGGTCATCTGAGAAGTATTATTACAAGTAGCCCTATACTAATGTGACATCATGGTATAGCCATGACCTTAGTTTCTTGAGGGCTAAATCAACAGGCTACACACTATGAAAAATTCTACTAAGCTGGAGAAGCTTCAAGTGCAGGTCTAGAGATGAAGAGATTGCATGGCTGTAGTCAGAGGACCAACCAAGCTAAGAATTATCCACAAAGTAATCACAGGTCAAAGAGCCTGTTCCACCTGGTTGAATTCTTCTGGACTTTCACCATGCCCCTGCTCCGAGCACCCTCCTTTCTAACTTCCTGTGTTTTTTCAGCTTATGTGTTACCTTTTTCCATTAGATTATGAACAACTTGAAGACGAGGCCTGTTTTTTGTCTTTCTTTGTATCCCCAGAGCTTAGCACAATGGTTGACACATAATAGCGGCTTAATAAATGTTTACTGACTGACTATTAAAGCACAGAGGTATTACATACTGTGTTATTGGAAGAAGTACCCATACTGATGGAAACATGGGTCTTTAAAGTACTGAATATTTAATTATTATATCCATTTTCACCACTTGTGGTGTTACCAGTGATGTTACTTTTCTCCTATCCTGTCAGCTTTAAAATTGGAATCCCTCTACAAGCGTCAGGAGAAAGAAGATCATACAAGTTGCACGTTCCATGGCAAGTCACTTAGCTTCTCTGAGTCTTAGTTTCTTCATATATAAAAGAGAAATTATAATTTTGCAGCATTTACCTTATAGGATTACTGTGGGTTAAGGTCTTTGTAAACCTAGGAAAATTATGGGAAAAGGATTTATTGTTACCCCCTCCTTTCCTTGAAATCTTCATTAAATTCTACCGATTCTCCTTCAGTAATATTTTCTGGATTTTTCCTCTTTATTTTTTTCTCTCCTAGACATAGTCCTAGAATAGGCCCTAAACAATTTAAATTTGGACCTCTGTCACAACAGCAAACTCACTGGGACTCTCTGCCGATAACTGACCCCAAATGAAAATAGCCTTTTATTTCTTCTCTCCTACTAAATTATTGACAAAGTGGTAAAGGAAACACTAAGTAGGAATGTTTGTTTACTATTGTGCCACCATTTTCAGGATAGCCACAGTCAGTTTTCACCCTCAGATGCTATCTAGGACCAGTTTTTTGTTGATTCAGGAGAAATAAAGCAAAAAAGACTATCTAACCAGAATTTTCTAGCATTCCTGAATACTCCATTACTACTTGGCTATTAATCAGTATCCAACTAAGAAGCTATGGTCCAGTAACCAATCATAACCATGACTGGCTGGTTGGATGCAGATTGATAAGTGAAGAGAAGGGTGATCTCCCAATACAACAAATGCTAGTCAGAATAGACGTTTTTATGTGACTTTTAGCTTTATTTAGAGATTTCTTTAGCATCAAGTTACTGTTTAGCCCAGATTGTTTCAGACCTCTCAGTGATACTCTGTCTTCCATTGTCTCCATCATACTACATGCCTTTGCCATATAGCTCCAGCATCATCAATTCAGTGAAGCCTTTCTAGATCAGATTTGTGCTACTTTGCAGGTATTTCAGTCACTGAAGCATCTGCCAAAATTTAAATACAAACAGAATCAGTTGTGTGTTTCTACTTCTGTGACACATATTCTTGTGCTTGGTATCCTCAGCCACCCCATTCCCTGTCAAAATTAGCTTCAACGTAAACTACCTGAAATTGTACTCCCAAAGATATTTGATCATGGTTGAAAAAGAACATCTCTTAAAAGGAGAGGTGGTAATTAATGGGGGGCAGTGGTATTCTCTGAGGAATACTCTTATTTATGCTTCTGTACATTCTTATTAAGAATAGGACTGCTGTTCAGCAAGCAATGAGTTGGGTGACATTTAAAGCAGATGCATCTATAGACACAGTGTTTTGTACATAGTAGGTGTGCAAGAGGTGGGTTTTTTTGAATGACAATGAATAAGTAAATGAGTAAATGAATGAATGAATAAATGAATGAAAAATCTCCTTCAGAACTATCAGGATCCATCCCCCAGTGCACCAGAACTTTATCATCATGCCATGGGTTATATCTTTCTTTGCTTTTGATGAGCCAGATGGTATGCATACATCAGAGAGAACTGAGAATTGAGAGAATTTGAATCACACTGAATATATGCTTGGTTAAATATTTTTCCATTTTCTGAAAATCTTCTCACTGGATATTTGCTCTAGAGAGTACAGCTTTCATTTCCCCCTCTAAAGCACAAGTCAAACAGTGAGGAATGCTGAAGTGAAGGGAATAAATAATGAGACATGAAGGGGTCTGGATAGCCACTTACAATAAGACTTTAAAGAATCCAAGTCCTGTCCTGAACTGTGGGTTTCTCTTCATTATAACAGGAACCAAGGTCAAGAGTCAACCCTTTGCAAGAGGATGTTACTACTTTGGAAAGGCATTCTTTGACCCCATTTTGTTAAATTGCATTCAGATGAAGCAGGAAGTCCTTGGAAGACCATTGTCATAAAAAGCTTATATTTATAGAGCACTTGAGAGCAAGTTCTTTGTATTTTATCTCATGATCCTCATAATCACCTTGTCAGGTAGATTGTAGAAAATAACCCATATTTTATAGATGAGAAAACAGAAGCTGGGAGAAGGAAAGTGGTTAGTTATTAAGTCATAGGGATGGAATTTGAACCCATATCTCAATGCTTAATCTAGTGCAGTTTTCAGGAAATCACATAACTGCACCGAAATATTAAAATGAATTCCTTAAAAAGAAGAATTTTTTTGTTTCTATATTATTATGGGTAGAGAGCTTCATCATCTCTATACAATATTTTGTAATATTTTTGGATTTCTGACTTTATTCTTTCCTTGACATAAATTTTCTCTTGTGAGATATGTAAGGCAGTGTATAAATAAACATTTATTAAGTGCTTACTATATATCAGGTACTGTGCTAGGCTCTGGGAATACAATAAATACCTGCTTTTTCACATGTCCTGATTTCTAGTCAAATAGCAATCAATAAAACAGTAGAATGTAGTCTATTAATATGTATGCCATCAATTAAATTGTAAATATTTGTAATTTTCCCATCCAGAACAATTTGAATAGGTAAAAATGTTTGAGTAATACAGAATTTGTTTCAGAGTCATATATTTAGGAACATATGTGAAAGATCTTACTTACATTTTAACCCAATTTTACTCTGTTGTTGATCAGTCATGTCTGACTCTTTGTGATCCCATTTGGGGTTTTCTTGAAAAAGACACTGGAATGGCTTGCCATTTTCTTCTCTAGCCCATTTTACAGATAAGAAAACTGAGGCAAACAGAGTTAAGTAACTAGTCCAGGGTCATACAGCTGTAGGTATTTGAGGCCAGATTTGAACTCAGAAAGATAAGTCTTTCTGATTTCAGGCCCTGCATTTTATTCACTGTGCCACCTAGCTATCATTCATGACAATAGGATATTCTAAGTACAGAAACTACTTTAATTTAAGCAGATTGAAAATCATCTATGACGTTGTAGGCATGTCATAAGGAGCTGCCAGTGATACACAGAGGTTAAACAACTTGCTCTGAGTCTGGGCTATTATACTAACCTCATAATTGGTTTTCTGACTCAGGTTTTTCTTTTTTTTCAAACCTTTATTAGGCCAACATAATAATCTTAAGGCACAGGTCTAACTACATATCTCCTTTGCTCAAAAATCTTTAGTGATTCTCTATTGTTTTTAAAATAAATACATATAGAGTTCTGGGTTTGGAATAGTCAGCCCTCTGTTTGAATCAATCCCACTCAATTTAATAAACATTTATTAAGTGTCTACTAGGGTAAGCTATAATGGTCAATGAGGATACAAACCCAAAAAGAGACAGACCCTGCTCTAGGAGAGCACATGTTCTTCTAGAAGGATCTAACATGAGCACAGAAAAATCATTCAAAGGAAATTTGGAAAGGGGGATAGAACTAGCAACTGGGAAGGGGGAATGAGTAAAGATTTCAAGTATGAGGTGGCAACTGAACTGAGCTGATGATTCTAAGAAGTAGAAGTGAGGGCAGGCTAAATCCCAGGCATAGAGCTCTGTGCAAAGGGACCATGATGAGGGATGTAATCCTAAATTTGGTGACAGCTAGTAGTAGACCAATCTGGGTGGATTGTGGACTATATGAAGGAGAATAATACGAAGTAAGTCTGGAAGTGTAGGTGGGAGCTAAATGTCAGTCTTAAATGCCAGACTGAAGAGTTTATATTTAATTTTAGTAGCTAAAGGGAACTACTGAATATTTTTGAGCAGATAAATGACAGAAAGATTTTTTGGCAGTGGTGTGGAGAATGAATTGGATTAGGGACAATCTAGAAGCAAGGGAAACAATGTAAAGACTGTTGAAATAGTTCAGGAGAGAGGTAATTGGGGCCTTAATTAGAATAGTGATCATTTAAATGAAAAGAAGGGGATAGATGTAAGCGATGTCATGAAGTATAAGGCCAGCAAATTATGTTACTTAGATGGGGGTTAGGAAAAATAGTCAAGGATGACTGATGTTGCCAACATCAATCTGGGTTACTGGAAGAATGATAATGGTAGTGTTTGATAAGCCCCAAGATCTAAGCTTTGGGGGTGAGAACTCAACATTTACTAAAAATTGCTGGGAAAACTGGACAACAATTTGGTGGAAAGTAGGCCTAGAACAATTTCTCACATGGTATACTAAGGTAAGGTCAAAATGGATAAATGATTTAGACATAAAGGATGATATCATTTGTAAATTAGGGAGCATGGAAAAAAGTATCTGTCAGATCTATAGTTAAGGGAAGACTTTAGGACCAAATAAGAGATAGGGGGCATCACAGGATATAAAACTAACGTTTTAGTTTACTTGTTTGTTTACAAACGTGTTTATTTACGAAAACATTTTTGGATAAATAAATGTAGCCAAAATTAAAAGGAAAACAGAAAACTGGGAACATTTTTTACATAAGCTTCTCTGCTAATGTAACTGCTGGGTCTATATTCCAAAGAGAAGCAAAAAAGGAGAGGGGGAAGTACCTATTTCTACAAAAAATATTTATATCAGCTCTGTGGTAGCAAAGAGTTGGAAATCAAGGGGATGCTCTTAGGGTATGATATTGGGGGACGGCTGAAAAAGTTGTAGTATATGATTGTGATGTGCCAGATCGTTTCAGAAAAACTTGGGAAGATTTATATGAACTCGGGCAAAGTAAAGTGAGCAGAACCAGGAGAATTTTGTAAACAGTAATAACAATATTGTAAGAATACTCAACTAGTAAAGACTTAGCTATTTTGGTCAAGACAATGACCCAAGACAACTCCAAGGGACTTATGATGGAGAAATGTGATCTACTTCCAGAAAGAGAATTGATGAATTCAATCTGAGTGCAGATTGAAACGTAGTTATTTTTGCTCTATTTTTATTGCTTTATTTTGTTTGTGTTTTCTTTTGCAACATAGCTATATGGAAATGTTTTTTCATGTCTTCACATATATAATCAATATCAAATTGTCTTCTCAAGTTGGGATGAGGGATGAGAAGAGGAGAGAAAACTTGGAACTCATAATTTTATAAAAAATGATTGCTAAAACATTTTTACATGTAAACAGGAAATACTTAATCAGACAAAACTAATTATAAAAATAACAAAAAAAAATCACCAATACATGATGGAGGTGTAAGTAGGTAAGACTTCTTATAGGGGCAACAAGGCAAGATCTTCATGAATCAACATGATACGTCAGCCAAAAAGTCTACTGTAATTTTAGTTCACGTTGAGAGAAGGCCAATGTCCAGAACAAGAAAGGTGATAGTCTCATTGCATGCTGCTCTGGTCAAACCACTTCTATAATATAATGGTTAGATTTGTGTACTATCTTTTAGCACACAGTCTTACAGTACTATTTTGCCAAACTGAAGTGCATCCTATATAGTGAGTGGACTGGATACCCATGCTATAACCAGATTGGTTGAAGAAGATCAGGATATTTAGCTTGGGGAAGAGAAGACAGGAGGAAAATAAGAACTTGCCTCAAATTTTTGAAGTGCTGCTTTGTGGATATATTCAGCTTGGCCCTTGGAAGGCAGAATTAAGAACAGTGGGAGACTGTTCCAGAGAAATAGCTTTAAACTCAACCTAACAAGCAATGTTTAATCAAAATAGGTTGAACTGCTTCTGAGGTAGAGCTCTTCAAGTAGAGACCTTGGGGATATTGTAATGGGGATTCTGTTCAGTTGTAGGTTAAACTAGATGGACTGAGATTCTGTGACTTACTATGAACCTATTGTGCATATGGCATTGCACTAATCTGCTAGGCACTGGGATTATCAATACAAAAAAGCAGCACAACCTTTATCTTCCAGGTGCTGAGAATCTACTGGGGGCAATGTTATAAATGTGTGAATTGGGTGGAATGTGACAAAGACAAAGCAAAGCTTAGCAGAAAATGCTGAAAGGAAAATGGAGGAGGAAGAAATCTCGGGGAGGGTATTAGAAGACTTCACAGAGAAGGAGGCAGCTGAATTGTACCTTGAAGCAAAAAAAAAAGTATTTCAGCAAATAGAGATGAGAAGGATCTGTATTCAAGACATGTATGAATCTACAAATATAGGAGAGGGCAGGATGAGATCAGAGACTGCTAATAGCCTAATTTGGCTGGAACATAGAGTTCATGAAGGGAGATAATGTAAAATAAAGCTGTAAAGGTCAGTTGAAGCCAGATTGTGGGAAGCTTTAAATGCCAATCTTGTAATGAGAAGCAATGTGGTATAGTGGAAAGAGGGCAGCACTTGTCATCAAGAACCGTGGGTTTGAATTTTGGCTTTCCTACTTACTATGTGTATTACCTTTGACATCCCTTAACCTCTCCAGATTCAGTTGTCTCATTAGTAAAATCAGTGAATTGTATTAAATGATTCATTTTTAAATCCTGTTTTAGGCATTAGCTACTGCAGATTTTGAAGTAGGAAACTGACCCTGAGATCAGTCATACCTGTTCATTAGGAGGGTATGGGACTAAGTAGTTCAAAAGTGATTTGGAAGTTTACTAAACTCTTGAGGTCAATATTATTTGACCATTTGATTATTTTAGAAACTAAAATTCAGAAGCTTCGTTATGATTCATTGCAGAGCTGCTGTTTTCTTGGCTCTGCTTTTCACTGCTGCAGGCAAGAAGTGAGATCAGTGTGGCTTAGGTGTTTGTTTCATTGTTGATGTTCTGTGGTCTGTCACCTTTGTAGGACAAGGCATGCATACAGTAGACAAGGAGCCAGGGGAGATCTGGCATGTGCCAGATGGGGATATGTGATTCAGTCTTAATGGACAATGGGAATGACTTAGCTAAGTGGCATGCTGAGCAACAAAGCATCTACCTATTGCTGAGTTGAATTAATTACACTCAATCAGCTACGTGCCAGCTAAAAATAGCTATTGATTTGACTACATTTCCATTTTGGAATGCTTGATTTTTGCTCGACAAAAGGATCATCTTTTCAGTGGTGTATTTCTTGGAAAGTATTGTAGGTGCTATTTCTCTGAAGGAGATACAGTTGAATTCTTAGCAAGACATTGGCATTTTTAATACATTCTTATTCCAAAAAATTTTATCTATTTGGTAGTGACCAAGCCTTTGCTGCCTCCCCTAACATGTTTAACTGAACTCTGTAATGGGGCTTTATTTTGTGAGCAGTCTGTCTTATTTGATTTTTCAGCAAAATGGATTTTAAAACATTGTTTATTATTCACCAAGGTATGTTTCATGTAACTCCTTTTATTTTTTTTTAGTTAAAACTAATCTCTGTTAATAACTCACGTGTTTTCTAGTGGCTTCTTAATGCTCAATCTAAATTGAAATAGATTATTTTCTTTCCCCACCTAGAATTTCTAAATGCTTTCCTCTATTGATTTATAGAGGGTAGCTTTTCAATTGCTCCCCTCCCTCCTAAAACCACAGAGTCATAATGAAAACATTATTGATCTAAATAGCATCTTTTTAATGAGTGATCTGATCTAGTTTTTGAGTCTAAAGAGCTTCTAAGTGGTTGATTGAAAGCTGGGCCCAGAATCAGGAAGACCTGAATTCAAATCCAGACTTAGACATTTGTTAGCTGTGTAGACAAGTCATTTAACCTCTGTGTGCTTTAGTTTCCTCAACTGTAAGATAAGGATCATAATCACACCTGCATCTCAGGGTAGCTTAGTACTATGCCTGATAATAGCAGCACTTAAATGTTTGCTTCCTTTCTTTCTATCTAAGTATGGTATGCTTCATAAATGGGCCTGTTTACAGAGATTCAGTATTCAGCTTCCTTGGAAAATTAATCAGAGGAGCATTAAAGTTTCTTCAAATGGATAATTTTTATGGGACTGTCCTTTGTTGAACTATTTTTAAGAGTTTACCCTGCTTTTATAACTACAAAATTGTAAACAAAGGCCATTAAAATTTTTAAAAATCCTACTTTAAATTCTTCAAATGATTTTAGGTCTCAGAGTTCAGAGTTCATGGTCTATTTTTTTTTTGAATTGGCTTTAATTATTTTCCAATTGTCTTTGATTTTGAGAGGCCTCTGGAAGCAGGATCAATTTTCTGATGTCTCCTTGACATTGCTCTTTTAGGATTGGAGTGGGTCTTAGAGATCATAGTAGGAAGCATGGTGGCATACTCAATCAATAACAAACCTATATTAAGTGTATAATGTGTGCCAGACATTATTCTAGGTACAGGGGATAATAAAAATAAGGAAAAGGAAAGAAAAGAAAAAGAAATAGTACCTGACCAAAGGAAGGGTATTTCTAGCAAGGGTTTAGAATCAAAGATCCTAGAGTTCAAATCTAGCCATTTGATTTAGTACCAGTGTGGCATCAAGGAAAGTAATTAACTTTCTGTTGATTGAGAGGATTGGATGTGATGACCTCTACAATCTATTTCAACTTTATATCTATGATCTGATCCCAACCTAATCCTTTCATTTGGCAGAAAAAGAGCCTAAACCAGAAGTTTAAGCTATATAATCAAGATAACTCTCTAGCTGTTGGCAGTTAGAACTAGAATCTAGGTCTTCTGGTACCCAGAGCAATTAGATGTTCCATTACACTATGCTTTATTCCTTTGATTCTACAACAGTATTGGTTTTGGGGAAAACCAAAGGTTTTCTTGAAATAATTAAGTTGTGGTTTTGGGGAAAACCAAAGGTTTTCTTGAAATAATTAAGTTGTTAAAACAATGACATTTCATAAATTTATCTTTCTCTTTATAAAATCTTTTAATTATAAGAACAAAATGAATCTTAAGACTGTCAAAGTATAGCAATAAACAATATAAAACACTATAACTCAGACACATTTCAACTTTATAATAAAAAGTAAATCTATCAAGTCCAGTAAATACATTAGAGTAAACAGGATCAAATCTTGAATTTTTTAAATTATTGCTCATCAGTGTCATGTCCCAGTACTATCTGTAACATTATTATAGAATCATAAGGCAGAAAGAAATGTTCCAGAAGTTATCTAACCTATTTTCTTGGCCAAATGAGGTTGGGAGTAGGTGAGGAGTGTGTGTGTGTGTGTGTGTGTGTGTGTGTGTGTGTGTGTTTTCACGCATGAGATTGCATGGAGAGTTAAAATTTTCTAAGGTAGTGGTGGGGAACATTTTTCCCCCAAGAAAGACAAATAGAAAATACTCAATTCACTTACTTTAAAAATTAGGAATAGAGAATTTAAACTTCTTTTGGTAGGAAAAAAAACAAATAATAAATCTTTTATTTTTCAGATTATAAAGTGTTGAAGGAAAAAGAGAAGAAAAAATCTAAAAAAAAAAAGAAAACAGGAAAACATAAGAGAAAGGAAAGGGAATAAGCAATTCTATAGCACCTACTACATGTGAGGTACTTTTTACAATGATTTACAAATGATCCTCACAACTACCCTGAGAAGTAGGTGGTATTGTTATCCCCATTGAACAGTTGAGGAAGCTAGGACAAACAGAGGATAAAGAGAAAGTAAAGAGACTTACAAAGCGTCAAACAGTTAATAAGTGACTGAGGTCAGAAATGAGCCCAGGTTTTCCTGATCTCAGGACAAGAACTCTATCCAATGTGCCATCAGCTGCTTCTAAAGATTAATGGACAGGAACTATCCTCAGAAATACAAAAATTTCAGCTTGGTCATAGAATGGAAAGTACTTCTCTGTTTAGAGCCAGAATACCTGTGTTCAAATCTGAGTTTTACCATTTATTATCTGTGTGATCTTGGGGAAGTCGAGCTCTGCTGGCCTCATATTGTAAAAGGAGAGAGATTACACTAGATTATTTCTAAGATCTCGTTCAGTTCTAAGTACTACAATCTATGATCTCTGTTGCACACCTGATATGCATCAACCTTTTGAGGGAACAGAGCATAATGAGCCTTTGATAAGGGTTATTAAATTTCATATACATCAGAAGTCTTACTGCAGATATAAGCTTTAGCTTGAATATTTTAAGCATCGGCAAGATTTTTTGGGACACTTTGTAAATCCAAATAGATTTTTTCTACTTGGATTAATGGAAATGACTGTGTCTGCTTAAATATTTAAGTTTTGTGACATTAAATGAATTCAGCAAACACTTATTAAGTGCTCATTGTATGAAGAGCCCTGTATTGGACCTTGGGGGATGCAAAGATAAATATGAGTGGTCCCTGACCTCTTGATCCTACTAGGGAAATCAGACACCTTTGGAAATCCAGTTCTAATGTTGTATATATGTATTTATATAAATCATTAACATGAAATGTGGGAGGTATAATCAAAGTAATATGATATCTCCTAGGAAGGAAAGGTAAGCTCTGACTGCAAGAATCTGGGAAGACTTCATGGAAGAAATGATATTTGAGCTAGGTCATCAAGGATGGGTAATATTTCAAAAGGAAAGGGAAGGGCAGAGGTTGTGGGAAACTATTAGGTTTCCTAGGTATAGCAAATGATACAAGGTGAGAAAATGCAGAAAAGATTTGTGGGGCAGGTGGTGCTAGGTGTATCACTGGAACAAAAGAATATTATTTAAGAGAAGCAGTAAGATCAGGCTAAAGAGCTAGCCTTAGGGTCATGTTGTAGAGGGCTTAGAATGGAGTTTGGACTTCATCTTTAGATAACAGGTAGTCATCAAATAGTCGGGTCTTTTTTTTTTTGACTGTGAAGCACATGAGAAGATCTGTGGATTTAGGGAGGTTTATCTATTAGCATGCAGGAGGAACTGTTGTGGAGGAATGGAGACTGGAAAAACTGTGAAGAGGTTTAGTCTAAGTGGATGGCCATTAAAATCTGAACTAGAGTACTGATTGTGATAATGACAAAGAAGGGCAAGTGTGCAAGTTATGTTGTAGTGGTCGAATTTACAGATTGGCTATAGAAGATGAAAGACTGAGCCAAAAGGCTTTAAATATGAGTGAATTGGTGAATCCTAGTGCCACTATCAGAAAGAAGGAAGTCAAAGAAGGTTAGAGGGAACAATTATAAGCTTGGCAATAGTCATAACGAAATCTGAGCTGCTCCCTGGAAGTCCAGGAGAGATGCTCAGTGGGTAGTTTGACTTGGAGGCAAGAGGGATAAGGGCCAGAAACACAAAATTGGCAGTCTTCTGGGTAAAATTGATAGTTGAAGTCATTTGAGTAAGTGAAAATGTCAAGAAAGAGAGGGCAGAGGGAGAGGGAGGGAGGGAGAGAGACAGAGACAGAGAGAAAGGGACAGAGGAACAGAGACAGTAGACAGAGACAAAAAGAGACAGAGACAGAGAAAGGGAGGGAGATACAAAAAGAAAAAGACATAAAGACTGAGCATCCCAGTTTTTTAAAATTTAAGATATTCAAATCAGAATTCATTTTCTTCCTGTCTAAATACCTATTCATATATCCTCTGTTTCTATTGATGACACCATCATGCTTCCAGTCACCTCTGCTCTACTGAATTATCCTTAACTCTTCCCTCTCTAACCAACTGCCAAGTTTGACTTATTCTATCACCACAATTTCCATCCCCCCTTCTCTCTATTGATAGTTTGACACCTTCAATCTGGCCCTTATTACCTCTCACCTAAACGATTTCATCTCCCAGTCTTAAGTCTTTTCTTCTCTAATCTTTCTTCTTTTGAGAATTTTTTTAATATAAATTTATTTATTTAATTTTTACATTCATTTTCACAAAATTTTGGGTTCCAAAATTTTCTCCCCATTTGTCCCCTCCCCCCACCCCAGTACACTGAGCATTCTAATTTCCCCTATCACCAATCTGTCCTCTCTTCCATCATCCCTCCCTTCTCTTGTCCCCATCTTCTCTTTTGTCCCGTAGGGCCAGATAACTTTCTATTCCCCATTACCTGGATTTCTTATTTCCTAGTAGCAAGAACAATACTCAACAGTTGTTCCTAAAACTTTGCGTTCCAACTTCTCTCTATCCTTCCCTCCCAACCCATTCCCTTTGGGAAGGTAGGCAGTTCAATATAGGCCATATCGGTGTAGTTTTGCAAATGGCTTCCATAATAGTCGTGTTGTGTAAGACTAACTATATTTCCCTCCCTCCTATCCTGCCCCTCATTGTTTCTGTTCTCTCTTTTGATCCTGTCCCTCCCTGAGTGTTGACTTCAAATTGCTCCCTCCTCCCATTGCTCTCCCTTCCATCATCCCCCCCACCCTGCTTATCTCCTTCTCCCCCACTTTCCTGTATTGTAAGATAGGTTTTCATACCAAAATGAGTGTGCATTTTATTCCTTCCTTTAGTTGAATGTGATGAGAGTAAACTTCATGTTTCTTTTTTTTTTCTCAGCTTTCCTCCTTTTCCCTCCACTAAAAAGTCTCCTGCTTGCCTCTTCGATGAGAGATAATTTACCCCATTCCATTTCATCCTCTCTCCTCCCACTACATTCTTCTCTCACCGTTTACTTTGATTTCTTTTAAGATATGATCCCATCCTATTCAATTCACTCTGTGCTTTCTGTCTCTGTGTGTGCGTGAATGTGTGTTTGTGTGTGTGCACTCATGTGTGTACATGTGTGTGTGTGCGTATGTGTGTATGTGTGTGTAATCCCACCAACTACCCAGATACTGAAAAATTTCAGGAGTTACAAATATTGTCTTTCCATATAGGAATGAAAACAGTTCAACTTTGGTAAGTCTCTTTGCTGTTTATTTTTTCATGCTTCTTCTCATTCTTGCGTTTGAAAGTCAAATTT